>OY992887.1:29455488-29747988 GCA_963921405.1 Cepaea hortensis | reverse complement strand
ACGAAACACACTGTGCGCCATCCGTTCAGTCCTTGCAAATCGTTCGATGTTTGGGTCCATTGCTTCGAAATGTATAAGAAGTTTATTCAGTAAAGATAAACCTTCTGATAATCCCTAAGTGGTGAACTTTCTGGCTCATCCTCTTCTTTCTTGGCTTTTCTTGATGATTGCAGACAACGACGTTAGACTGTTAATTGAGGCAGAAATAAATCTGAAATCTAATATGGCTAGTGATTGTGGTCGTAAAGTCGAATGGTCGTAAGTTGCATAGGTCGTATGTCGGCAATCCTCTGTATATATATATACAGTCAGGTCTTAGTCAGATATGACTGAGCTACCGTATGACAGTAGACGGTACTACCTGCTTTCTGTCAGCGCCGAATGTTCGGCGGTGCTTACCAAACCCGACACCCCACATTGTGCCAACGGCTTTGGGCGGAAGAGCGCAATTGGGAGGGTACAAACATTATCGTGGTGCGAGGAAATGCAACCCAAAGACAAAATAAGTCATGGCAGGGCAGACCAGGCCCTAAGTCTTGGTTGGCAGCTGGTCTAGGATCGAAGCTCCGACAGGCGGACAGTTAGAGCATTGCTTTGCTGATCCGGAAGCTTCTGCAGCTTGTCTTGTTCCAGATGCATAGGTGTTAACTTTCCTCTGGAGTGAACTAGGCAGGCCGAGAGAGGGATCATGCTGCATGGGTAACACATGGTTTCTTTATTTTAGCCCAGGCTTTGTGCTATGGAGAGGCAATAACTCCATCAATGGTCTTAACCGGTCTCGGAATCAAAGCGAGAGGCAACTGTTACGGGTTATAAGTCCTTGTCAGTTGGCGTAGACATGGGGCGCCACGCGTTGCCTCTGACAATGGGAGACACCTACAGGTGTCACTGATCAGCTACCGCCCGCCTCAAGATGGGCAGCCTCCTGCCAATTGGGTGCTGATCCGCAACAGCCTGCCTGCTTCAATGGATGCTTGGGGCTAGGAAAAAATCTGAATCGCAGGCTGTAAAACCAATGCACCAGGTACTAATAAAAAGAATAATAGAAACCTCAAGCTACCTGGAACGTGAGAACCATGTGTCCAGGATTTTCCACTGACTTGACAAATATTGACGATGTGAGAAAAACGGCTGTGATTGATGCTGAACTCAATCGTCTTAACATTGATATTGCTGGCCTGCAGGAGACGCGCCTCGCTGAGGAAGGGTCACTCAGGGAAAACAATTACACCTTTTTTTGGAAGGAAGAGGGCAGGCAGAAAAAAGGCAACATTATGTGGGCTTTGCAGTGAAGAATTCGCTACTGGGAATGATTGATATCCCAGCTGGAGGTAATGAAAGATTATTATCACTGCGCTTGGCAACCTTTGGTGGATTTGCCACCATTCTCACTGCATATGCACCGACACTTGCTTCCTCTGATGATGTGAAGGATATGTTCTATGAGCAGCTAGACTCTGTGATCAAGGCAGTTCCAAAATCCGACTACATTTATATGCTCGGTGATTTCAATGCTCGTGTGGGCAAGGTCTCGAGTTCATGGACAGTCTCATCATCTCTCATCTCATCGTGTTCCTCTTGTACCTTGCGGTGTCGAGGTGAAGTATAAACTTCGTGAGAGTGCCCGGTTATGGGCTTCGTATATCGACATTCCCATGGATTCTGCTATTCCCTCCGTCCAACGTTTACGTGGTCGGCCTCTTCCTCTGTTTCCATCTGGTCTGTACATCATTACTTGTTGTGGCATGCTGTTGACTGGTAACCTACTTGCATGGCCAAACCATTTGTCTTGCTGCTTTCTAATAAAATCTAGTGCTGCTTTAACCCCCACTTTAGTCCTGATTTCTTCATTTCTGATCTTATCTCTTCTTGATACGTTGAGTATTCTTCTCAGGAACCTCCTTTCTGTTGTGATTTTTCTTTTCTCTTTTTCTGTCATTGTCCAGGTTTGGCATTGGTAGCACAGAGTTGGTAGGAAGATTATGTTGTAAAGTGCTTTCTTAGTAGTTATTGATACATGTTTGTTCTTTAGTATTGGTGCCATTTGTCCAATGAGTTGATTTGCCTTATTGCACCTATTTTCGATCTCGTCTTCTGATCTGCCATTTGATGATATTATACTTCCTAGGTACTTGAAACTCTTTACTTGTTTCAAGGAATGTTCGTTTAGGTGAATTGTTGCTGTTTGTTCTTCTTTAGTTATAGTCATTACCAGTGTGCCTTGGAAAATACAACATCGGTCGCATGAATGATAATGGGCAAAGGCTGCTGAAGCATTGCACTAGAAATGACCTATGTATTACAAACTCCTTTTTTAAAGCAAAAGAGCTCCATAAGGTCACATGGAAACATCCAAGATCCGGACATTGGCATCAGCTGGACTTCATTATCACACGGAGACAACATCTGAACCATACATCATTAACTCGAAGTTACCACAGTGCTGACTGTGATACAGATCACTCTTTGGTTGTTGCAAGGGTTAGACTGAGACCAAAGAGAATCTACACAGCTAAACACAAGTCTAGCCCCAGCATTAATATTATTAACACTCACGATCCTGGAAAGTGCTTTGAATTTCAACAGCAACTTGAAGACGCTTTCAATGATAAATCAGAAAATTGTATAGTAAATGATAAATGGAGTAAACGTAAGGAAACTATTTATACAACAGCGGTAGGGGTTTACGGCACTGTGGATCATAAGAGGCAGGACTGGTTTGCAGCAAACAGCCAGATACTGCAGCCCTTGACTGATAAAAAGAAGATAGCTCTCTTAAGAAACAAGGAAAGACCAACGCGTAACACTCTGAGTGAGCTGAAGCAAGCTAGGAAGGAGGTGCAAAAGGCTGCCAGGCAGTGTGCAAATGGCTATTGAATCGAGTTATGTGAGTCCATTCGAATCGCAAGGGATAAGGGAAACATCAGAAGCATGTATGAAGGGATAAAGAAAGCCTGTGGTCCTATGATCAGATCAAAAGAAGTGCACCGCTGAAAACCTTGACTGGAGAAATCATCACTGATAAGAAACAGCAGATGGATTGATGGGTCGAGCACTATTTAGAGCTTTACTCAAGTGAGACCAAGCTAGCGGATGATGCCCTCAACGCCATAGAGGCCCTACCAACTCTTGACCACCTGGACACACTTTCCACTATAACAGAAGTTAAGTGTGCTATAAATGAGCTTGCATCTGGCAAGGCTCAACGTAAGGATAGGATTCCAATAGAGGTAATCAGGAGTGGGCAAGACACACAAGAACAAGGGCGATCAGAAGGACTGTAACAACTATAGGGGTATCTCACTTCTGTGTATTGTTGGGAAAGTATTTGCCAGAATTGTCCTGAGCAGACTTCAAGTCCTAGGAGATCAAGTCTACCCCGAATCACAGGGCGGCTTCCGCCAGAACCGGTCTACCATTGATATGATATTCACATTGCGACAGATGCAAGAAACATGCCGGGAACAAAATCAGCCACTGTTTATTGCCTTCATCGACCTCACAAAGGCATTCGATTTGTCGTGAGGGTCTGTTCAAAGCACTAAAGAAGATTGGCTGCCCACCAACTCTTCTGTCAATTGTGGAATCATTCCACACAGGCCTGAAGGGTATAATCAAGTTTGATGGCTCAACTTCAGAAGAGTTTGAAATCAAGAGTGGAGTTAAGCAAGGTTGTGTACTATCCCCCACCCTCTTTGGGATATACTTTTCACTTCTACTGAAATATGCCTTTCGTGATCAGGATGACGGTATATACATTCACTCACTCTCAGATGGTGGCCTCTATAATGCTCAGAGATTGAAGGCCAAGACCAAAATTAGGAGGGTACTAATCAGAGAGATGCTGCGATTACGACCCACTCTGAGGAAGAATAAGATCATCTAATATCTGCTTTCTCCAATGCTTGTTCTGAATTTGGTTTAACAATTAACAAAAAAGAAGATTGACAATGCTTGATAGACGCGCCCACCGGCATCCGCACACGCACGCCCTCACCAACATCCGCACATCGACTTTATTTTCTTTATATAAATTTTTTTGCTTTTTATTCACCCGAAATTTCTCCCTAAATTTCGCTCGTATTTTTATTTCTCCTTATCATACTCAACATCAATGGCGGACAGCATCAACATACGCAACATTCATCTACATTTTAGATTTTTCATTATTATTTTATTTTATTATTTTATATTACTATTTCATTCTGCATTTTCATTTTCTTTTCCTTTTTTAAATATTAAGTCATAGTCAGGGTTTGATCCATCGTCCTGTTGGCTTAATGTTGTTTCCAGAGTCCAGTTCACTATTGATTGAGCAATCCTGATGTTCAAGAAAATCTGCTCAGTGAATAATTATAAACACATTTCTTCATTTTTACGATAAAATTAATCGAACCTGCACATAATATATTCACTTTTAGAAAACTTCCACAAGAGAATCAAATCAACAGTCTACAAAGTTTCTACGACAGAATTAAACAATTTTATTTTTATACTATTATTAAACTATCATGTAACCCCTTTGTTCTGTGCCTGGTGTCTGAGTAATCCTCACTAACGCCTGGCGGTAAATGTTGAAAACTAAAGTTTTAACTAAAATAAATTGTTGTCCGACAACTATTTCAATAGTTGTGAATTCCTCAAGTTCCCCTTCATATCTGATGGTAGGGTCTTGCTCACAATACCATATTAAGAATGATATAATTAGATATTGAAAATGTGCTTGTGGCTTAGGGGTTACGAACGCAATGCACAATCCCGACATGCTGTTCGAATTCAGCCGCTGTTGATTTGGAAGTATTGTATAAGAAAGTAATGAGGGGAAAAACAACACTGGACGTAAAATTGCTTAGAAAATTACACGAGGCCAATAAATGCTGGGATTGACAAAGACGTTCTATAACGGACATTTTTTTTTTTTTTTTTTTTTTTTTTTTTCCCGCGTTTCCATCCTGTTTCAGGATATTGCGGTCAACACCAGCATCTTTCAGCTGTATGTTGATTCCTAGGCTAGATTGCGCTCATCAGCACGCCACGACTTTCTGAGCGACCGGCTCCATACTCTCATAAGTCACTTTTGCGATTCGAACCACTGCTAATTCTCGTCGCGTCACGTGACGATTTACATTACATGTGCGTAACTTGGTAGATGCGGCATAGCTATGTAAATTAATCCTGTTGCCACAGGAAAAATGGTCCACGACTCACATTCATATGATGCCACAGGAAAGATGGTCCACGAAACACATTCGTATGTTGCCACAGGAAAAATAGTCCACGACTCACATTGGTAAGTTGATACAGGAAAGATGGTCCACGACCTCTATTCATTTGCTGACGCAGGAAAGATGCTCCACGACTCACATATGTGTGTCTGAAAATCTCAATGCATGCTTTTGGAATTCTTGCTTCAGCTCACTCAGAGTATTACGCGTTGGTCTTTCCTTGTTTCTTAAGAGAGCTATCTTCTTTTTATCAGTCAAGGGCTGCAGTATCTGGCTGTTTGCTGCAAACCAGTCCTGCCTCTTATGATCCACAGTGCCGTAAACCCCTACCGCTGTTGTATAAATAGTTTCCTTACGTTTACTCCATTTATCATTTACTATACAATTTTCTGATTTATCATTGAAAGCGTCTTCAAGTTGCTGTTGAAATTCAAAGCACTTTCCAGGATCGTGAGTGTTAATAATATTAATGCTGGGGCTAGACTTGTGTTTAGCTGTGTAGATTCTCTTTGGTCTCAGTCTAACCCTTGCAACAACCAAATAGTGATCTGTATCACAGTCAGCACTGTGGTAACTTCGAGTTAATGATGTATGGTTCAGATGTTGTCTCCGTGTGATAATGAAGTCCAGCTGATGCCAATGTCCGGATCTTGGATGTTTCCATGTGACCTTATGGAGCTCTTTTGCTTTAAAAAAGGAGTTTGTAATACATAGGTCATTTCTAGTGCAATGCTTCAGCAGCCTTTGCCCATTATCATTCATGCGACCGATGTTGTATTTTCCAAGGCACACTGGTAATGACTATAACTAAAGAAGAACAAACCGCAACAATTCACCTAAACTAACATCCCTTGAAACAAGTAAAGAGTTTCAAGTACCTAGGAAGTATAATATCATCAAATGGCAGATCAGAAGACGAGATCGAAAATAGGTGCAATAAGGCAAATCAACTCATTGGACAAATGGCACCAATACTAAAGAACAAACATGTATCAATAACTACTAAGAAAGCACTTTACAACATAATCTTCCTACCAACTCTGTGCTACCAATGCCAAACCTGGACAATGACAGAAAAAGAGAAAAGAAAAATCACAACAACAGAAAGGAGGTTCCTGAGAAGAATACTCAACGTATCAAGAAGAGATAAGATCAGAAATGAAGAAATCAGGACTAAAGTGGGGGTTAAAGCAGCACTAGATTTTATTAGAAAGCAGCAAGACAAATGGTTTGGCCATGCAAGTAGGTTACCAGTCAACAGCATGCCACAACAAGTAATGATGTACAGACCGGATGGAAACAGAGGAAGAGGCCGACCACGTAAACGTTGGACGGAGGGAATAGCAGAATCCATGGGAATGTCGATATACGAAGCCCATAACCGGGCACTCTCACGAAGTTTATACTTCACCTCGACACCGCAAGGTACAAGAGGAACACGATGAGATGAGAGATGATGAGACTGTCCATGAACTCGAGACCTTGCCCACACGAGCATTGAAATCACCGAGCATATAAATGTAGTCGGATTTTGGAACTGCCTTGATCACAGAGTCTAGCTGCTCATAGAACATATCCTTCACATCATCAGAGGAAGCAAGTGTCGGTGCATATGCAGTGAGAATGGTGGCAAATCCACCAAAGGTTGCCAAGCGCAGTGATAATAATCTTTCATTACCTCCAGCTGGGATATCAATCATTCCCAGTAGCGAATTCTTCACTGCAAAGCCCACATAATGTTGCCTTTTTTCTGCCTGCCCTCTTCCTTCCAAAAAAAGGTGTAATTGTTTTCCCCAATGACCCTTCCTCAGCGAGGCGAGTCTCCTGCAGGCCAGCAATATCAATGTTAAGACGATTGAGTTCAGCCTCAATCACAGCCGTTTTTCTCACATCGTCAATATTTGTCAAGTCAGTGGAAAATCCTGGACACATGGTTCTCACGTTCCAGGTAGCTTGAGGTTTCTATTATTCTTTTTATTAGTACCTGGTGCATTGGTTTTACTGCCTGCGATTCAGATTTTGTCCTAGCCCCAAGCATCCATTGAAGCAGGCAGGCTGTGGCGGATCAGCACCCAATTGGCAGGGGGCTGCCCAGCTTGAGGCGGGCGGTAGCTGATCAGTGACACCTGTAGGTGTCTCCCATTGTCAGAGGCAAGTAGCGCCCCATGTCTACGCCAACTGACAAGGACTTATAACCCGTAACAGTTGCCTCTCGCTTTGATTCCGAGACCGGTTAAGACCAGGGGTGGAGTTATTGCCTCTCCATAGCACAAAGCCTGGGCTAAAATAAAGAAACCATGTGATACATGCAGCATGATCCCTCTCTCGGCCTGCCTAGTTCACTCCAGAGGAAAGTTAACACCTATGCATCTGGAACAAGACAAGCTGCAGAAACTTTCGGATCAGCAAAGCAATGCTTCCTAGACCAGCTGCCAACCAAGACTTAGGGCCTGGTCTGCACTGCCATGAATCATGAATATCCGCACCTGCGCGCGCAGCCACCGACATCCGCACCAGCGCCGCCACCGACATCCGCACCAGCTCGCGCCGCCACCCGCACCAGCTCGCGCCGCCACCCGCACCAGCTCGCGCCGCCACCCGCCGCCACCCGCACCAGCTCGCGCCGCCACCCGCCGCCACCCGCACCAGCGCGCGCCGCCACCCGCACCAGCGCGCGCCGCCACCCGCACCAGCGCGCGCCGCCACCCGCACCAGCGCGCGCCGCCACCCGCACCAGCGCGCGCCGCCACCCGCACCAGCGCGCGCCGCCACCCGCACCAGCGCGCGCCGCCACCCGCACCAGCGCGCGCCGCCACCCGCACCAGCGCGCGCCGCCACCCGCACCAGCGCGCGCCGCCACCCGCACCAGCGCGCGCCGCCACCCGCACCAGCGCGCGCCGCCACCCGCACCAGCGCGCGCCGCCACCCGCACCAGCGCGCGCCGCCACCCGCACCAGCGCGCGCCGCCACCCGCACCAGCGCGCGCCGCCACCCGCACCAGCGCGCGCCGCCACCCGCACCAGCGCGCGCCGCCACCCGCACCAGCGCGCGCCGCCACCCGCACCAGCGCGCGCCGCCACCCGCACCAGCGCGCGCCGCCACCCGCACCAGCGCGCGCCGCCACCCGCACCAGCGCGCGCCGCCACCCGCACCAGCGCGCGCCGCCACCCGCACCAGCGCGCGCCGCCACCCGCACCAGCGCGCGCCGCCACCCGCACCAGCGCGCGCCGCCACCCGCACCAGCGCGCGCCGCCACCCGCACCAGCGCGCGCCGCCACCCGCACCAGCGCGCGCCGCCACCCGCACCAGCGCGCGCCGCCACCCGCCGCCACCCGCACCAGCGCGCGCCGCCACCCGCCGCCACCCGCACCAGCGCGCGCCGCCACCCGCACCAGCGCGCGCCGCCACCCGCACCAGCGCGCGCCGCCACCCGCACCAGCGCGCGCCGCCACCCGCACCAGCGCGCGCCGCCACCCGCACCAGCGCGCGCCGCCACCCGCACCAGCGCGCGCCGCCACCCGCACCAGCGCGCGCCGCCACCCGCACCAGCGCGCGCCGCCACCCGCACCAGCGCGCGCCGCCACCCGCACCAGCGCGCGCCGCCACCCGCACCAGCGCGCGCCGCCACCCGCACCAGCGCGCGCCGCCACCCGCACCAGCGCGCGCCGCCACCCGCACCAGCGCGCGCCGCCACCCGCACCAGCGCGCGCCGCCACCCGCACCAGCGCGCGCCGCCACCCGCACCAGCGCGCGCCGCCACCCGCACCAGCGCGCGCCGCCACCCGCACCAGCGCGCGCCGCCACCCGCACCAGCGCGCGCCGCCACCCGCACCAGCGCGCGCCGCCACCCGCACCAGCGCGCGCACCCGCCGACATCCGCACCTGCGCGCGCACCCGCCGACATCCGCATCTGCGCGCGCACCCGCCGACATCCGCATCTGCGCGCGCACCCGCCGAAATCCGCACCTGCGCGCGCACCCACCGAAATCCGCACCTGCGCGCGCACCCACCGAAATCCGCGCATCGACCTTTTTATCTTTATATAATTTCTTTGCTTCTTTTCACCCACAAATTTCACCCTTAATTTCGCTCGTATTTTTATTTCTCCTTAACGTACTCCAAATATTTTCTCCCGCAACATTCACCCACATTTTAGATTTTTCATTATTAGTTTTTTTTTTTTTTTTGTATTATTATTTCATTATTACATTCTCATTTTCTTTTCCTTTTTTAAATATAAAGTCATAGTCAGGGTTTGATCCATCGTCCTGTTGGCTTAATGTTGTTTCCAGAGTCCAGTTCACTATTGATTGAGCAATAGTGATGTTCAAGAAAATCTGCTCAGTGAATAATTATAAACACATTTCTTCATATTTACGATAAAATTAATCGAACCTGCACAAAATATAATCACTTTCAGAAGACTTCCACAAGAGAATCAAATCAACAGTCTACAAAGTTTCTACGACAGAATTAAACAATTTTATTTTTATACTATTATTAAACTAACATGTAACCCCTTTGTTCTTTGCTTGGTGTCTGAGTAATCCTCACTAACGCCTGGCGGTAAATGTTGAAAACTTGAAGTAAAATAAATTGTTGTCCGACAACTATTTTAATAGTTGTGAATTCCTCAAGTTCCCCTTCGTATCTGATGGTAGGGTCTTGCTCACAATAGCATATTAAGAATGATATAATTAGATATTGAAAATGTGCTTGTGGCTTAGGGGTTATGAACGCATTGCACAATCCCGACATTCGAATTCAGCCGCAGGTGATTTGGAAGTATTGTATAAGAAAGTGATGAGGGGAAAAACAACACTGAACGTAAAATTGCTTATAAAATTACACGCGGCCAATAAATGCTGGGATTGACAACGACGTTCTATAACGGTTATACACAACATTTATTCAGAATTTCCTTCGATATTGCACCAGAAATAAGTTAAAGATAATACTTGTTCAGAACATGCATCTTTAGTGTGGCAACATATGGATGCGAGCCGTGGACCATCTTTCCTGTGGCAGCGTACGTACAAATGCGATTCGTGGACTATCTTTATTACACCAACACACATGTGTGTTGTTTGTCCATCAAGAATGATGATGATCATTCATTTCATCCAGTGGGGTTGAAAGTGTGGAGCCGTGAGTTCTATAATGGCTGATAACGCCTATTTTGGCTCGAAATGTTCTTTGACAATGTGGACAAAGAATGCTTGACATTTATGGAGCAGGATTTCCTGCAGTGGTTTTTCTGTTCTGCCTTTTCTTCACAGCTCTTGCAGTCCTGGTTACATCACACGTGACTGCACCCTTGCGTAATGACGCACGCAAAGAATTTCGGTCTCTGACTGCATTCTCCCAGGTGTCATGTTGAATTCCAAAAGCATGCATTGAGATTTTCAGACACACATATGTGAGTCGTGGAGCATCTTTCCTGCGTCAGCAAATGAATAGAGGTCGTGGACCATCTTTCCTGTATCAACTTACCAATGTGAGTCGTGGACTATTTTTCCTGTGGCAACATACGAATGTGTTTCGTGGACCATCTTTCCTGTGGCATCATATGAATGTGAGTCGTGGACCATTTTTCCTGTGGCAACAGGATTAATTTACATAGCTATGCCGCATCTACCAAGTTACGCACATGTAATGTAATGTAATGTACGCATGCTGTAATAAAGATAGTCCACGAATCGCATTTGTACGTACGCTGCCACAGGAAAGATGGTCCACGACTCGCATCCACATGTTGCCACAGTAAAGATGCATGTTCTGAACAAATATTATCTTTAACATATTTGCTGGTGCAATATCGGCAGGAAATTCTGAATAAATGTTTTGTATGTCCGTTATAGAACGTCTTTGTCAATCCCAGCATTTATTGGCCTCGTGTAATTTTCTAAGCAATTTTACGTCCAGTGTTGTTTTTCCCCTCATTACTTTCTTATACAATACTTCCAAATCAACAGCGGCTGAATTCGAACAGCATGTCGGGATTGTGCATTGCGTTCGTAACCCCTAAGCCACAAGCACATTTTCAATATCTAATTATATCATTCTTAATATGGTATTGTGAGCAAGACCCTACCATCAGATATGAAGGGGAACTTGAGGAATTCACAACTATTGAAATAGTTGTCGGACAACAATTTATTTTAGTTAAAACTTTAGTTTTCAACATTTACCGCCAGGCGTTAGTGAGGATTACTCAGACACCAGGCACAGAACAAAGGGGGTTACATGATAGTTTAATAATAGTATAAAAATAAAATTGTTTAATTCTCTCGTAGAAACTTTGTAGACTGTTGATTTGATTCTCTTGTGGAAGTTTTCTAAAAGTGAATATATTATGTGCAGGTTCGATTAATTTTATCGTAAAAATGAAGAAATGTGTTTATAATTATTCACTGAGCAAGATTTTCTTGAACATCAGGATTGCTCAATCAATAGTGAACTGGACTCTGGAAACAACATTAAGCCAACAGGACGATGGATCAAACCCTGACTATGACTTAATATTTAAAAAAGGAAAAGAAAATGAAAATGCAGAATGAAATAGTAATATAAAATAATAAAATAAAATAATAATGAAAAATCTAAAATGTAGATGAATGTTGCGGATAAAATATTTGGAGTATGATAAGGAGAAATAAAAATACGAGCGAAATTTAGGGAGAAATTTCGGGTGAATAAAAAGCAAAAAAATTTATATAAAGAAAATAAAGTCGATGTGCGGATGCCGGTGGGCGCGCGGGTGCCGGTGGGCGCGCGGGTGCCGGTGGGCGCGCGGGTGCCGGTGGGCGCGCGGGTGCCGGTGGGCGCGCGGGTGCCGGTGGGCGCGCGGGTGCCGGTGGGCGCGCGGGTGCCGGTGGGCGCGCGGGTGCCGGTGGGCGCGCGGGTGCCGGTGGGCGCGCGGGTGCCGGTGGGCGCGCGGGTGCCGGTGGGCGCGCGGGTGCCGGTGGGCGCGCGGGTGCCGGTGGGCGCGCGGGTGCCGGTGGGCGCGCGGGTGCCGGTGGGCGCGCGGGTGCCGGTGGGCGCGCGGGTGCCGGTGGGCGCGCGGGTGCCGGTGGGCGCGCGGGTGCCGGTGGGCGCGCGGGTGCCGGTGGGCGCGCGGGTGCCGGTGGGCGCGCGGGTGCCGGTGGGCGCGCGGGTGCCGGTGGGCGCGCGGGTGCCGGTGGGCGCGCGGGTGCCGGTGGGCGCGCCGGTGCCGGTGGGCGCGCCGGTGGGCGCGCCGGTGGGCGCGCCGGTGGGCGCGCGGGTGCCGGTGGGCGCGCGGGTGCCGGCGGGTGCCGGTGGGCAGCCAATCTTCTTTAGTGCTTTGAACAGACCCTCACGACAAATCGAATGCCTTTGTGAGGTCGATGAAGGCAATAAACAGTGGCTGATTTTGTTCCCGGCATGTTTCTTGCATCTGTCGCAATGTGAATATCATATCAATGGTAGACAGGTTCTGGCGGAAGCCGCACTGTGATTCGGGGTAGACTTGATCTCCTAGGACTTGAAGTCTGCGCAGGACAATTCTGGCAAATACTTTCCCAACAATACACAGAAGTGAGATACCCCTATAGTTGTTACAGTCCTTCTGATCGCCCTTGTTCTTGTGTTTCTTGCCCACTCCTGATTACCTCTATTGGAATCCCATCCTTACGTGGAGCCTTGCCAGATGCAAGCTAATTTATAGCACACTTAACTTCTGTTATAGTGGAAAGTGTGTCCAGGTGGCCAAGAGTTGGTAGGGCCTCTATGGCGTTGAGGGCATCATCCGCTAGCTTGGTCTCACTTGAGTAAAGCTCTAAATAGTGCTCGACCCATCTATCCATCTGCTGTTTCTTATCAGTGATGATTTCTCCAGTCAAGGTTTTCAGCGGTGCACTTCTTTTGATCTGATCATTGGACCACAGGCTTTCTTTATCCCTTCATACATGCTTCTGATGTTTCCCTTATCACTTGCGATTCGAATGGACTCACATAACTCGATCCAATAGCCATTTGCACACTGCCTGGCAGCCTTTTGCACATCCTTCCTAGCTTGCTTCAGCTAACTCAGAGTATTACGCGTTGGTCTTTCCTTGTTTCTTAAGAGAGCTATCTTCTTTTTATCAGTCAAGGGCTGCAGTATCTGGCTGTTTGCTGCAAACCAGTCCTGCCTCTTATGATCCACAGTGCCGTAAACCCCTACCGCTGTTGTATAAATAGTTTCCTTACGTTTACTCCATTTATCATTTACTATACAATTTTCTGATTTATCATTGAAAGCGTCTTCAAGTTGCTGTTGAAATTCAAAGCACTTTCCAGGATCGTGAGTGTTAATAATATTAATGCTGGGGCTAGACTTGTGTTTAGCTGTGTAGATTCTCTTTGGTCTCAGTCTAACCCTTGCAACAACCAAATAGTGATCTGTATCACAGTCAGCACTGTGGTAACTTCGAGTTAATGATGTATGGTTCAGATGTTGTCTCAGTGTGATAATGAAGTCCAGCTGATGCCAATGTCCGGATCTTGGATGTTTCCATGTGACCTTATGGAGCTCTTTTGCTTTAAAAAAGGAGTTTGTAATACATAGGTCATTTCTAGTGCAATGCTTCAGCAGCCTTTGCCCATTATCATTCATGCGACCGATGTTGTATTTTCCAAGGCACACTGGTAATGACTATAACTAAAGAAGAACAAACAGCAACAATTCACATAAACGAACATCCCTTGAAACAAGTAAAGAGTTTCAAGTACCTAGGAAGTATAATATCATCAAATGGCAGATCAGAAGACGAGATCGAAAATAGGTGCAATAAGGCAAATCAACTCATTGGAAAAATGGCACCAATACTAAAGAACAAACATGTATCAATAACTACTAAGAAAGCACTTTACAACATAATCTTCCTACCAACTCTGTGCTACCAATGCCAAACCTGGACAATGACAGAAAAAGAGAAAAGAAAAATCACAACAACAGAAAGGAGGTTCCTGAGAAGAATACTCAACGTATCAAGAAGAGATAAGATCAGAAATGAAGAAATCAGGACTAAAGTGGGGGTTAAAGCAGCACTAGATTTTATTAGAAAGCAGCAAGACAAATGGTTTGGCCATGCAAGTAGGTTACCAGTCAACAGCATGCCACAACAAGTAATGATGTACAGACCGGATGGAAATAGAGGAAGAGGCCGACCACGTAAACGTTGGACGGAGGGAATAGCAGAATCCATGGGAATGTCGATATACGAAGCCCATAATAGGGCACTCTCACGAAGTTTATACTTCACCTAGACACCGCAAGGTACAAGAGGAACACGATGAGATGAGAGATGATGAGACTGTCCATGAACTCGAGACCTTGCCCACACGAGCATTGAAATCACCGAGCATATAAATGTAGTCGGATTTTGGAACTGCCTTGATCACGGAGTCTAGCTGCTCATAGAACATATCCTTCACATCATCAGAGGAAGCAAGTGTCGGTGCATATGCAGTGAGAATGGTGGCAAATCCACCAAAGGTTGCCAAGCGCAGTGATAATAATCTTTCATTACCTCCAGCTGGGATATCAATCATTCCCAGTAGCGAATTCTTCACTGCAAAGCCCACATAATGTTGCCTTTTTTCTGCCTGCTCTCTTCCTTCCAAAAAAAAAGGTGTAATTGTTTTCCCCAATGACCCTTCCTCAGCGAGGCGAGTCTCCTGCTGGCCAGCAATATCAATGTTAAGACGATTGAGTTCAGCATCAATCACAGCCGTTTTTCTCACATCGTCAATATTTGTCAAGTCAGTGGAAAATCCTGGACACATGGTTCTCACGTTCCAGGTAGCTTGAGGTTTCTATTATTCTTTTTATTAGTACCTGGTGCATTGGTTTTACAGCCTGCGATTCAGATTTTGTCCTAGCCCCAAGCATCCATTGAAGCAGGCAGGCTGTGGCGGATCAGCACCCAATTGGCAGGGGGCTGCCCAGCTTGAGGCGGGCGGTAGCTGATCAGTGACACCTGTAGGTGTCTCCCATTGTCAGAGGCAAGTAGCGCCCCATGTCTACGCCAACTGACAAGGACTTATAACCCGTAACAGTTGCCTCTCGCTTTGATTCCGAGACCGGTTAAGACCAGGGGTGGAGTTATTGCCTCTCCATAGCACAAAGCCTGGGCTAAAATAAAGAAACCATGTGTTACCCATGCAGCATGATCCCTCTCTCGGCCTGCCTAGTTCACTCCAGAGAAAAGTTAACACCTATGCATCTGGAACAAGACAAGCTGCAGAAGCTTCCGGATCAGCAAAGCAATGCTCTAACTGCCCGCCTGTCAGAGCTTCGATCCTAGACCAGCTGCCAACCAAGACTTAGGGCCTGGTCTGCCCTGCCATGACTTATTTTGTCTTTGGGTTGCATTTCCTCGCACCACGATAATGTTTGTACCCTCCCAATTGCGCTCTTCCGCCCGAAGCCGTTGGCACAATGTGATAATGAAGGTGCGGATTTCCCCACATTGTGCCAACGGCTTCGGGCGGAAGAGCGCAATTGAGAGGGTACAAACATTATCGTGGTGCGAGGAAATGCAACCCAAAGACAAAATAAGTCATGGCAGGGCAGACCAGGCCCTAAGTCTTGGTTGGCAGCTGGTCTAGGATCGAAGCTCTGACAGGCGGACAGTTAGAGCATTGCTTTGCTGATCCGGAAGCTTCTGCAGCTTGTCTTGTTCCAGATGCATAGGTGTTACCTTTCCTCTGGAGTGAACTAGGCAGGCCGAGAGAGGGATCATGCTGCATGGGTAACACATGGTTTCTTTATTTTAGCCCAGGCTTTGTGCTATGGAGAGGCAATAACTCCACCCCTGGTCTTAACCGGTCTCGGAATCAAAGCGAGAGGCAACTGTTACGATTTCTTCAGTCCTTGTCAGTTGGCGTAGACATGGGGCGCTACTTGCCTCTGACAATGGGAGACACCTACAGGTGTCACTGATCAGCTACCGCCCGCCTCAAGCTGGGCAGCCCCCTGCCAATTGGGTGCTGATCCGCCACAGCCTGCCTGCTTCAATGGATGCTTGGGGCTAGGACAAAATCTGAATCGCAGGCTGTAAAACCAATGCACCAGGTACTAATAAAAAGAATAATAGAAACCTCAAGCTACCTGGAACGTGAGAACCATGTGTCCAGGATTTTCCACTGACTTGACAAATATTGACGATGTGAGAAAAACGGCTGTGATTGATGCTGAACTCAATCGTCTTTTGGAAGGAAGAGGGCAGGCAGAAAAAAGGCAACATTATGTGGGCTTTGCAGTGAAGAATTCGCTACTGGGAATGATTGATATCCCAGCTGGAGGTAATGAAAGATTATTATCACTGCGCTTGGCAACCTTTGGTGGATTTGCCACCATTCTCACTGCATATGCACCGACACTTGCTTCCTCTGATGATGTGAAGGATATGTTCTATGAGCAGCTAGACTCTGTGATCAAGGCAGTTCCAAAATCCGACTACATTTATATGCTCGGTGATTTCAATGCTCGTGTGGGCAAGGTCTCGAGTTCATGGACAGTTTCATCATCTCTCATCTCATCGTGTTCCTCTTGTACCTTGCGGTGTCTAGGTGAAGTATAAACTTCGTGAGAGTGCCCGGTTATGGGCTTCGTATATCGACATTCCCATGGATTCTGCTATTCCCTCCGTCCAACGTTTACGTGGTCGGCCTCTTCCTCTATTTCCATCCGGTCTGTACATCATTACTTGTTGTGGCATGCTGTTGACTGGTAACCTACTTGCATGGCCAAACCATTTGTCTTGCTGCTTTCTAATAAAATCTAGTGCTGCTTTAACCCCCACTTTAGTCCTGATTTCTTCATTTCTGATCTTATCTCTTCTTGATACGTTGAGTATTCTTCTCAGGAACCTCCTTTCTGTTGTTGTGATTTTTCTTTTCTCTTTTTCTGTCATTGTCCAGGTTTGGCATTGGTAGCACAGAGTTGGTAGGAAGATTATGTTGTAAAGTGCTTTCTTAGTAGTTATTGATACATGTTTGTTCTTTAGTATTGGTGCCATTTTTCCAATGAGTTGATTTGCCTTATTGCACCTATTTTCGATCTCGTCTTCTGATCTGCCATTTGATGATATTATACTTCCTAGGTACTTGAAACTCTTTACTTGTTTCAAGGGATGTTCGTTTATGTGAATTGTTGCTGTTTGTTCTTCTTTAGTTATAGTCATTACCAGTGTGCCTTGGAAAATACAACATCGGTCGCATGAATGATAATGGGCAAAGGCTGCTGAAGCATTGCACTAGAAATGACCTATGTATTACAAACTCCTTTTTTAAAGCAAAAGAGCTCCATAAGGTCACATGGAAACATCCAAGATCCGGACATTGGCATCAGCTGGACTTCATTATCACACTGAGACAACATCTGAACCATACATCATTAACTCGAAGTTACCACAGTGCTGACTGTGATACAGATCACTATTTGGTTGTTGCAAGGGTTAGACTGACACCAAAGAGAATCTACACAGCTAAACACAAGTCTAGCCCCAGCATTAATATTATTAACACTCACGATCCTGGAAAGTGCTTTGAATTTCAACAGCAACTTGAAGACGCTTTCAATGATAAATCAGAAAATTGTATAGTAAATGATAAATGGAGTAAACGTAAGGAAACTATTTATACAACAGCGGTAGGGGTTTACGGCACTGTGGATCATAAGAGGCAGGACTGGTTTGCAGCAAACAGCCAGATACTGCAGCCCTTGACTGATAAAAAGAAGATAGCTCTCTTAAGAAACAAGGAAAGACCAACGCGTAATACTCTGAGTGAGCTGAAGCAAGCTAGGAAGGATGTGCAAAAGGCTGCCAGGCAGTGTGCAAATGGCTATTGGATCGAGTTATGTGAGTCCATTCGAATCGCAAGTGATAAGGGAAATATCAGAAGCATGTATGAAGGGATAAAGAAAGCCTGTGGTCCAATGATCAGATCAAAAGAAGTGCACCGCTGAAAACCTTGACTGGAGAAATCATCACTGATAAGAAACAGCAGATGAATAGATGGGTCGAGCACTATTTAGAGCTTTACTCAAGTGAGACCAAGCTAGCGGATGATGCCCTCAACGCCATAGAGGCCCTACCAACTCTTGGCCACCTGGACACACTTTCCACTATAACAGAAGTTAAGTGTGCTATAAATGAGCTTGCATCTGGCAAGGCTCCACGTAAGGATGGGATTCCAATAGAGGTAATCAGGAGTGGGCAAGACACACAAGAACAAGGGCGATCAGAAGGACTGTAACAACTATAGGGGTATCTCACTTCTGTGTATTGTTGGGAAAGTATTTGCCAGAATTGTCCTGCGCAGACTTCAAGTCCTAGGAGATCAAGTCTACCAGAACCGGTCTACCATTGATATGATATTCACATTGCGACAGATGCAAGAAACACTGTTTATTGCCTTCATCGACCTCACAAAGGCATTCGATTTGTCGTGAGGGTCTGTTCAAAGCACTAAAGAAGATTGGCCGCCCACCGGCACCCGCGCGCCCACCGGCACCCGCGCGCCCACCGGCACCCGCGCGCCCACCGGCACCCGCGCGCCCACCGGCACCCGCGCGCCCACCGGCACCCGCGCGCCCACCGGCACCCGCGCGCCCACCGGCACCCGCGCGCCCACCGGCACCCGCGCGCCCACCGGCACCCGCGCGCCCACCGGCACCCGCGCGCCCACCGGCACCCGCGCGCCCACCGGCACCCGCGCGCCCACCGGCACCCGCGCGCCCACCGGCACCCGCGCGCCCACCGGCACCCGCGCGCCCACCGGCACCCGCGCGCCCACCGGCACCCGCGCGCCCACCGGCACCCGCGCGCCCACCGGCACCCGCGCGCCCACCGGCACCCGCGCGCCCACCGGCACCCGCGCGCCCACCGGCACCCGCGCGCCCACCGGCACCCGCGCGCCCACCGGCACCCGCGCGCCCACCGGCACCCGCGCGCCCACCGGCACCCGCGCGCCCACCGGCACCCGCGCGCCCACCGGCACCCGCGCGCCCACCGGCACCCGCGCGCCCACCGGCACCCGCGCGCCCACCGGCACCCGCGCGCCCACCGGCACCCGCGCGCCCACCGGCACCCGCGCGCCCACCGGCACCCGCGCGCCCACCGGCACCCGCGCGCCCACCGGCACCCGCGCGCCCACCGGCACCCGCGCGCCCACCGGCACCCGCGCGCCCACCGGCACCCGCGCGCCCACCGGCACCCGCGCGCCCACCGGCACCCGCGCGCCCACCGGCACCCGCGCGCCCACCGGCACCCGCGCGCCCACCGGCACCCGCGCGCCCACCGGCACCCGCGCGCCCACCGGCACCCGCGCGCCCACCGGCACCCGCGCGCCCACCGGCACCCGCGCGCCCACCGGCACCCGCGCGCCCACCGGCACCCGCGCGCCCACCGGCACCCGCGCGCCCACCGGCACCCGCGCGCCCACCGGCACCCGCGCGCCCACCGGCACCCGCGCGCCCACCGGCACCCGCGCGCCCACCGGCACCCGCGCGCCCACCGGCACCCGCGCGCCCACCGGCACCCGCGCGCCCACCGGCATCCGCACATCGACTTTATTTTCTTTATATAAATTTTTTTGCTTTTTATTCACCCGAAATTTCTCCCTAAATTTCGCTCGTATTTTTATTTCTCCTTATCATACTCCAAATATTTTATCCGCAACATTCATCTACATTTTAGATTTTTCATTATTATTTTATATTACTATTTCATTCTGCATTTTCATTTTCTTTTCCTTTTTTAAATATTAAGTCATAGTCAGGGTTTGATCCATCGTCCTGTTGGCTTAATGTTGTTTCCAGAGTCCAGTTCACTATTGATTGAGCAATCCTGATGTTCAAGAAAATCTGCTCAGTGAATAATTATAAACACATTTCTTCATTTTTACGATAAAATTAATCGAACCTGCACATAATATATTCACTTTTAGAAAACTTCCACAAGAGAATCAAATCAACAGTCTACAAAGTTTCTACGAGAGAATTAAACAATTTTATTTTTATACTATTATTAAACTATCATGTAACCCCTTTGTTCTGTGCCTGGTGTCTGAGTAATCCTCACTAACGCCTGGCGGTAAATGTTGAAAACTAAAGTTTTAACTAAAATAAATTGTTGTCCGACAACTATTTTAATAATTGTGAATTCCTCAAGTTCCCCTTCATATCTGATGGTAGGGTCTTGCTCACAATACCATATTAAGAATGATATAATTAGATATTGAAAATGTGCTTGTGGCTTAGGGGTTACGAACGCAATGCACAATCCCGACATGCTGTTCGAATTCAGCCGCTGTTGATTTGGAAGTATTGCATAAGAAAGTAATGAGGGGAAAAACAACACTGGACGTAAAATTGCTTAGAAAATTACACGAGGCCAATAAATGCTGGGATTGACAAAGACGTTCTATAACGGACATACAAAACATTTATTCAGAATTTCCTGCCGATATTGCACCAGCAAATATGTTAAAGATAATATTTGTTCAGAACATGCATCTTTACTGTGGCAACATGTGGATGCGAGTCGTGGACCATCTTTCCTGTGGCAGCGTACGTACAAATGCGATTCGTGGACTATCTTTATTACAGCATGCGTACATTACATTACATTACATGTGCGTAACTTGGTAGATGCGGCATAGCTATGTAAATTAATCCTGTTGCCACAGGAAAAATGGTCCACGACGTCACATTCATATGATGCCACAGGAAAGATGGTCCACGAAACACATTCGTATGTTGCCACAGGAAAAATAGTCCAAGACTCACATTGGTAAGTTGATACAGGAAAGATGGTCCACGACCTCTATTCATTTGCTGACGCAGGAAAGATGCTCCACGACTCACATATGTGTGTCTGAAAATCTCAATGCATGCTTTTGGAATTCAACATGACACCTGGGAGAATGCAGTCAGAGACCGAAATTCTTTGCGTGCGTCATTACGCAAGGGTGCAGTCACGTGTGAGGTAACCAGGACTGCAAGAGCTGTGAAGAAAAGGCAGAACAGAAAAACCACTGCAGGAAATCCTGCTCCATAAATGTCAAGCATTCTATGTCCACATTGTTAAAGAACATTTCGAGCCAAAATAGGCGTTATCAGCCATTATAGAACTCATGGCTCCACACTTTCAACCCCACTGGATGAAATGAATGATCATCATCATTCTTGATGGACAAACAACACACATGTGTGTTGGTGTAATAAAGATAGTCCACGAATCGCATTTGTACGTACGCTGCCGCAGGAAAGATGGTCCACGGCTCGCATCCATATGTTGCCACACTAAAGATGCATGTTCTGAACAAGTATTATCTTTAACTTATTTCTGGTGCAATATCGGAAGGAAATTCTGAATAAATGTTGTGTATATCCGTTATAGAACGTCGTTGTCAATCCCAGCATTTATTGGCCGCGTGTAATTTTATAAGCAATTTTACGTTCAGTGTTGTTTTTCCCCTCATCACTTTCTTATACAATACTTCCAAATCACCTGCGGCTGAATTCGAATGTCGGGATTGTGCAATGCGTTCATAACCCCTAAGCCACAAGCACATTTTCAATATCTAATTATATCATTCTTAATATGCTATTGTGAACAAGAAACACTACCATCAGATACGAAGGGGAACTTGAGGAATTCAGAACTATTAAAATAGTTGTCGGACAACAATTTATTTTACTTCAAGTTTTCAACATTTACCGCCAGGCGTTAGTGAGGATTACTCAGACACCAAGCAAAGAACAAAGGGGTTACATGTTAGTTTAATAATAGTATAAAAATAAAATTGTTTAATTCTGTCGTAGAAACTTTGTAGACTGTTGATTTGATTCTCTTGAGTATATTTTGTGCGGGTTCGATTAATTTTATCGTAAATATGAAGAAATGTGTTTATAATTATTCACTGAGCAGATTTTCTTGAACATCAGGATTGCTCAATCAATAGTGAACTGGACTCTGGAAACACCATCAAGCCAACAGGACGATGGATCAAACCCTGACTATGACTTTATATTTAAAAAAGGAAAAGAAAATGAGAATGTAATAATGAAATAATAATATAAAAAAAAAAAAAAAAACTAATAATGAAAAATCTAAAATGTGGGTGAATGTTGCGGGAGAAAATATTTGGAGTACGTTAAGGAGAAATAAAAATACGAGCGAAATTAAGGGTGAAATTTGTGGGTGAAAAGAAGCAAAGAAATTATATAAAGATAAAAAAGTCGATGTGCGGATTTCGGTGGGTGCGCGCGCAGGTGCGGATTTCGGTGGGTGCGCGCGCAGGTGCGGATTTCGGTGGGTGCGCGCGCAGGTGCGGATTTCGGTGGGTGCGCGCGCAGGTGCGGATTTCGGTGGGTGCGCGCGCAGGTGCGGATTTCGGTGGGTGCGCGCGCAGGTGCGGATTTCGGTGGGTGCGCGCGCAGGTGCGGATTTCGCTGGGTGCGCGCGCAGGTGCGGATTTCGGTGGGTGCGCGCGCAGGAGCGGATTTCGGTGGGTGCGCGCGCAGGAGCGGATTTCGGTGGGTGCGCGCGCAGGAGCGGATTTCGGTGGGTGCGCGCGCAGGAGCGGATTTCGGTGGGTGCGCGCGCAGGAGCGGATTTCGGTGGGTGCGCGCGCAGGAGCGGATTTCGGTGGGTGCGCGCGCAGGTGCGGATTTCGGTGGGTGCGCGCGCAGGTGCGGATTTCGGTGGGTGCGCGCGCAGGTGCGGATTTCGGTGGGTGCGCGCGCAGGTGCGGATTTCGGTGGGTGCGCGCGCAGGTGCGGATTTCGGTGGGTGCGCGCGCAGGTGCGGATTTCGGTGGGTGCGCGCGCAGGTGCGGATTTCGGTGGGTGCGCGCGCAGGACCGGATTTCGGTGGGTGCGCGCGCAGGACCGGATTTCGGTGGGTGCGCGCGCAGGTGCGGATTTCGGTGGGTGCGCGCGCAGGTGCGGATTACGGTGGGTGCGCGCGCAGGTGCGGATTACGGTGGGTGCGCGCGCAGGTGCGGATTACGGTGGGTGCGCGCGCAGGTGCGGATTACGGTGGGTGCGCGCGCAGGTGCGGATTTCCCCACATTGTGCCAACGGCTTCGGGCGGAAGAGCGCAATTGGGAGGGTACAAACATTATCGTGGTGCGAGGAAATGCAACCCAAAGACAAAATAAGTCATGGCAGGGCAGACCAGGCCCTAAGTCTTGGTTGGCAGCTGGTCTAGGATCGAAGCTCCGACAGGCGGACAGTTAGAGCATTGCTTTGCTGATCCGGAAGCTTCTGCAGCTTGTCTTGTTCCAGATGCATAGGTGTTAACTTTTCTCTCGAGTGAACTAGGCAGGCCGAGAGAGGGATCATGCTGCATGGGTAACACATGGTTTCTTTATTTTAGCCCAGGCTTTGTGCTATGGAGAGGCAATAACTCCACCCCTGGTCTTAACCGGTCTCGGAATCAAAGCGAGAGGCAACTGTTACGATTTCTTCAGTCCTTGTCAGTTGGCGTAGACATGGGGCGCTACTTGCCTCTGACAATGGGAGACACCTACAGGTGTCACTGATCAGCTACCGCCCGCCTCAAGCTGGGCAGCCCCCTGCCAATTGGGTGCTGATCCCCCACAGCCTGCCTGCTTCAATGGATGCTTGGGGCTAGGACAAAATCTGAATCGCAGGCTGTAAAACCAATGCACCAGGTACTAATAAAAAGAATAATAGAAACCTCAAGCTACCTGGAACGTGAGAACCATGTGTCCAGGATTTTCCACTGACTTGACAAATATTGACGATGTGAGAAATACGGCTGTGATTGATGCTGAACTCAATCGTCTTTTGGAAGGAAGAGGGCAGGCAGAAAAAAGGCAACATTATGTGGGCTTTGCAGTGAAGAATTCGCTACTGGGAATGATTGATATCCCAGCTGGAGGTAATGAAAGATTATTATCACTGCGCTTGGCAACCTTTGGTGGATTTGCCACCATTCTCACTGCATATGCACCGACACTTGCTTCCTCTGATGATGTGAAGGATATGTTCTATGAGCAGCTAGACTCTGTGATCAAGGCAGTTCCAAAATCCGACTACATTTATATGCTCGGTGATTTCAATGCTCGTGTGGGCAAGGTCTCGAGTTCATGGACAGTTTCATCATCTCTCATCTCATCGTGTTCCTCTTGTACCTTGCGGTGTCTAGGTGAAGTATAAACTTCGTGAGAGTGCCCGGTTATGGGCTTCGTATATCGACATTCCCATGGATTCTGCTATTCCCTCCGTCCAACGTTTACGTGGTCGGCCTCTTCCTCTATTTCCATCCGGTCTGTACATCATTACTTGTTGTGGCATGCTGTTGACTGGTAACCTACTTGCATGGCCAAACCATTTGTCTTGCTGCTTTCTAATAAAATCTAGTGCTGCTTTAACCCCCACTTTAGTCCTGATTTCTTCATTTCTGATCTTATCTCTTCTTGATACGTTGAGTATTCTTCTCAGGAACCTCCTTTCTGTTGTTGTGATTTTTCTTTTCTCTTTTTCTGTCATTGTCCAGGTTTGGCATTGGTAGCACAGAGTTGGTAGGAAGATTATGTTGTAAAGTGCTTTCTTAGTAGTTATTGATACATGTTTGTTCTTTAGTATTGGTGCCATTTTTCCAATGAGTTGATTTGCCTTATTGCACCTATTTTCGATCTCGTCTTCTGATCTGCCATTTGATGATATTATACTTCCTAGGTACTTGAAACTCTTTACTTGTTTCAAGGGATGTTCGTTTATGTGAATTGTTGCTGTTTGTTCTTCTTTAGTTATAGTCATTACCAGTGTGCCTTGGAAAATACAACATCGGTCGCATGAATGATAATGGGCAAAGGCTGCTGAAGCATTGCACTAGAAATGACCTATGTATTACAAACTCCTTTTTTAAAGCAAAAGAGCTCCATAAGGTCACATGGAAACATCCAAGATCCGGACATTGGCATCAGCTGGACTTCATTATCACACTGAGACAACATCTGAACCATACATCATTAACTCGAAGTTACCACAGTGCTGACTGTGATACAGATCACTATTTGGTTGTTGCAAGGGTTAGACTGACACCAAAGAGAATCTACACAGCTAAACACAAGTCTAGCCCCAGCATTAATATTATTAACACTCACGATCCTGGAAAGTGCTTTGAATTTCAACAGCAACTTGAAGACGCTTTCAATGATAAATCAGAAAATTGTATAGTAAATGATAAATGGAGTAAACGTAAGGAAACTATTTATACAACAGCGGTAGGGGTTTACGGCACTGTGGATCATAAGAGGCAGGACTGGTTTGCAGCAAACAGCCAGATACTGCAGCCCTTGACTGATAAAAAGAAGATAGCTCTCTTAAGAAACAAGGAAAGACCAACGCGTAATACTCTGAGTGAGCTGAAGCAAGCTATGAAGGATGTGCAAAAGGCTGCCAGGCAGTGTGCAAATGGCTATTGGATCGAGTTATGTGAGTCCATTCGAATCGCAAGTGATAAGGGAAACATCAGAAGCATGTATGAAGGGATAAAGAAAGCCTGTGGTCCAATGATCAGATCAAAAGAAGTGCACCGCTGAAAACCTTGACTGGAGAAATCATCACTGATAAGAAACAGCAGATGGATAGATGGGTCGAGCACTATTTAGAGCTTTACTCAAGTGAGACCAAGCTAGCGGATGATGCCCTCAACGCCATAGAGGCCCTACCAACTCTTGGCCACCTGGACACACTTTCCACTATAACAGAAGTTAAGTGTGCTATAAATGAGCTTGCATCTGGCAAGGCTCCACGTAAGGATGGGATTCCAATAGAGGTAATCAGGAGTGGGCAAGACACACAAGAACAAGGGCGATCAGAAGGACTGTAACAACTATAGGGGTATCTCACTTCTGTGTATTGTTGGGAAAGTATTTGCCAGAATTGTCCTGCGCAGACTTCAAGTCCTAGGAGATCAAGTCTACCCCGAATCACAGTGCGGCTTCCGCCAGAACCGGTCTACCATTGATATGATATTCACATTGCGACAGATGCAAGAAACACTGTTTATTGCCTTCATCGACCTCACAAAGGCATTCGATTTGTCGTGAGGGTCTGTTCAAAGCACTAAAGAAGATTGGCCGCCCACCGGCACCCGCGCGCCCACCGGCACCCGCGCGCCCACCGGCACCCGCGCGCCCACCGGCACCCGCGCGCCCACCGGCACCCGCGCGCCCACCGGCACCCACCGGCACGCACCGGCACCCGCACACGCACCGGCACCCGCACACGCACCGGCACCCGCACACGCACCGGCACCCGCACACGCACCGGCATCCGCACACGCACCGGCACCCGCACACGCACCGGCACCCGCACACGCACCGGCATCCGCACACGCACCGGCATCCGCACACGCACCGGCATCCGCACACGCACCGGCATCCGCACACGCACCGGCATCCGCACACGCACCGGCATCCGCACACGCACCGGCATCCGCACACGCACCGGCATCCGCACACGCACCGGCATCCGCACACGCACCGGCATCCGCACACGCACCGGCATCCGCACACGCACCGGCATCCGCACACGCACCGGCATCCGCACACGCACCGGCATCCGCACACGCACCGGCATCCGCACACGCACCGGCACACGCACCGGCATCCGCACACGCACCGGCATCCGCACACGCACCGGCATCCGCACCGGCATCCGCACCGGCATCCGCACCGGCATCCGCACCGGCATCCGCACCGGCACCGGCATCCGCACCGGCACCCGCACCGGCATCCGCACCCGCACCGGCACCCGCACCGGCACCCGCACCCGCACCGGCACCCGCACCCGCACCGGCACCCGCACCGGCATCCGCACACGCACCGGCATCCGCACACGCACCGGCATCCGCACACGCACCGGCATCCGCACACGCACCGGCATCCGCACACGCACCGGCATCCGCACACGCACCGGCATCCGCACACGCACCGGCATCCGCACACGCACCGGCATCCGCACACGCACCGGCATCCGCACACGCACCGGCATCCGCACACGCACCGGCATCCGCACACGCACCGGCATCCGCACACGCACCGGCATCCGCACACACACCGGCACACGCACCGGCACACGCACCGGCATCCGCATCCGCACCGGCATCCGCATCCGCACACGCATCCGCATCCGCACACGCATCCGCACCCGCACCGGCATCCGCACACGCACCGGCATCCGCACACGCACCGGCATCCGCACCGGCATCCGCACCGGCATCCGCACACGCACCGGCATCCGCACACGCACCGGCATCCGCACACGCACCGGCATCCGCACACGCACCGGCATCCGCACACGCACCGGCATCCGCACACGCACCGGCATCCGCACCGGCATCCGCACACGCACCGGCATCCGCACCGGCATCCGCACACGCACCGGCATCCGCACACGCACCGGCATCCGCACCGGCATCCGCACACGCACCGGCATCCGCACCGGCATCCGCACTGGCATCCTCACTGGCATCCTCACCGGCATCCGCACACGCACCGGCATCCGCACCGGCATCCGCACCGGCATCCGCACCGGCATCCGCACCGGCATCCGCATCCGCACCGGCATCCGCACACGCACCGGCATCCGCACACGCACCGGCATCCGCACACGCACCGGCATCCGCACCGGCATCCGCACCGGCATCCGCACAGGCATCCGCACAGGCATCCGCACAGGCATCCGCACAGGCATCCGCACAGGCATCCGCACACGCATCCGCACACGCATCCGCACACGCATCCGCACACGCATCCGCACACGCACACGCACACGCACACGCACCGGCATCCGCACACGCACCGGCATCCGCACACGCACCGGCATCCGCACACGCACCGGCATCCGCACACGCACCGGCATCCGCACACGCACCGGCATCCGCACACGCACCGGCATCCGCACACGCACCGGCATCCGCACACGCACCGGCATCCGCACACGCACCGGCATCCGCACGTGCGCGCCCGCGCCCACCGGCATCCGCACATCGACTTTATTTTCTTTATATAAATTTTTTTGCTTTTTATTCACCCGAAATTTCTCCCTAAATTTCGCTCGTATTTTTATTTCTCCTTATCATACTCCAAATATTTTATCCGCAACATTCATCTACATTTTAGATTTTTCATTATTATTTTATTTTATTATTTTATATTACTATTTCATTCTGCATTTTCATTTTCTTTTCCTTTTTTAAATATTAAGTCATAGTCAGGGTTTGATCCATCGTCCTGTTGGCTTAATGTTGTTTCCAGAGTCCAGTTCACTATTGATTGAGCAATCCTGATGTTCAAGAAAATCTGCTCAGTGAATAATTATAAACACATTTCTTCATTTTTACGATAAAATTAATCGAACCTGCACATAATATATTCACTTTTAGAAAACTTCCACAAGAGAATCAAATCAACAGTCTACAAAGTTTCTACGAGAGAATTAAACAATTTTATTTTTATACTATTATTAAACTATCATGTAACCCCCTTTGTTCTGTGCCTGGTGTCTGAGTAATCCTCACTAACGCCTGGCGGTAAATGTTGAAAACTAAAGTTTTAACTAAAATAAATTGTTGTCCGACAACTATTTTAATAGTTGTGAATTCCTCAAGTTCCCCTTCATATCTGATGGTAGGGTCTTGCTCACAATACCATATTAAGAATGATATAATTAGATATTGAAAATGTGCTTGTGGCTTAGGGGTTACGAACGCAATGCACAATCCCGACATGCTGTTCGAATTGAGCCGCTGTTGATTTGGAAGTATTGCATAAGAAAATAATGAGGGGAAAAACAACACTGGACGTAAAATTGCTTAGAAAATTACACGAGGCCAATAAATGCTGGGATTGACAAAGACGTTCTATAACGGACATACAAAACATTTATTCAGAATTTCCTGCCGATATTGCACCAGCAAATATGTTAAAGATAATATTTGTTCAGAACATGCATCTTTACTGTGGCAACATGTGGATGCGAGTCGTGGACCATCTTTCCTGTGGCAGCGTACGTACAAATGCGATTCGTGGACTATCTTTATTACAGCATGCGTACATTACATTACATTACATGTGCGTAACTTGGTAGATGCGGCATAGCTATGTAAATTAATCCTGTTGCCACAGGAAAAATGGTCCACTACTCACATTCATATGATGCCACAGGAAAGATGGTCCACGAAACACATTCGTATGTTGCCACAGGAAAAATAGTCCACGACTCACATTGGTAAGTTGATACAGGAAAGATGGTCCACGACCTCTATTCATTTGCTGACGCAGGAAAGATGCTCCACGACTCACATATGTGTGTCTGAAAATCTCAATGCATGCTTTTGGAATTCAACATGACACCTGGGAGAATGCAGTCAGAGACCGAAATTCTTTGCGTGCGTCATTACGCAAGGGTGCAGTCACGTGTGAGGTAACCAGGACTGCAAGAGCTGTGAAGAAAAGGCAGAACAGAAAAACCACTGCAGGAAATCCTGCTCCATAAATGTCAAGCATTCTATGTCCACATTGTTAAAGAACATTTCGAGCCAAAATAGGCCTTATCAGCCATTATAGAACTCATGGCTCCACACTTTCAACCCCACTGGATGAAATGAATGATCATCATCATTCTTGATGGACAAACAACACACATGTGTGTTGGTGTAATAAAGATAGTCCACGAATCGCATTTGTACGTACGCTGCCGCAGGAAAGATGGTCCACGGCTCGCATCCATATGTTGCCACACTAAAGATGCATGTTCTGAACAAGTATTATCTTTAACTTATTTCTGGTGCAATATCGGAAGGAAATTCTGAATAAATGTTGTGTATATCCGTTATAGAACGTCGTTGTCAATCCCAGCATTTATTGGCCGCGTGTAATTTTATAAGCAATTTTACGTTCAGTGTTGTTTTTCCCCTCATCACTTTCTTATACAATACTTCCAAATCACCTGCGGCTGAATTCGAATGTCGGGATTGTGCAATGCGTTCATAACCCCTAAGCCACAAGCACATTTTCAATATCTAATTATATCATTCTTAATATGCTATTGTGAGCAAGACCCTACCATCAGATACGAAGGGGAACTTGAGGAATTCAGAACTATTAAAATAGTTGTCGGACAACAATTTATTTTACTTCAAGTTTTCAACATTTACCGCCAGGCGTTAGTGAGGATTACTCAGACACCAAGCAAAGAACAAAGGGGTTACATGTTAGTTTAATAATAGTATAAAAATAAAATTGTTTAATTCTGTCGTAGAAACTTTGTAGACTGTTGATTTGATTCTCTTGAGTATATTTTGTGCGGGTTCGATTAATTTTATCGTAAATATGAAGAAATGTGTTTATAATTATTCACTGAGCAGATTTTCTTGAACATCAGGATTGCTCAATCAATAGTGAACTGGACTCTGGAAACACCATCAAGCCAACAGGACGATGGATCAAACCCTGACTATGACTTTATATTTAAAAAAGGAAAAGAAAATGAGAATGTAATAATGAAATAATAATATAAAAAAAAAAAAAAAACTAATAATGAAAAATCTAAAATGTGGGTGAATGTTGCGGGAGAAAATATTTGGAGTACGTTAAGGAGAAATAAAAATACGAGCGAAATTAAGGGTGAAATTTGTGGGTGAAAAGAAGCAAAGAAATTATATAAAGATAAAAAAGTCGATGTGCGGATTTCGGTGGGTGCGCGCGCAGGTGCGGATTTCGGTGGGTGCGCGCGCAGGTGCGGATTTCGGTGGGTGCGCGCGCAGGACCGGATTTCGGTGGGTGCGCGCGCAGGACCGGATTTCGGTGGGTGCGCGCGCAGGTGCGGATTACGGTGGGTGCGCGCGCAGGTGCGGATTACGGTGGGTGCGCGCGCAGGTGCGGATTACGGTGGGTGCGCGCGCAGGTGCGGATTACGGTGGGTGCGCGCGCAGGTGCGGATTACGGTGGGTGCGCGCGCAGGTGCGGATTACGGTGGGTGCGCGCGCAGGTGCGGATTACGGTGGGTGCGCGCGCAGGTGCGGATTACGGTGGGTGCGCGCGCAGGTGCGGATTACGGTGGGTGCGCGCGCAGGTGCGGATTACGGTGGGTGCGCGCGCAGGTGCGGATTACGGTGGGTGCGCGCGCAGGTGCGGATTACGGTGGGTGCGCGCGCAGGTGCGGATTTCCCCACATTGTGCCAACGGCTTCGGGCGGAAGAGCGCAATTGGGAGGGTGCGAGGAAATGCAACCCAAAGACAAAATAAGTCCCTAAGTCTTGGTTGGCAGCTGGTCTAGGATCGAAGCTTGCTGATCCGGAAGCTTCTGCAGCTTGTCTTGTTCCAGATGCATAGGTGTTAACTTTCCTCTGGAGTGAACTAGGCAGGCCGAGAGAGGGATCATGCTGCATGGGTAACACATGGTTTCTTTATTTTAGCCCAGGCTTTGTGCTATGGAGAGGCAATAACTCCACCCCTGGTCTTAACCGGTCTCGGAATCAAAGCGAGAGGCAACTGTTACGGGTTATAAGTCCTTGTCAGTTGGCGTAGACATGGGGCGCTACTTGCCTCTGACAATGGGAGACACCTACAGGTGTCACTGATCAGCTACCGCCCGCCTCAAGCTGGGCAGCCCCCTGCCAATTGGGTGCTGATCCGCCACAGCCTGCCTGCTTCAATGGATGCTTGGGGCTAGGACAAAATCTGAATCGCAGGCTGTAAAACCAATGCACCAGGTACTAATAAAAAGAATAATAGAAACCTCAAGCTACCTGGAACGTGAGAACCATGTGTCCAGGATTTTCCACTGACTTGACAAATATTGACGATGTGAGAAAAACGGCTGTGATTGATGCTGAACTCAATCGTCTTTTGGAAGGAAGAGGGCAGGCAGAAAAAAGGCAACATTATGTGGGCTTTGCAGTGAAGAATTCGCTACTGGGAATGATTGATATCCCAGCTGGAGGTAATGAAAGATTATTATCACTGCGCTTGGCAACCTTTGGTGGATTTGCCACCATTCTCACTGCATATGCACCGACACTTGCTTCCTCTGATGATGTGAAGGATATGTTCTATGAGCAGCTAGACTCTGTGATCAAGGCAGTTCCAAAATCCGACTACATTTATATGCTCGGTGATTTCAATGCTCGTGTGGGCAAGGTCTCGAGTTCATGGACAGTTTCATCATCTCTCATCTCATCGTGTTCCTCTTGTACCTTGCGGTGTCTAGGTGAAGTATAAACTTCGTGAGAGTGCCCGGTTATGGGCTTCGTATATCGACATTCCCATGGATTCTGCTATTCCCTCCGTCCAACGTTTACGTGGTCGGCCTCTTCCTCTATTTCCATCCGGTCTGTACATCATTACTTGTTGTGGCATGCTGTTGACTGGTAACCTACTTGCATGGCCAAACCATTTGTCTTGCTGCTTTCTAATAAAATCTAGTGCTGCTTTAACCCCCACTTTAGTCCTGATTTCTTCATTTCTGATCTTATCTCTTCTTGATACGTTGAGTATTCTTCTCAGGAACCTCCTTTCTGTTGTTGTGATTTTTCTTTTCTCTTTTTCTGTCATTGTCCAGGTTTGGCATTGGTAGCACAGAGTTGGTAGGAAGATTATGTTGTAAAGTGCTTTCTTAGTAGTTATTAATACATGTTTGTTCTATAGTATTGGTGCCATTTTTCCAATGAGTTGATTTGCCTTATTGCACCTATTTTCGATCTCGTCTTCTGATCTGCCATTTGATGATATTATACTTCCTAGGTACTTGAAACTCTTTACTTGTTTCAAGGGATGTTCGTTTATGTGAATTGTTGCTGTTTGTTCTTCTTTAGTTATAGTCATTACCAGTGTGCCTTGGAAAATACAACATCGGTCGCATGAATGATAATGGGCAAAGGCTGCTGAAGCATTGCACTAGAAATGACCTATGTATTACAAACTCCTTTTTTAAAGCAAAAGAGCTCCATAAGGTCACATGGAAACATCCAAGATCCGGACATTGGCATCAGCTGGACTTCATTATCACACTGAGACAACATCTGAACCATACATCATTAACTCGAAGTTACCACAGTGCTGACTGTGATACAGATCACTATTTGGTTGTTGCAAGGGTTAGACTGACACCAAAGAGAATCTACACAGCTAAACACAAGTCTAGCCCCAGCATTAATATTATTAACACTCACGATCCTGGAAAGTGCTTTGAATTTCAACAGCAACTTGAAGACGCTTTCAATGATAAATCAGAAAATTGTATAGTAAATGATAAATGGAGTAAACGTAAGGAAACTATTTATACAACAGCGGTAGGGGTTTACGGCACTGTGGATCATAAGAGGCAGGACTGGTTTGCAGCAAACAGCCAGATACTGCAGCCCTTGACTGATAAAAAGAAGATAGCTCTCTTAAGAAACAAGGAAAGACCAACGCGTAATACTCTGAGTGAGCTGAAGCAAGCTAGGAAGGATGTGCAAAAGGCTGCCAGGCAGTGTGCAAATGGCTATTGGATCGAGTTATGTGAGTCCATTCGAATCGCAAGTGATAAGGGAAACATCAGAAGCATGTATGAAGGGATAAAGAAAGCCTGTGGTCCAATGATCAGATCAAAAGAAGTGCACCGCTGAAAACCTTGACTGGAGAAATCATCACTGATAAGAAACAGCAGATGGATAGATGGGTCGAGCACTATTTAGAGCTTTACTCTAGTGAGACCAAGCTAGCGGATGATGCCCTCAACGCCATAGAGGCCCTACCAACTCTTGGCCACCTGGACACACTTTCCACTATAACAGAAGTTAAGTGTGCTATAAATGAGCTTGCATCTGGCAAGGCTCCACGTAAGGATGGGATTCCAATAGAGGTAATCAGGAGTGGGCAAGACACACAAGAACAAGGGCGATCAGAAGGACTGTAACAACTATAGGGGTATCTCACTTCTGTGTATTGTTGGGAAAGTATTTGCCAGAATTGTCCTGCGCAGACTTCAAGTCCTAGGAGATCAAGTCTACCCCGAATCACAGTGCGGCTTCCGCCAGAACCGGTCTACCATTGATATGATATTCACATTGCGACAGATGCAAGAAACACTGTTTATTGCCTTCATCGACCTCACAAAGGCATTCGATTTGTCGTGAGGGTCTGTTCAAAGCACTAAAGAAGATTGGCTGCCCACCGGCAAATAAAAAATATTATTTTATTTTATTATTTTATATTACTATTTCATTCTGCATTTTCATTTTCTTTTCCTTTTTTAAATATTAAGTCATAGTCAGGGTTTGATCCATCGTCCTGTTGGCTTAATGTTGTTTCCAGAGTCCAGTTCACTATTGATTGAGCAATCCTGATGTTCAAGAAAATCTGCTCAGTGAATAATTATAAACACATTTCTTCATTTTTACGATAAAATTAATCGAACCTGCACATAATATATTCACTTTTAGAAAACTTCCACAAGAGAATCAAATCAACAGTCTACAAAGTTTCTACGACAGAATTAAACAATTTTATTTTTATACTATTATTAAACTAACATGTAACCCCTTTGTTCTGTGCCTGGTGTCTGAGTAATCCTCACTAACGCCTGGCGGTAAATGTTGAAAACTAAAGTTTTAACTAAAATAAATTGTTGTCCGACAACTATTTTAATAGTTGTGAATTCCTCAAGTTCCCCTTCATATCTGATGGTAGGGTCTTGCTCACAATACCATATTAAGAATGATATAATTAGATATTGAAAATGTGCTTGTGGCTTAGGGGTTACGAACGCAATGCACAATCCCGACATGCTGTTCGAATTCAGCCGCTGTTGATTTGGAAGTATTGTATAAGAAAGTAATGAGGGGAAAAACAACACTGGACGTAAAATTGCTTAGAAAATTACACGAGGCCAATAAATGCTGGGATTGACAAAGACGTTCTATAACGGACATACAAAACATTTATTCAGAATTTCCTGCCGATATTGCACCAGCAAATATGTTAAAGATAATATTTGTTCAGAACATGCATCTTTACTGTGGCAACATATGGATGCGAGTCGTGGACCATCTTTCCTGTGGCAGCGTACGTACAAATGCGATTCGTGGACTATCTTTATTAAAGCATGCGTACATTACATTACATTACATGTGCGTAACTTGGTAGATGCGGCATAGCTATGTAAATTAATCCTGTTGCCACAGTAAAAATGGTCCACGACTCACATTCATATGATGCCACAGGAAAGATGGTCCACGAAACACATTCGTATGTTGCCACAGGAAAAATAGTCCACGACTCACATTGGTAAGTTGATACAGGAAAGATGGTCCACGACCTCTATTCATTTGCTGACGCAGGAAAGATGCTCCACGACTCACATATGTGTGTCTGAAAATCTCAATGCATGCTTTTGGAATTCAACATGACACCTGGGAGAATGCAGTCAGAGACCGAAATTCTTTGCGTGCGTCATTACGCAAGGGTGCAGTCACGTGTGAGGTAACCAGGACTGCAAGAGCTGTGAAGAAAAGGCAGAACAGAAAAACCACTGCAGGAAATCCTGCTCCATAAATGTCAAGCATTCTATGTCCACATTGTTAAAGAACATTTCGAGCCAAAATAGGCCTTATCAGCCATTATAGAACTCACGGCTCCACACTTTCAACCCCACTGGATGAAATGAATGATCATCATCATTCTTGATGGACAAACAACACACATGTGTGTTGGTGTAATAAAGATAGTCCACAAATCGCATTTGTACGTACGCTGCCACAGGAAAGATGGTCCACGGCTCGCATCCATATGTTGCCACACTAAAGATGCATGTTCTGAACAAGTATTATCTTTAACTTATTTCTGGTGCAATATCGGAAGGAAATTCTGAATAAATGTTGTGTATATCCGTTATAGAACGTCGTTGTCAATCCCAGCATTTATTGGCCGCGTGTAATTTTATAAGCAATTTTACGTTCAGTGTTGTTTTTCCCCTCATCACTTTCTTATACAATACTTCCAAATCACCTGCGGCTGAATTCGAATGTCGGGATTGTGCAATGCGTTCATAACCCCTAAGCCACAAGCACATTTTCAATATCTAATTATATCATTCTTAATATGCTATTGTGAGCAAGACCCTACCATCAGATACGAAGGGGAACTTGAGGAATTCAGAACTATTAAAATAGTTGTCGGACAACAATTTATTTTACTTCAAGTTTTCAACATTTACCGCCAGGCGTTAGTGAGGATTACTCAGACACCAAGCAAAGAACAAAGGGGTTACATGTTAGTTTAATAATAGTATAAAAATAAAATTGTTTAATTCTGTCGTAGAAACTTTGTAGACTGTTGATTTGATTCTCTTGTGGAAGTCTTCTGAAAGTGATTATATTTTGTGCGGGTTCGATTAATTTTATCGTAAATATGAAGAAATGTGTTTATAATTATTCACTGAGCAGATTTTCTTGAACATCAGGATTGCTCAATCAATAGTGAACTGGACTCTGGAAACAACATTAAGCCAACAGGACGATGGATCAAACCCTGACTATGACTTTATATTTAAAAAAGGAAAAGAAAATGAGAATGTAATAATGAAATAATAATATAAAAAAAAAAAAAAAACTAATAATGAAAAATCTAAAATGTGGGTGAATGTTGCGGGAGAAAATATTTGGAGTACGTTAAGGAGAAATAAAAATACGAGCGAAATTAAGGGTGAAATTTGTGGGTGAAAAGAAGCAAAGAAATTATATAAAGATAAAAAAGTCGATGCGCGGATTTCGGTGGGTGCGCGCGCAGGAGCGGATTTCGGTGGGTGCGCGCGCAGGAGCGGATTTCGGTGGGTGCGCGCGCAGGAGCGGATTTCGGTGGGTGCGCGCGCAGGAGCGGATTTCGGTGGGTGCGCGCGCAGGAGCGGATTTCGGTGGGTGCGCGCGCAGGTGCGGATTTCTTTGGGTGCGCGCGCAGGTGCGGATTTCGGTGGGTGCGCGCGCAGGTGCGGATTTCGGTGGGTGCGCGCGCAGGTGCGGATTTCGGTGGGTGCGCGCGCAGGTGCGGATTTCGGTGGGTGCGCGCGCAGGTGCGGATTTCGGTGGGTGCGCGCGCAGGTGCGGATTTCGGTGGGTGCGCGCGCAGGTGCGGATTTCGGTGGGTGCGCGCGCAGGTGCGGATTTCGGTGGGTGCGCGCGCAGGTGCGGATTTCGGTGGGTGCGCGCGCAGGTGCGGATTTCGGTGGGTGCGCGCGCAGGTGCGGATTTCGGTGGGTGCGCGCGCAGGTGCGGATTTCGGTGGGTGCGCGCGCAGGTGCGGATTTCGGTGGGTGCGCGCGCAGGTGCGGATTTCGGTGGGTGCGCGCGCAGGTGCGGATTTCGGTGGGTGCGCGCGCAGGTGCGGATTTCGGTGGGTGCGCGCGCAGGTGCGGATTTCGGTGGGTGCGCGCGCAGGTGCGGATTTCGGTGGGTGCGCGCGCAGGTGCGGATTTCGGTGGGTGCGCGCGCAGGTGCGGATTTCGGTGGGTGCGCGCGCAGGACCGGATTTCGGTGGGTGCGCGCGCAGGACCGGATTTCGGTGGGTGCGCGCGCAGGTGCGGATTTCGGTGGGTGCGCGCGCAGGTGCGGATTTCGGTGGGTGCGCGCGCAGGTGCGGATTTCGGTGGGTGCGCGCGCAGGTGCGGATTACGGTGGGTGCGCGCGCAGGTGCGGATTTCCCCACATTGTGCCAACGGCTTCGGGCGGAAGAGCGCAATTGGGAGGGTACAAACATTATCGTGGTGCGAGGAAATGCAACCCAAAGACAAAATAAGTCATGGCAGGGCAGACCAGGCCCTAAGTCTTGGTTGGCAGCTGGTCTAGGATCGAAGCTCCGACAGGCGGACAGTTAGAGCATTGCTTTGCTGATCCGGAAGCTTCTGCAGCTTGTCTTGTTCCAGATGCATAGGTGTTAACTTTTCTCTGGAGTGAACTAGGCAGGCCGAGAGAGGGATCATGCTGCATGGGTAACACATGGTTTCTTTATTTTAGCCCAGGCTTTGTGCTATGGAGAGGCAATAACTCCACCCCTGGTCTTAACCGGTCTCGGAATCAAAGCGAGAGGCAACTGTTACGATTTCTTCAGTCCTTGTCAGTTGGCGTAGACATGGGGCGCTACTTGCCTCTGACAATGGGAGACACCTACAGGTGTCACTGATCAGCTACCGCCCGCCTCAAGCTGGGCAGCCCCCTGCCAATTGGGTGCTGATCCGCCACAGCCTGCCTGCTTCAATGGATGCTTGGGGCTAGGACAAAATCTGAATCGCAGGCTGTAAAACCAATGCACCAGGTACTAATAAAAAGAATAATAGAAACCTCAAGCTACCTGGAACGTGAGAACCATGTGTCCAGGATTTTCCACTGACTTGACAAATATTGACGATGTGAGAAATACGGCTGTGATTGATGCTGAACTCAATCGTCTTTTGGAAGGAAGAGGGCAGGCAGAAAAAAGGCAACATTATGTGGGCTTTGCAGTGAAGAATTCGCTACTGGGAATGATTGATATCCCAGCTGGAGGTAATGAAAGATTATTATCACTGCGCTTGGCAACCTTTGGTGGATTTGCCACCATTCTCACTGCATATGCACCGACACTTGCTTCCTCTGATGATGTGAAGGATATGTTCTATGAGCAGCTAGACTCTGTGATCAAGGCAGTTCCAAAATCCGACTACATTTATATGCTCGGTGATTTCAATGCTCGTGTGGGCAAGGTCTCGAGTTCATGGACAGTTTCATCATCTCTCATCTCATCGTGTTCCTCTTGTACCTTGCGGTGTCTAGGTGAAGTATAAACTTCGTGAGAGTGCCCGGTTATGGGCTTCGTATATCGACATTCCCATGGATTCTGCTATTCCCTCCGTCCAACGTTTACGTGGTCGGCCTCTTCCTCTATTTCCATCCGGTCTGTACATCATTACTTGTTGTGGCATGCTTTTGACTGGTAACCTACTTGCATGGCCAAACCATTTGTCTTGCTGCTTTCTAATAAAATCTAGTGCTGCTTTAACCCCCACTTTAGTCCTGATTTCTTCATTTCTGATCTTATCTCTTCTTGATACGTTGAGTATTCTTCTCAGGAACCTCCTTTCTGTTGTTGTGATTTTTCTTTTCTCTTTTTCTGTCATTGTCCAGGTTTGGCATTGGTAGCACAGAGTTGGTAGGAAGATTATGTTGTAAAGTGCTTTCTTAGTAGTTATTAATACATGTTTGTTCTATAGTATTGGTGCCATTTTTCCAATGAGTTGATTTGCCTTATTGCACCTATTTTCGATCTCGTCTTCTGATCTGCCATTTGATGATATTATACTTCCTAGGTACTTGAAACTCTTTACTTGTTTCAAGGGATGTTCGTTTATGTGAATTGTTGCTGTTTGTTCTTCTTTAGTTATAGTCATTACCAGTGTGCCTTGGAAAATACAACATCGGTCGCATGAATGATAATGGGCAAAGGCTGCTGAAGCATTGCACTAGAAATGACCTATGTATTACAAACTCCTTTTTTAAAGCAAAAGAGCTCCATAAGGTCACATGGAAACATCCAAGATCCGGACATTGGCATCAGCTGGACTTCATTATCACACTGAGACAACATCTGAACTATACATCATTAACTCGAAGTTACCACAGTGCTGACTGTGATACAGATCACTATTTGGTTGTTGCAAGGGTTAGACTGACACCAAAGAGAATCTACACAGCTAAACACAAGTCTAGCCCCAGCATTAATATTATTAACACTCACGATCCTGGAAAGTGCTTTGAATTTCAACAGCAACTTGAAGACGCTTTCAATGATAAATCAGAAAATTGTATAGTAAATGATAAATGGAGTAAACGTAAGGAAACTATTTATACAACAGCGGTAGGGGTTTACGGCACTGTGGATCATAAGAGGCAGGACTGGTTTGCAGCAAACAGCCAGATACTGCAGCCCTTGACTGATAAAAAGAAGATAGCTCTCTTAAGAAACAAGGAAAGACCAACGCGTAATACTCTGAGTGAGCTGAAGCAAGCTATGAAGGATGTGCAAAAGGCTGCCAGGCAGTGTGCAAATGGCTATTGGATCGAGTTATGTGAGTCCATTCGAATCGCAAGTGATAAGGGAAACATCAGAAGCATGTATGAAGGGATAAAGAAAGCCTGTGGTCCAATGATCAGATCAAAAGAAGTGCACCGCTGAAAACCTTGACTGGAGAAATCATCACTGATAAGAAACAGCAGATGGATAGATGGGTCGAGCACTATTTAGAGCTTTACTCAAGTGAGACCAAGCTAGCGGATGATGCCCTCAACGCCATAGAGGCCCTACCAACTCTTGGCCACCTGGACACACTTTCCACTATAACAGAAGTTAAGTGTGCTATAAATGAGCTTGCATCTGGCAAGGCTCCACGTAAGGATGGGATTCCAATAGAGGTAATCAGGAGTGGGCAAGACACACAAGAACAAGGGCGATCAGAAGGACTGTAACAACTATAGGGGTATCTCACTTCTGTGTATTGTTGGGAAAGTATTTGCCAGAATTGTCCTGCGCAGACTTCAAGTCCTAGGAGATCAAGTCTACCCCGAATCACAGTGCGGCTTCCGCCAGAACCGGTCTACCATTGATATGATATTCACATTGCGACAGATGCAAGAAACACTGTTTATTGCCTTCATCGACCTCACAAAGGCATTCGATTTGTCGTGAGGGTCTGTTCAAAGCACTAAAGAAGATTGGCCGCCCACCGGCACCCGCGCGCCCACCGGCACCCGCGCGCCCACCGGCACCCGCGCGCCCACCGGCACCCGCGCGCCCACCGGCACCCGCGCGCCCACCGGCACCCACCGGCACCCACCGACACCCACCGGCACCCGCACACGCACCGGCACCCGCACACGCACCGGCACCCGCACACGCACCGGCATCCGCACACGCACCGGCACCCGCACACGCACCGGCATCCGCACACGCACCGGCACACGCACACGCACCGGCACCCGCACACGCACCGGCATCCGCACACGCACCGGCATCCGCACACGCACCGGCATCCGCACACGCACCGGCATCCGCACACGCACCGGCATCCGCACACGCACCGGCATCCGCACACGCACCGGCATCCGCACCGGCATCCGCACCGGCATCCGCACCGGCATCCACACCGGCATCCGCACCGGCATCCGCACCGGCATCCGCACACGCACCGGCATCCGCACACGCACCGGCATCCGCACACGCACCGGCATCCGCACACGCACCGGCATCCGCACACGCACCGGCATCCGCACACGCACCGGCATCCGCACACGCACCGGCATCCGCACACGCACCGGCATCCGCACACGCACCGGCATCCGCACACGCACCGGCATCCGCACACGCACCGGCACCGGTGCGGATTTCGGTGGGTGCGCGCGCAGGTGCGGATTTCGGTGGGTGCGCGCGCAGGTGCGGATTTCGGTGGGTGCGCGCGCAGGTGCGGATTTCGGTGGGTGCGCGCGCAGGTGCGGATTTCGGTGGGTGCGCGCGCAGGACCGGATTTCGGTGGGTGCGCGCGCAGGTGCGGATTTTGGTGGGTGCGCGCGCAGGTGCGGATTACGGTGGGTGCGCGCGCAGGTGCGGATTTCGGTGGGGGCGCGCGCAGGAGCGGATTTCGGTGGGGGCGCGCGCAGGAGCGGATTTCGGTGGGGGCGCGCGCAGGAGCGGATTTCGGTGGGGGCGCGCGCAGGAGCGGATTTCGGTGGGGGCGCGCGCAGGTGCGGATTTCGGTGGGTGCGCGCGCAGGTGCGGATTTCGGTGGGTGCGCGCGCAGGTGCGGATTTCGGTGGGTGCGCGCGCAGGTGCGGATTTCGGTGGGTGCACGCGCAGGTGCGGATTTCGGTGGGTGCGCGCGCAGGTGCGGATTTCGGTGGGTGCGCGCGCAGGTGCGGATTTCGGTGGGTGCGCGCGCAGGTGCGGATTTCGGTGGGTGCGCGCGCAGGTGCGGATTTCGGTGGGTGCGCGCGCAGGTGCGGATTTCGGTGGGTGCGCGCGCAGGTGCGGATTTCGGTGGGTGCGCGCGCAGGACCGGATTTCGGTGGGTGCGCGCGCAGGTGCGGATTTCGGTGGGTGCGCGCGCAGGTGCGGATTACGGTGGGTGCGCGCGCAGGTGCGGATTTCGGTGGGTGCGCGCGCAGGTGCGGATTACGGTGGGTGCGCGCGCAGGTGCGGATTTCGGTGGGTGCGCGCGCAGGACCGGATTTCGGTGGGTGCGCGCGCAGGACCGGATTACGGTGGGTGCGCGCGCAGGTGCGGATTACGGTGGGTGCGCGCGCAGGTGCGGATTACGGTGGGTGCGCGCGCAGGTGCGGATTACGGTGGGTGCGCGCGCAGGTGCGGATTACGGTGGGTGCGCGCGCAGGTGCGGATTACGGTGGGTGCGCGCGCAGGTGCGGATTACGGTGGGTGCGCGCGCAGGTGCGGATTACGGTGGGTGCGCGCGCAGGTGCGGATTACGGTGGGTGCGCGCGCAGGTGCGGATTACGGTGGGTGCGCGCGCAGGTGCGGATTACGGTGGGTGCGCGCGCAGGTGCGGATTTCCCCACATTGTGCCAACGGCTTCGGGCGGAAGAGCGCAATTGGGAGGGTGCGAGGAAATGCAACCCAAAGACAAAATAAGTCATGGCAGGGCAGACCAGGCCCTAAGTCTTGGTTGGCAGCTGGTCTAGGATCGAAGCTCCGACAGGCGGACAGTTAGAGCATTGCTTTGCTGATCCGGAAGCTTCTGCAGCTTGTCTTGTTCCAGATGCATAGGTGTTAACTTTCCTCTGGAGTGAACTAGGCAGGCCGAGAGAGGGATCATGCTGCATGGGTAACACATGGTTTCTTTATTTTAGCCCAGGCTTTGTGCTATGGAGAGGCAATAACTCCACCCCTGGTCTTAACCGGTCTCGGAATCAAAGCGAGAGGCAACTGTTACGGGTTATAAGTCCTTGTCAGTTGGCGTAGACATGGGGCGCTACTTGCCTCTGACAATGGGAGACACCTACAGGTGTCACTGATCAGCTACCGCCCGCCTCAAGCTGGGCAGCCCCCTGCCAATTGGGTGCTGATCCGCCACAGCCTGCCTGCTTCAATGGATGCTTGGGGCTAGGACAAAATCTGAATCGCAGGCTGTAAAACCAATGCACCAGGTACTAATAAAAAGAATAATAGAAACCTCAAGCTACCTGGAACGTGAGAACCATGTGTCCAGGATTTTCCACTGACTTGACAAATATTGACGATGTGAGAAAAACGGCTGTGATTGATGCTGAACTCAATCGTCTTTTGGAAGGAAGAGGGCAGGCAGAAAAAAGGCAACATTATGTGGGCTTTGCAGTGAAGAATTCGCTACTGGGAATGATTGATATCCCAGCTGGAGGTAATGAAAGATTATTATCACTGCGCTTGGCAACCTTTGGTGGATTTGCCACCATTCTCACTGCATATGCACCGACACTTGCTTCCTCTGATGATGTGAAGGATATGTTCTATGAGCAGCTAGACTCTGTGATCAAGGCAGTTCCAAAATCCGACTACATTTATATGCTCGGTGATTTCAATGCTCGTGTGGGCAAGGTCTCGAGTTCATGGACAGTTTCATCATCTCTCATCTCATCGTGTTCCTCTTGTACCTTGCGGTGTCTAGGTGAAGTATAAACTTCGTGAGAGTGCCCGGTTATGGGCTTCGTATATCGACATTCCCATGGATTCTGCTATTCCCTCCGTCCAACGTTTACGTGGTCGGCCTCTTCCTCTATTTCCATCCGGTCTGTACATCATTACTTGTTGTGGCATGCTGTTGACTGGTAACCTACTTGCATGGCCAAACCATTTGTCTTGCTGCTTTCTAATAAAATCTAGTGCTGCTTTAACCCCCACTTTAGTCCTGATTTCTTCATTTCTGATCTTATCTCTTCTTGATACGTTGAGTATTCTTCTCAGGAACCTCCTTTCTGTTGTTGTGATTTTTCTTTTCTCTTTTTCTGTCATTGTCCAGGTTTGGCATTGGTAGCACAGAGTTGGTAGGAAGATTATGTTGTAAAGTGCTTTCTTAGTAGTTATTGATACATGTTTGTTCTTTAGTATTGGTGCCATTTTTCCAATGAGTTGATTTGCCTTATTGCACCTATTTTCGATCTCGTCTTCTGATCTGCCATTTGATGATATTATACTTCCTAGGTACTTGAAACTCTTTACTTGTTTCAAGGGATGTTCGTTTATGTGAATTGTTGCTGTTTGTTCTTCTTTAGTTATAGTCATTACCAGTGTGCCTTGGAAAATACAACATCGGTCGCATGAATGATAATGGGCAAAGGCTGCTGAAGCATTGCACTAGAAATGACCTATGTATTACAAACTCCTTTTTTAAAGCAAAAGAGCTCCATAAGGTCACATGGAAACATCCAAGATCCGGACATTGGCATCAGCTGGACTTCATTATCACACTGAGACAACATCTGAACCATACATCATTAACTCGAAGTTACCACAGTGCTGACTGTGATACAGATCACTATTTGGTTGTTGCAAGGGTTAGACTGACACCAAAGAGAATCTACACAGCTAAACACAAGTCTAGCCCCAGCATTAATATTATTAACACTCACGATCCTGGAAAGTGCTTTGAATTTCAACAGCAACTTGAAGACGCTTTCAATGATAAATCAGAAAATTGTATAGTAAATGATAAATGGAGTAAACGTAAGGAAACTATTTATACAACAGCGGTAGGGGTTTACGACACTGTGGATCATAAGAGGCAGGACTGGTTTGCAGCAAACAGCCAGATACTGCAGCCCTTGACTGATAAAAAGAAGATAGCTCTCTTAAGAAACAAGGAAAGACCAACGCGTAATACTCTGAGTGAGCTGAAGCAAGCTAGGAAGGATGTGCAAAAGGCTGCCAGGCAGTGTGCAAATGGCTATTGGATCGAGTTATGTGAGTCCATTCGAATCGCAAGTGATAAGGGAAACATCAGAAGCATGTATGAAGGGATAAAGAAAGCCTGTGGTCCAATGATCAGATCAAAAGAAGTGCACCGCTGAAAACCTTGACTGGAGAAATCATCACTGATAAGAAACAGCAGATGGATAGATGGGTCGAGCACTATTTAGAGCTTTACTCTAGTGAGACCAAGCTAGCGGATGATGCCCTCAACGCCATAGAGGCCCTACCAACTCTTGGCCACCTGGACACACTTTCCACTATAACAGAAGTTAAGTGTGCTATAAATGAGCTTGCATCTGGCAAGGCTCCACGTAAGGATGGGATTCCAATAGAGGTAATCAGGAGTGGGCAAGACACACAAGAACAAGGGCGATCAGAAGGACTGTAACAACTATAGGGGTATCTCACTTCTGTGTATTGTTGGGAAAGTATTTGCCAGAATTGTCCTGCGCAGACTTCAAGTCCTAGGAGATCAAGTCTACCCCGAATCACAGTGCGGCTTCCGCCAGAACCGGTCTACCATTGATATGATATTCACATTGCGACAGATGCAAGAAACACTGTTTATTGCCTTCATCGACCTCACAAAGGCATTCGATTTGTCGTGAGGGTCTGTTCAAAGCACTAAAGAAGATTGGCTGCCCACCGGCAAATAAAAAATATTATTTTATTTTATTATTTTATATTACTATTTCATTCTGCATTTTCATTTTCTTTTCCTTTTTTAAATATTAAGTCATAGTCAGGGTTTGATCCATCGTCCTGTTGGCTTAATGTTGTTTCCAGAGTCCAGTTCACTATTGATTGAGCAATCCTGATGTTCAAGAAAATCTGCTCAGTGAATAATTATAAACACATTTCTTCATTTTTACGATAAAATTAATCGAACCTGCACATAATATATTCACTTTTAGAAAACTTCCACAAGAGAATCAAATCAACAGTCTACAAAGTTTCTACGACAGAATTAAACAATTTTATTTTTATACTATTATTAAACTAACATGTAACCCCTTTGTTCTGTGCCTGGTGTCTGAGTAATCCTCACTAACGCCTGGCGGTAAATGTTGAAAACTAAAGTTTTAACTAAAATAAATTGTTGTCCGACAACTATTTTAATAGTTTTAATTCCTCAAGTTCCCCTTCATATCTGATGGTAGGGTCTTGCTCACAATACCATATTAAGAATGATATAATTAGATATTGAAAATGTGCTTGTGGCTTAGGGGTTACGAACGCAATGCACAATCCCGACATGCTGTTCGAATTCAGCCGCTGTTGATTTGGAAGTATTGTATAAGAAAGTAATGAGGGGAAAAACAACACTGGACGTAAAATTGCTTAGAAAATTACACGAGGCCAATAAATGCTGGGATTGACAAAGACGTTCTATAACGGACATACAAAACATTTATTCAGAATTTCCTGCCGATATTGCACCAGCAAATATGTTAAAGATAATATTTGTTCAGAACATGCATCTTTAGTGTGGCAACATATGGATGCGAGTCGTGGACCATCTTTCCTGTGGCAGCGTACGTACAAATGCGATTCGTGGACTATCTTTATTAAAGCATGCGTACATTACATTACATTACATGTGCGTAACTTGGTAGATGCGGCATAGCTATGTAAATTAATCCTGTTGCCACAGTAAAAATGGTCCACGACTCACATTCATATGATGCCACAGGAAAGATGGTCCACGAAACACATTCGTATGTTGCCACAGGAAAAATAGTCCACGACTCACATTGGTAAGTTGATACAGGAAAGATGGTCCACGACCTCTATTCATTTGCTGACGCAGGAAAGATGCTCCACGACTCACATATGTGTGTCTGAAAATCTCAATGCATGCTTTTGGAATTCAACATGACACCTGGGAGAATGCAGTCAGAGACCGAAATTCTTTGCGTGCGTCATTACGCAAGGGTGCAGTCACGTGTGAGGTAACCAGGACTGCAAGAGCTGTGAAGAAAAGGCAGAACAGAAAAACCACTGCAGGAAATCCTGCTCCATAAATGTCAAGCATTCTATGTCCACATTGTTAAAGAACATTTCGAGCCAAAATAGGCCTTATCAGCCATTATAGAACTCACGGCTCCACACTTTCAACCCCACTGGATGAAATGAATGATCATCATCATTCTTGATGGACAAACAACACACATGTGTGTTGGTGTAATAAAGATAGTCCACAAATCGCATTTGTACGTACGCTGCCACAGGAAAGATGGTCCACGGCTCGCATCCATATGTTGCCACACTAAAGATGCATGTTCTGAACAAGTATTATCTTTAACTTATTTCTGGTGCAATATCGGAAGGAAATTCTGAATAAATGTTGTGTATATCCGTTATAGAACGTCGTTGTCAATCCCAGCATTTATTGGCCGCGTGTAATTTTATAAGCAATTTTACGTTCAGTGTTGTTTTTCCCCTCATCACTTTCTTATACAATACTTCCAAATCACCTGCGGCTGAATTCGAATGTCGGGATTGTGCAATGCGTTCATAACCCCTAAGCCACAAGCACATTTTCAATATCTAATTATATCATTCTTAATATGCTATTGTGAGCAAGACCCTACCATCAGATACGAAGGGGAACTTGAGGAATTCAGAACTATTAAAATAGTTGTCGGACAACAATTTATTTTACTTCAAGTTTTCAACATTTACCGCCAGGCGTTAGTGAGGATTACTCAGACACCAAGCAAAGAACAAAGGGGTTACATGTTAGTTTAATAATAGTATAAAAATAAAATTGTTTAATTCTGTCGTAGAAACTTTGTAGACTGTTGATTTGATTCTCTTGTGGAAGTCTTCTGAAAGTGATTATATTTTGTGCGGGTTCGATTAATTTTATCGTAAATATGAAGAAATGTGTTTATAATTATTCACTGAGCAGATTTTCTTGAACATCAGGATTGCTCAATCAATAGTGAACTGGACTCTGGAAACAACATTAAGCCAACAGGACGATGGATCAAACCCTGACTATGACTTTATATTTAAAAAAGGAAATGAAAATCTAGAATGAAATAATAATATAAAAAAATAAAATAAACTAATCCGCAAATGATCAATCGTCATTACGCAAGTGTGCAGTCACGTGTGAGGTAACCAGGACTGCAAGAGCTGTAAAAAAAAAAGGCAGGACAGAAAAACCACTGCAGGAAATCCTCCTCCAGAAACGTCAAGCATTCCTTGTCCACATTGTCAAAGAACATTTCGAGCCAAAATAGGCCTTATCAGCCATCTTAGAACTCACGGCTCCACACTTTCATTCCCACTGGATGAAATGAATGGTCATCATCATTCTTGATGGACAAACCACCCTCTTTGGGATATACTTTTCACTTCTACTGAAATATGCCTTTCGTGATCAGGATGACGGTATATACATTCATTCACGCTCAGATGGTGGCCTCTATAATGCTCAGAGATTGAAGGCCAAGATCAAAATTAGGAGGGTACTAATCAGAGAGTTGCTTTTTGCGGATGATACTGCGATTACGACCCACTCTGAGGAAGAATTACAACATCTAATATCTGCTTTCTCCAATGCTTGTTCTGAATTTGGTTTAACAATTAACAAAAAGAAGACAGATTATGTCACAAGGTGCACATGGTATACCATCAATCTTTATTGACAACGCCGAACTGGAGATAGTAGACCATTTTACATATCTAGGATCAGAGGTAAATAGCAAGTTATCCCTAGATCAGGAAATCAACATCAGGATTGGCAAGGCAGCAACAACAATGAACATGTTAGCAAAAAGAGTCTGGGAGAACAGGAAGCTTACTGCCAAAACAAAAGTCCTCGTCTACCAAGCCTGTGTCTTTAGTACTCTTCTTTATGGCAGTGAAACCTGGACAACTTACACACGACAAGAGAAACGTTTAAACAGCTTGCGGTGTCTGCGAAGAATACTTGGTATTAAGTGGCAATACAAAATCACAAATACTGAAGTATTGGAAAGATCAGGTTGTGTGACGGTGTACTCCATGCTCAGTCTTCATAGACTTAGATGGATATGACATGTTAGGAGGATGGATGATGGTAGAATACCAAAGGACATCTTTTTTGCTGAATTACAGATGGGTAGGAGATCTCAGGGTCGGCGTCTTCTACGATACAAAGATGTGTGTAAGCGGGACATGATTGATACTGGCATAGATAATGCACATTGGGAGCAAGTCGCCGCTGAACGTGTTGCATGGAGGGCAAACATCAGAAATGGAATAAAGACAAAAGAGAAAATGATTGCAGATAATGCACACACAGAGCGTGAGAGACGTAAGATGGTGCACAATGGTGGAAATGACCATGTTTTCACATGCATCTACTGTGGGCAAACATTTGCAGCAAGAATTGGCCTTACCAGCCACACTCGCCACCGCCATGGGTCGTAGTTATTAAGCCTTTTTGAAGCACAGTGTACCAAACTATCGTCTGTCAAGACGGAAAGGTGCCAATGAATGAATGAATATATATATATATATATATATATATATATATATATATATATATATATATATATATATATATATATATATATATATATATATATATATATATGAAACTATGTAAAGTAGCCTTTTACACTTCTTGAAACTCATTGGAGATATCGTGTTAGACACATAATTTTATAGACTGATCTCCATACGGTAGGTGATTAGTATTAAGCCGGGTGTTTTTACTGTCTATTCTTCCATCTTCTATGATGATACTTTCTAGATATTTAAATTCATTTACTTGTTTCAGAGGTGTACTATTTATAGGTATATCTGAAGGATCAGGAGATCTGCTAACCTACATTTCGTCAGTGTGATCAAGCTAAGATAATCAGTTTTATTGTGTGTTGTTCAATAATTCAAGAATATGTTCATTTGATCTCTTTCTGTCCAACGTATTCTTTGCACCCTGCGATAATGACACAATTCAAGAGGTTTCATGCTCTTTGTGTCTCTTCTGTTTAGTGTGCCGCGATTATTGAGGCAGACACGACCAGCTTCCAGAGTGAAATATGAAACAGCAACTTATAGCGGAAAGCTGTTGTGGGTATGTGAAGTTCTAGATCCATCACACTTTCAAGGCCGGAGTGCACGGCTGAATAGGTGATCAGTCTTTTTCCCCCTTAGCGAACATGGAGAGCTAACATTAAATCCTCGTCCGCCCGCGCTCATACACAGTGATCTTTTGGTTGTTTTTGTTTCACAAGTAATAACGTTTTATTTTTTGCGCAAACAAGATTTCCATGACAGAGCAAGTAACTGTACTTTCAGCGTCAAACAATGTTTCCATGACAGAGCAAGTATCTGTAGTTTCAACGTCACACAATGTTTCCATGTTAGAGAAAATATCTGTAGTTTCAACGTCAGTGTTTCCATGTCAGAGAAATTATCTGTAGTTTCAGCGTATACAACAGTGGGTATTGCTTACTGGGCTCTTCGATGTTCTCCAACAACTCCTCCGTTTTCTGGGCAATACACGCTTCACTTCTGCGACGAGCTTCATCGACTTTATGTCTGCCTGCTTCAGCTTGCTTACAGACTTTCTGCTTTCCTCTTGCGAATTAACTCCTTTAGGACACGTAGAGGTGCTTGTCGATTTTCTTGGCTTCCTTGTACTTGTGGAGCAGTCTGCGCACAACCCTCATACGTCTGATCCATATGCCTGATCCATAGGACCATAGTTGGCATACGATCATTGGCAGTACCTTTTCCTCTTGCCATGTCCCACATGTCGTTCCTTACAGCAGGAATCGTGCATGGGAGTCAATCTTGATAAAATTGCGAATGACCAACTTCCTGATGTTCTGAGCATAACGACCTTACCATTACACCAATGGGCGCTAAGAAATACCACAAGAACTATCGCTGTAGAAAAAACATGGCCACCCAATCCAGTATCAATAAAAATAGGGGGGGGGGGAAGAATCTTCATGCTTAAATATTGTCCGGAGGCGAGCTTGTGTGTTGGTAGAACTTGATGCGATGACGATTTCGTTCTTGTTGCCCGTATGGGCAAACCATTACATCACAAAAATCAAAGCGCGCTCTCCTCATCAAAGAGCCTGTTTACATTCCTAGAATCAATATGGCCGCGACGAATAATCTTAGCGTCATTAGTTCTCTTGCACGACAGAATAGCAGACATTGAAGAGCAGAGACACGGGTTGGAAGAGATAGACATTCCCGCGCTCGGCTGATGTGACGCCCATCTCTTTCATATTGATTACAATAGTGTTATAGTGGATTCGAAGTATTACTTACTGCTGGACTATTGCGAGCATTGCGCAAGTCTTTTTGGGGGGAGACAAGCAGGTAGCTATATCACATTGTTGTCCTTCTTGTTGTATCGTTTGTCTCCTCTTGCTAAACCTTCATGTACTGGGACATTCGATATTGTGTAAACAGAACGGCCGCTTTATACAAAAGCACATTTTGCATATTGTGCTAGACCCATGACTGTATAGACCAATCGGCGCTCAGTTGGTCATGTGGTCAATATCACGTGGCCGCCTTTACTTTCCAGCCCGTGTCTCGAACCCATTTTAGGCTCGGTCGACCCGGGATCCCCAAGACCAATTTTTAAAATCCACCTCAATGAGGATTCGAACCTTAAACCACAGGACCGGCAGGCGAACGTCTGGCCACTATGTCACAGCGGCTCCCAGGGTAGTTTTTGGCATACATTTATTTAGGTAAGGACTACTGGCATTGCATACGGATACCGCCATTGGTGATAAGGTCTTCGCCCATAAATCACAGGAGGAGAATCTCAGAGCGGTGCACGAACTTCACAGCACCAGTGATGCTTCAAATATTAATATTTATTTTCGGAAGTGGTCAGGAAAGAGTGAAAGATTTGAACCCTCTACAAACAGGGAGAGAGGCCAGTGTACTTGTTCATCATGGCTCCTTCATAGAATGTATACGGCGAACAGTGTTCGATAGAACAGTATATAAATACGTATAGAAAAGTATATGAATAAACATCTTTCTGAAAACGATACGGAAACAGCTTAGTTAGTGAGCTTAATTTGTTAGTTTAATTAATTAGTCTACTAGTTGTAGTTTGTTATTTAATTAGTTAGTTGGCTTGTTTGCTAATTAATTAGATAGTTAATTAATTAGCTAATTTGATAATTGCTTATTTATTTATTTAGTTAATTTGTTAGTTGGTCAATTAGTAAATTATTTTTCTTAGTTACTTAATTAATTAGTTAGTTAATTAGCTAGTCAGCCAGTAAATTAGTTGAGTAGTTAGTTAGCTATTTAATAAATTAGTTATTCATGCTTATTAGTTATTGAAAAATGTATTAGTTAAATAATTGGATGATTAATTGCCGGCTCCGTGTCGATGGATTTCGAAAGCGGTGCTTAATCCCGCACACCCGCTTTCGAAACACAGCTTTGGACGATTTGGCAGCAGACCGCCTTACATTGTTTTTTTAAAAAATGAAATGGTATTAGTGCCGATCGTTCAGAAAGCAATGGCAAACTACTTACTGAACGTAAACTTGCCAAGACATCACGAACAGCCAAGAAAATGCCAGGGTTGACTGCAACGTCCTGTAAGGATGTGCAACTAACTTTGTAAATTAATTAATTTTTCAGTAAATTAGAAAATTGTTGTTTAGTTAATTAGTTGGTTGGTTAGCTAGTTATGCAATTGATTTGTTTGATGCAATTGATTGATTAATTAGTTAATGTGTTTATTAGCTAGCATGTTTGTAAACTAGTTGGTTATTTAGTTACCTAGTTAGATAGTTAGCCGGTCTCTCTGGCTGTGGGGTTACAACACTTTCTCTCTGTAATCCCGTTTATCACGCAGAGTCTCGCAGCGGAGCGAGAACTGAGGTGGTTCGACCCCCGCTCGTGACTTGCGGATACTGAGCCGGCCGCTCAGAAAGCAATGGCAAACTACTGAGCGTAATCTTGCCAAGAGATCAACAGACAGCTGAAAGATGCTGCTGTTGACAGCTAAGTCCTGTAAAAGGATACGCAAAAAAAAAAAAAAAAAAAAAAAAAAGTTAGATAGTTAATTTGTTAGTTAGTTAACTGGTTAATTAGTTAACTAGTTAGTTAGTTAACTGGTTAGATAGTTAGTTAGTTAGTTAGTTTGTTTGTTAGTCAGTCAGTTAACTGTTTAGTTAGTTAATTGGTTAGTTGGTTATTTAAATTGCCCGCCGCTGTGTTTTAAACGTGGTATGTGGGATTGCGAATTGAGTCCGTAGCACCTTCGCCCAGAGATAAGATGAGGGTAGTTAATAAATAGGCCAAAGACGGTCGGGTATGGATGACCAAGGTGGATGATTACAAGGATGTGCACATGCGTCGGATTATTGAAAACAACAACAACAACAACAACAACTACTACTACTACTACTACTACTACTACTACTACTACTACTACTACTACTACTACTACTACTACTACTACTACTACTACTACTACTACTACTACTACTACTACTACTACTACTACTACTACTACTACTACTACTACTACTACTACTACTACTACTACTACTACTACTACTACTACTACTACTACTACTACTACTACTACTACTACTACTACTACTACTACTACTACTACTACTACTACTACTACTACTACTACTACTACTACTACTACTACTACTACTACTACTACTACTACTACTACTACTACTACTACTACTACTACTACTGCTACTGCTACTACTGCTGCTGCTGCTGCTACTACTACTAGTACTACTACTAATAATAAACAGAGGTAGATTGGGGAAGGGGGAGTGGAATAAGTAAGACTAAGATTACTGTGTTGGATAGCTAATTAGTTGGTTGGTAAGTTGTATGGTTGGCTAGTTAGTTAGTGTTTTTGTTAGTTTGTTAGATAAGGTTGTTAGTTTGTTGATCAGTTGGTTAGGTAATTAATTAGTTTGTTAGTTTATTAGTTTATTATTTAGTTGATTGGTTACTTAGTTAGTTAGTTATCTGTTTGGTTAGTTATGTGTTGGTTAGTTAGTTAGTTAGTTAGTTATCTGTTTGGTTAGTTATGTGTTGGTTAGTTAGTTAGTTAGTTAGTTAGTTATCTGTTTGGTTAGTTATGTGTTGGTTAGTTAGTTAGTTAGTTAGATAGTTAGTTAGTTATCTGGTTGGTTAATTAGTTGTTTGGTTAATTACTTTGTTAGTTATCTGACTTGTTAATTAGTTGGTTGGTTAGTTAGTTTGTTATCTGGTTGGTTAATTAGTTTGTTGGTTAGTTAGTTTGCTATTTGGTTGGGTAATTAGTGGATTAGTTAGTTAGTTTGTTATCTGCTTGGTTAATTAGTTAGTTGGTTAGTTAGTTTGTTACATAGTTATCGAGTTTGTTAATTAGTTATTTAATTAGCTAATTAGATAGTTTGTCAATTAATTAGTTGATTGGTTTATTGATTAGTGTGTTAGTTAGTTGGTTATTTGATTACTTAAAAATTAGTCAGTTCGTTGGTTCGTCGATTGGTTTGGTGATTAGTTTGTTGGCTCAGCTTAGTGATTAGTGCAGCGGCTAATCAATACATGGGTACATTACACAGTCTCCAGTAATAGCCGTTTGTCGAGACCAGTGGTGTCAAACTCAATCACTCAGCGGGCCAAAACTTAAATCACACGTAAGGTTGCGGGCCAAATTGGATACACATTCAATAAGCCGAAAATGAAACCTTTTTTAAACATTAATATAAATTAAAACAGAAACAAGTTTTAATAATAATAAAATCATTGGTATACACATTTTCACTCTTATGTCAATTTGTCAGAGCACGATATTTGGCATCTTTTCTTGGCTACAAGTTCGTTTATGTTGAGAGTAATGTTCTGTGTCATTGAGATTCTTATGATGGACTACAAGTGTTCATCAGTGAGACGACTCCTGTGTGATGTTTTGTTAATCTTCATCACAGAAAACAGCTGCTCACACAGATATGTGCTATCAAACATGCTCAATGTTCGAGCCGCATGTAGACGAAGCCAGAGCATCTCTTCAGGAATGAAACGAGTGAACTGTGCAGGTCCCACAGTGTTTTACTTTGCCTTTAGTGTCCCATTACACTGCAGCTATATTAATTCCATCTGCAAATTTACAGGTGTAGTTTCCACATCTATTGCAAATGGATTATGAAACAGCTTGAAATTACTTTTCTGTGCTTCAAAGTCAATAAAGTGCCGTACCAACTCGGCGCGAAGTAAGCTAAGTTCTCTCTCGGGCCGAATATATGTGTACGTCGGTAGAGACCTCTCGGGCCTGATATGATTGTACGCCGGGCCTGATGTGGCCCGCGGGCCTTGAGTTTGATACATGAGGTCTTTGGCCCACGCACCCTTTCGCCATATGTTCAGAATGTCATTTGCCCCCTTTACACACACACACACACACACACACACACACACACACACACACACACACACACACACACAAAACACACACACACACACACAGGCTCACACATAATTCAAGAAAGGGGTACGATCACTTTTTGTGGTCCTGACGCCAGTTTGAGTCTGCCAATCTGTGGTCTTAATTCCCCCTGGAAACCTTAAAATCCCCCCGGATGGAAATGGGGGGAGGGGGGAATTCCCCACCGGTTGAGAACCACTAGTCCCTACTATATGGGCTCAATGTGATTGATTGATTTATTGATTGATTGATTGATTTGAGAACCAACATCACAGCATTCGGGCATTCCCATAAACGCTCCGTCCCCATCCTCAGCAGCCAGCGAAGAGTTCCAACACCAATAATACCAGTAGCAATCTGATTATATGTCCGTCTCGCATTTCCTCTGAGCGTTGAGCGTCGGCCAGATCCCCTCGTCACTCCTCGCTGTCTCATTCTTGCCAGACCATGGTAATTCATTTGTTCCTCCGAGGTTTACACGTGCTCCCACAAGGCCGCAACCACGTCTGCCTTGTCATGTATCAATACTCCACCAAGTTCTGCAGAGCCAGCCAATCTGTCCGCCTGTTCATTTCCCAGCACACCGGCATGCCCTGCAGAAAAGATCCAGGCGATGCTTGTCACCCGTGACCTCCGAAGCGAAGCAAGCCACTCCGCACGAAGCCTGCCCGTCCTCACCCTCGTCAGCATGCTTTCTGAGTCAGTTACAATCATGATGTTTGTGTGTGTGTGTGTGCGTGCGTGCGTGCGTGCGTGTGTATGTGTGTGTGTGTGTGTGTGTCGTATTCTCCATCCAGCGGAGAGCCGCAGTGACTGCCTCCACTTCCATTCTTAAGCTGGATGTTGTGGGATTATATGTTAGGCTCTCCTGCACCCAACGTCGACCATTAGCTTTGACTATGAACCCCCGGCCACTTCTCTCACTTCTTGACACCGGGCTCAATGTGAAAGCCGCGGTAACACACTGGCTAGCATGCTCGCCTGCCGACCCGGTAATCACGTGTTCGAATCCGCCATAATGCAAGTGTTCTTCGCTGACCTCGGCACCCAGTTTGACCTAGCCTAAAATGAGTACCTGGAATTTTTCTGTGAAATAAAGGCGGCAGGCTTGCTAACATCACCCGCGGAGTACAGATCTGTATTAAAATATGAAGCCAACGGCATATACCCCAAACCTCTTAGGTGTGAAAAATTGGTCCTTTTCTTCTTTACTTTTCTTATGGCCTGTATAGAATAATACTATTTACCTATAAATAAAGTAGCCTCGAGAGCATACTACAAGGGTAATCACCTTCATGGCATAAACATAGGAGAACATTAAATGGGTATAAATGGTTTAGAAGGTAACAGTATGGACCTCATTGCACCGGGGTTTGTCCCATATGGTTCGGTCTTCTTCCGAAGGGCGGTCTGCCGAAAGCATCGCATAAAGCACGGGCTCTGTAGCTCCTTTGACTACTCCCTGGAGTTTCCGAGAAACATATCGGCATGGCACATGATGAAGATATCTAAAGAGACTTATTTCCCAAGGCAACAGAGGAGAGAGGATGTTGCGGGGTTCCTCACCCACCGATGGCCATATCACAGTATTGAAGAAATGGATATAATTAGCTAACCCACGAGCCGTGGTGGCGCAGATGCTAGCACGTTTGCTTGCAGGCCCTGTGGTCATGCTTTCGAATCCCCATCGCGGAGGATTTTAAAAACAATTTTATGGGCTCTGAGATCAATCCACTGTAAAACGGTACCACGAGATGTCATGACAAGTAAAGGCGAACAGCGTCATTTTGACATCTCTCATCGAATGGCAATTGATATAAAATCATGGCGACATGACCATAATCAATCTGCTGCGCAGAAAAGTCAACAAACTGACACAGAAGAAAAATGAAACCAAACCCTTTGTAAACCATCACAGCGATAACCGCCGTTGAAAAACCACATTGAAGGAGATGGAAACTTTTTTTTCTCTACACATCGAATCGAAACAATAACCAAATGGAGCCAAAAGAAGGGGTCGACTATGTAAACAATGGACAGAGGGGAAAAGAAAGACCACAGGATTCTCGATATATGAAACCCATACATGGGCACTCTCCCGCTGTTTATGCATCACCTCGACACCGCAAGGTACAAGAGGAACAAGATGAGATGATGATATGACCATATACCACATCTGTCTCAGTCCGGGTATAAGGGTCCTTTAATTTATTTCTACCGCTAACTCTCATAGATCACCATTTGTCTTCATCCACTGCCGCTTATTGGATATTCGCGACTGACCGCTATACCTACTAGAGGGCTTCAAATCAAAACCTTAAGTGTGATAGAAAGACATTACAATAACCGTGTTATTGTCTTGTAATCTGTCAGTGTTGTTGTTAAAGATGCCAAGAGTATTAAGCACGTGAAATCACGGTGCAGACGAACACGATGGCGTCATAGGGACAGTTTAAAGAGGACCGCCCCACTTTTGACATGCAGCAAAGTGGAGCAGCGTTCTGTTATACATTTTTTTTTTGTCAGTGAAGGGGTGAAACCTATAGAAATACATTGGGAAATGAAGGTCCAGTTTGGTCATGCATGCGTGTCAGTCCAGCAAGTGTGTGAGTGGAGTTCATCCATCATGTGCCATGCCGATAAACGTGGGCAGTCATGTTTTGCCATCTCACTCGATCACCATAGTCGTGGATCAGCTCCGTGTTCCTGTCTCGACCATGCCACGTGACCAAGCTATCCAAGTATATACTTCTTAGTCTTCCCCTTGGTCTCTTCCCTTCGATCTTGCCAGTTGTCACCAAGTTCTCCAATTCATTTCTTCTCATAACATGCCCAAAAAAATTTGACTGTCTACGTCTAATTTCTCTAATCAGTTTACGATCTTCATTTGTTTATTGTAGGACTTGTTCATTGGTTTTTCTGTCCTGTGAATGGAGTAGGAAGTTTCAAAATTCTTTGGTCCGATGAAGAGATACATCAGGTGGTGCATGAGTGGTTATACACGCGACGAAGAGAAATGATTTTTTTTCCTACAGGAATTCAAGCACTTTACAGGCGCTGGAGAAAGTGCCTTGCACGTAGTAGTGGCTACATCGAAAAATGATACATTTATTATTTACTGTTCCAGAACATTTAAAAAAAAAAACATTTAAGGTTTTCACGTGAAGCCCACTCGCAGAAAATACACCTTCAGCTAAGACACTCCTAGAGGTACTGTCACTTGTCGTCCCGGGAGGAAAGTGGAATCAACAAGCACACCTTTAGCTTATTATAATTTGGGATTATTGACTGACTTTAGTCTACACTCCTCCCTTCTGTCTTCTATTCCATATATATATATATATTGTGTATATGTAGTTGGTAGTGTCTGCGAGTGTGAGTGCAAGTTATGACTCTGAAAATCGTATGTGCAGTATACTTTCTCCTGCTTCCTACGGCCATGCAACAAGACGTCACACATATAATTAGAACGTTCTCACCCTGGATGCTCCGTTCAGCTTGAGTCTGGAGGTAAATCCGTTATTGAAAAAAACTGTTCACCACTGTATCACCGTAAAGAAATGTGATCACGGTAAGTCTTATGCTTAGACCGGGTTTTCTTTGATTATTCGTTAATTAATAAATCCACCATGGAAAACACATAGCTAATGTCTAGCACTGTCTATTGGTCCTGCAAACGTTCTACACACGGTATTCCGTTCTTTTATGAACAACTTGTGTACGCATGGCAACTCTTCATGAATGATTCATTTGTGTCTTTATATTAATTTACAGTGTCAGTATTTTCAGTTCTGGGTCATCCTGCCTTTTTATAATGATCGTTATTTCCATTAGTTTCTAAACTTTCTCTGCCCCCGTGAAGTGCCTGATTAAAGTGAAAGTTCTTTCCTTTATTATCAACACTGCTTTCTCTGTACAAGAGACGCACTGTTCTATCTTCTTTGATATGTCAGGAGGTGTATTGGAACCTGGGTAATAAATATTAAATCAGGTGATTTAAGTCTGCTTCATATTACTGTTTATGTGAGTGTCTTTCTCCAGCCGTAATGAAAAGCTTCCGAAAGAATACTCTGACATAAGACAGCAGAATTCACTAAGTCTAAACTATTCACTAATAGAAAGCAATGGTAAACCCTAAGCACAAACACATATTTCCCTATGCTAACTATTACTCTAAGGATAGTTTTACCTTATATATAGAATTTATGTAAATCCCAGCATTGAAATCTATCAGCACATAAGCCCTTCTATCCCATTGCAAGGGATGATTTCTTTACTATTTCAGGATACATAAATATCTCGGACCAGTTTTGGAAACACACTGCTCCAAAACCCGTTTTCCACTCATTTATTCTCAGTGTCCAATCCTTCGTTGTTTCTTTGATCTACAATCAAATTTGCCGTAAGTCCCCACATCAAAAGTCTGTGAAGTCACGTATTTGTTCGTTGCATCTCCCGGTCATCTCCTCCGCTTTTCCCCGTTTTCCCCTACGCTCATCCTTCGTCGCCGATCAAAGAGTTCTTATTCTTTGATCACCGTCTCCCGGTGTCCCCGTTCTGATGTCTCCACCTCCGTTGCTTCATCTGTTAACATCGGCAGTCAATGACCTCTGCGAACTGTAATCTTGTTTTATACTGTCGGTCAATAACCCACATTTCGTCCTATCTCCAAACTGAAGGTTTAGTTGTTATTCTGACTCACAGTCCATAATTTTCCATTCTCATACATTGCAAGTTTATATGTAAGTTATCAAGGAATCACTAAACTGCAGTTTTCCCGTGACATAGGCCCCCTCTTAAGAGAGTTGACCGCGTCGACTCTTCCTCACTGTAGTTTTGATTCCTATGATCCACCAACCTATTCCTCTTCCTCTGTAGTTGGATGTCTAGATAAGAAATCCGCTCCTACATTCTCCTTACCCGAGATGTATTCCACTGTGAAGTTGTACTGTTGCAGCAACAACGACCATCACATCCACCGTGCGTTGAGCTTCTGCGAAGTAGCTATGAACATCACATGTTGATGATATGACTGGATCCTCACATGGCTCACCTCCTTATCCAGTAGGCGACCTCATAGACACCCTACTATACTACTCATGACCGAAACTAGTGTTGACACATCGCCCCTGTACGTCCTGTCGACCTACTTTCGACTTGCGTAAGAGACGGCTCACAATACAGACGAATTGTCCCATCCTGATTGTAACACTGCTTCCATGTCCTCTGGGTTTCCCCCGGCTTTGCCTCTGGGGATGTTCCGCCTCGTCCACGTTTGACAGAGTCGTCTTTCCCAAACCTCCTGGACTTTTGCTTCCAGGACCATCTTGGACGATATTGGATATGGTCAGCCAATCTTCTGTTGGAGTCCTGGGTATTTCGCGCCTTTCCCGACGTTACCCACCCCTTCTGAACTTGGTTACTATTGAAGGTTTCACTCTTGTCCTTTCCCTGACGTGCGATTTCCCTCCTCCCTTCGTTGGGTAAATCTGACCTATCACGTACTTCCCCATATGCCCTCCTATGTAGTACTGGCGATCTCTGGTCGTCGTCTGGGCCTGTAACCCTTGTCTTAATGGCTGCCATCACCATAAGGTGCGTAGCTTTGTTCTCGGATTTCTCCTCATATTTCCTAATGAGATGTCTAGGGAGATTTTTCAGTTCTTCCCCAATCCGGATTTTGTAGAAGTTCTTGGACACCACCTTTTCCACAGGATAAGGTCCTTTCCATCCTACTTGTAGTATATTAGTCTCTTCTGGACCCCATACTTCCACTTTGTCTTCCACTTTAAGAGCTATTTTACTCTTAGTCCGCTTGTTGGGTGGTGCTTTCTGGCACTCTGAACAAGACTTCACTAACCGGCGTACATCTCCGGTCATTCCTGGCCAGCAATAATGGCCGGAAATCTGCTGCAAGGTTTCTCTGACACCCATATGTCGATTCTCAGATATGGTGTGTCCACTCTGAAGAATGTGAGGACGGTGGGTCTCTGGAACCACCCACTGATCGTGCAGGTTGTCTCCCCTCCCAGCTCTCCGATAGAGTAGTCGATTCTTCAGAAAGTACAGTCCCCGTTCTGGTGACTTAGCACTTCTTTGCAGCTTCCTGTAGCAAGGATGCAACCTAGTATCCTTCCTCTGGGCAGTATACAATTCCCCTAGCACTGAGTTGTCGCATAGTGTCTCTGCCTCTTTTTCCTTCCCTTGAGATCCCCTGGCTACTGCTCCCCTGTGGGCTGGCTGTTTGGGTATCCCAAGAAAGACATATTTAGTGCCAATGATCATGGGAAATAAGGAGTCCGATAATACAGCTGCTGGAATAATGCCCGTGACGTACCTGGGCTTAATCTCCACCTTGGCGATTAATAGCGTCATGGTAACAGCACTCCTCATTGCCGGCTGTATCTCTATGGTCTCCCCTGTAATTTGGTCTGGGCTTACCAGGCTGGCATCTATCACAGCTTCCCCATCCAAACCTGAATCGTAGAGGCAAGCAACCTGCTGGCCATTGACTTCAATCAGTTCAACCACAGGTGGTCTCTCTTGGTCCGGAGTGTCTTTCATCTCCTAGACCTTTTCCTGGCATCGGCAGTCCACAGTAGTATGTGTTTTCGACCTGCAGTGTGTGCACCATTTTCCCTTCCAAACTTTCCGTGGGCTTTCTTTGGTCAAAGTTTCTTCGCCGACCTCAGCCTTGTCTGTGATCACCTTCTTATGAATCACTTGGCATGCCGCGAAGTGATAACTTTTCGGTTTCGATCTGCAGTCCTTTGTGTTATGAGAGGGCGACTTGCAATTCAAACACCACTTCTCGGACCACGGTCGTTTAGCTGGAGAATTCGAGGTGTTCTGGTTTCCTTCCTTCACCTTCTCTGAACTCTCCAGTGACGTCTTTATATAAGGTTCCACATTTTCGCCTTCCCAGTTCCTAGGTTTCTTTTTCTCTTGTTTCTCCTGACCTTTGGTGGGTGGTATATTGGTGTCTTTAGCTTCCCCATGGACTTCTACGAATCTTTCCGCCAGCTTATTCACAACATCCAGCCGTTCCGCCCCTTGTTCTCCTAAAAATGTCTTCAGTGGTTCTGACATTTGCTGTCGCATCTGGTCGACCACCATGAGCTCTTCCAAACTCTCATAGTCCCGCTTGAACTCCGTCAAATCTATCCATTTTGGACGTATGATTTTAGCCTTAAACTGTAGGCGGCGAATAGCTCTCCCGGCTCTCGTCTAGACGATCTAAACTTCTTTCGATACGTTTTTGCTGTGATTTCAAAATGCTTCATCAAAGCGGCTTTTAATTCCTCGTAATTATTTTCATGTCCTGGTGGTAGGCGTGTGTACACCTCGTAACCCGAACCTAGTAACCCCTGGGATAATTTAAGAGCCCATTTGCTTCTATCCAGTCCCATAGCAACTGCCATTGCCTGAAAGCGATTCGCGTACTGGTCAAAACGTTCTTTCGACTCGTCATAAACAGCTAAGGGAAACTTCATGGCATGGTACCTATGTCCAATCATGTGGGTTGCACCATGTGGAGATGGACTTCCTTCTGCTGCATCTATTTCACCCTTAGTTTGTGTTTTGAGTTCCATCTCTTTCATGCGGTATTCATGTTCCCGTATCTTGCTGGCCTCTTCCGCTTCCAACCGCTTGTTGATCTGTTCCATTTCCATGCGTTTCAATTCCAACTCGGCCTTTCGATCTTCTCGTTCTGCTTGACGAATTTCCCTCTCTCTCTCCTGTACGTAATCCGTTAGGGCCGAACCAGATAACCCAATTTCTTACCCGTTGGCCCTAAGTTCTGCTGTGGTTAGTTTAGAAGTGGCCATATTAAAGAAGGTAAGTCAGCAGATAGAGTACAGACACTTCAAGGCAGTAAAGCAATACTCACTATAGAAATATATTCTATTATAAATCTCTATTATCTATGTCTATCTGATTTATATATTATCTATGACACCACACAATACAATACAACCAATCTCTCAATCAATAGAGAAGATATAGGATAAAGACTTATCGTAGACGTGTGAAAGTGTGCCCAAATAGTTACTGTGTCTTAACACCTTTCCACTTTCATACTGTCTGGGTCTTTCTCACTGTACAGTCACCAGCATTAATGTAATGTCTCTAACATAAATGTAATGGCACCATATATCCAATGGACATCCTTCCATTAAAAGTCATCAATGTATACTTATATGTATATCCCAATATGTAGGTACCAATATGCCTGTACCCTGCTATGCATATGTCCTGCTATGCATCTACCATTTAATGTACCTATATGCAGGTACCTCGCTAGGGATGGTACCACTAAGCATTTGTGGTACCACGCTGCTCCACCATTTAATGTCACTTGTCGTCCCGGGAGGAAAGTGGAATCAACAAGCATACCTTTAGCTTATTATAATTTGGGATTATTGACTCCTCCCTTCTGTCTTCTATTCCATATATATATATATATATATATATATATATATATATATATATATATATATATATATATATATATATATATATATATATTATTCCTTCATCACATACTCCGACAACAGTTTCCTTCAACAATTAATAAAAGATTTATTAATTAAAACTATGTCTGGTGTAAGTATGGACTGTGTATATGTAGTTGGTAGTGTCTGCGAGTGTGAGTGCAAGTTATGACTCTGAAAATCGTATGTGCCGTATACTTTCTCCTGCTTCCTACGGCCATGCAACAAGACGTCACACATATAATTAGAACGTTCTCACCCTGGATGCTCCGTTCAGCTTGAGTCTGGAGGTAAATCCGTTATTGAAAAAACTGTTCACCACTGTATCACCGTAAAGTAACGTGATCACGGTAAGTCTTATGCTTAGACCGGGTTTTCTTTGATTATTCGTTAATTAATAAATCCACCATGGAAAACACATAGCTAATGTCTAGCACTGTCTATTGGTCCTGCAAACGTTCTACACACGGTATTCCGTTCTTTTATGAACACCTTTTGTACGCATGGCAACTCTTCATGAATGATTCATTTGTGTCTTTATATTAATTTACAGTGTCAGTATTTTCAGTTCTGGGTCATCCTGCCTTTTTATAATGATCGTTATTTCCATTAGTTTCTAAACTTTCTCTGCCCCCGTGAAGTGCCTGATTAAAGTGAAAGTTCTTTCCTTTATTATCAACACTGCTTTCTCTGTACAAGAGACGTACTGTTCTATCTTCTTTGATATGTCAGGAGGTGTATTGGAACCTGGGTAATAAATATTAAATCAGGTGATTTAAGTCTGCTTCATATTACTGTTTATGTGAGTGTCTTTCTCCAGCCGTAATGAAAAGCTTCCGAAAGAATACTCTGACATAAGACAGCAGAATTCACTCAAGTCTAAACTATTCACTAATAGAAAGCAATGGTAAACCCTAAGCACAAACACATATTTCCCTTTGCTAACTATTACTCTAAGGTTAGTTTTACCTTATATATAGAATTTATGTAAATCCCAGCATTGAAATCTATCAGCACATAAGCCCTTCTATCCCATTGCAAGGGATGATTTCTTTACTATTTCAGGATACATAAATATCTCGGCCCAGTTTTGGAACACACACTGCTTCAAAACCCGTTTTCCACTCATTTATACTCAGTGTCCATTCCTTCGTTGTTTGTTTGATCTACAATCAAATTTGCCGTAAGTCCCCACATCAAAAGTCTGTGAAGTCACGTATTTGTTCGTTGCATCTCCCGGTCATCTCCTCCGCTATTCCCCGTTTTCCCCTACGCTCATCCTTCGTCGCCGATCAAAGAGTTCTTATTCTTTGATCACCGTCTCCCGGTGTCCCCGTTCTGATGTCTCCACCTCCGTTGCTTCATCTGTTAACATCGGCAGTCAATGACCTCTGCGAACTGTAATCTTGTTTTATACTGTCGGTCAATAACCCACATTTCGTTCTATCTCCAATCTGAAGGTTTAATTGTTATTCTGACTCACAGTCCATAATTTTCCATTCTCATACATTGCAAGTTTATATGTAAGTTATCAAGGAATCACTAAACTGCAGTTTTCCCGTGACAGGTACAAAGACCTTCTAATTTGACCGCACCATTAAAACACTTTGAGTGGAATGGACTGCAGTCGGTTTCATTAGTAACGTTTTTACTGTAAGGACCCTCTTTATGCATTAAGATGCATGGGTCATATGGTACTAAACCCATATTTTTATAGATCATTCGGCATTCGGTGGATGAGTGGCTCGTATCACACAGGCCATGTTTACTTCCCAGCACATATCCTGGCATGCATTTTATACTGTGTCGGCCTAGGAGCTTTGGGCATCTTTCAAAATCCGTTTCCATGTGGACTCAAGCCATCACATCCCGTGGCTCTCGCTCAGGTTCATACTATGAGGCTCATATCACAATGCTTGAAACATCCTACTCAAGGTATTCAAAAGCACAATTATCGTCCTTAACTTGGGGACGTAAATTACGAGTACCTCTGATGGTGAGGAACACTGTTAAAACAGCAAGCTAATCCACACTCAAAATTCAGTCCTGTTAAAACAGCAAGCTAATCCACACTCAAAATTCAGTCCTGTTAAAACATCAAGCTAATCCACACTCACAATTCAGTCCTGTTAAAACATCAAGCTAATCCACACTCAAAATTCAGTCCTGTTAAAACATCAAGCTAATCTACACTCAAAATTCAGTCCTGTTAAAACATCAAGCTAATCCACACTCAAAATTCAGTCCTGTTAAAACATCAAGCTAATCCACACTCAAAATTCAGTCCTGTTAAAACATCAAGCTAATCCACACTCAAAATTCAGTCCAGCACTACTAGAAGTAGATTGTATGGACTAAGCTTGAGTTCAAAGCCAGCGAGCGCAAAAAAAAAAAAATAATTGATAAGACAATGCAATGCTGCATGAAGATACATTTGTGTTCCATAATGAAAAAGATAACACAACTGGCACTGGAGTTTTACATATATAGAGAAGCACTGCGATCCCGAAACTATGGCCAGAGTGGGGGTCCACGAAAAAGTGGCCCAAGCTCATGGCCTGTGTGGAACCAGATCCCGGTTTTCCCATCCCAATAACACACTGTAAATCTACCCCCCCCCCCCAAAAAAAAAACAAAAAAAAAAAAACAAACAACAACAACAACAAAACAACAACAACAACAAACAAAAAACAAAAATACACACATAAATCGTACCTATTTTACGAATGACAGCGTGGCCGAATGGATAAGAGCGCTCGTTCTTAAAATCCAGTGTGCTGAGGTAGGATTTCAACCCCTACACTGTTCAGTTGGACTAACATGTTGACTTCTCATCCTTGACTTGGGGACGCAAATTACAAGTACCTCTGAAGTCGGATTAGGCTGGCCTGATTCGAGGGACACTGGTATTAAGAAAATCTAATCCACACGCAAAATTCAGTCCAGTGGCACTAGAAGTAATGTGTATGGACCAAGCTTCCATTCAAAAAGTACCTACTTTACAAAATTAAGCGTTCTCTACTGGTGAACACTGAACCCGGAAAAATGTGGTGATAATCAAATTCCTGGGAAATACAGAGACAACCGAGATATTGACTACATCACCCATCCAGTGTCGAATGGTTGTACAAATATGGCACTTGTTTGTATTTTCGTCCAATGAACTGCCTCAGTTAATTATACATTATTGAATAATTAGTATTAATTATGTGATGTTATTTTGTGTTCTTTTATAGGAAGTTTTCAAAAGAAGCCACGGAAGGCAGATGGTGGATGAAATTTTGAGGACAGCCGACAGATATTTGTTGGTCATGGTCTCGAGTTTCACGACGGCAGGCAGAGGAGCTCTTCTTGAGTCAATGGCTGCGGTCTCCGACCAGTACAGTCACTGCCATAGAGGAAAGCAACGGCAAACTACCTCTTTAAAAGTGCCTAGTACATCATGATTCGCTTAAAGACTGATCATCGCAAGACAAGGACAGAGACGTTAAAATTAGCAACATGGAACGTTAGGACGTTAAACGACGACGAAAAATTAGAGAACATAAAACAAGAAATTGAAAGGGAACAAATTAATATATTAGGTATGTGCGAAACGAGATGGACAGGAGCAGGCATCAAGATAGATGAAGATTTCAAGATTATTTATTCTAGAGGTGAAGATCTTCATAGGGGAGTGGCAATTATTTTGGACCAGAAAACATCAAAATCTGTTCAAGGATATTGGGCCGTGTCGGACAGAGTTCTATTAGTTAAATTAAGTGGCAGACCTTTTAGCATAAGTATTATTCAAGTATATGCCCCAACAGGAGAATCCAGTGAAGAAAGTGTAGAAGAATTTTATAATGACATAGAGTCTGCCTTAAAGAAATGTAAAAATTCAGAAATAAACATCATAATAGGGGACTTCAATGCAAAAGTAGGAAATCAAGGGGATAGATACACAGTAGGAAACTATGGTTTAGGAGAGAGAAATGAAAGAGGATACAGACTCGTAGAGTGGGCAAAAGAACAGGAAATGATTGTAGGAAACACCTGGTTTAAGCAACACCTTAGAAGATTATGGACTTGCAGGAGTCCTGATAGCAGGATTAGAAACAAGATTGACTACATTCTCATTAGCAGAAGATTTAGAAACGCGCTAACAGTAGCAAAAACAGTTCCCAGTGCTGATTGTTATAGTAACCACAGATTACTCACAGGAACATTGAGGGTAAAGTTGAAGAAAGTCAACTATATAACAGGAAACACTAAATATGATTTGTGTACATTGAGTAATGACAAGGAAATACAAAACAAATTCAACATAGAAGTACAGAACAGATTTGAAATATTGTCTGATCTAGAGATATTATTCCAGGATGTGGATGATCAATGGGGAACGTTGAAGAATTCAATCAATGTGGCTGCAGAAACAACTATTCCAAAAATTAAAGAAGGTGGGTCGTAAGAAATGGATGACTGAATAAATTTTACACCTCATGGAAACAAGAAGACTCAACAAAAATAATTCTGTCAAATATGAAGAAATTCACAGACAAGTCAGAATATTATGTAAGGAGGCAAAAGAAGCATGGCTTGAGGAAAAATGCTTAGAAATTAAAAACCAACACAACAGTCAAAATACCAAATTAGTGCACAAAAGAATTCAGGAACTTACTAATAAAAGAACAAGTACATCAACAGGGTGTCTAAAAACTAAAGATGGCAAAATCATAATAGAAAAAGACCAGATTCTACATGTATGGACAGATTATGTGAAACACCTTTATGATGATAACAGAGACGAACAGTATGATATTAGATTTAATCATGAAGCACCGCCAATTTTGGAGATGGAGGTTCGAAATGTTCTTAAGCATATGAAAGCTGGCAAGGCCCCCGGTGCAGATAACATCACAACAGAAATGATTAAAGCTCTAGAAGAATTTGGACTAGAGCAAGTCACTAGACTGCTGAACACATTATATGATACTGGAGATATACCTTCTGAATTATGTAATTCGGTATTTATTGCAATCCCAAAGAAATCAGGAGCCTTAGAATGTGATCAACATAGAACAATTAGTATAATGAGTCACATCACAAAGATTTTGTTACGAATTATCATGCAAAGAGTGAGGAAGAAAATACAACCTGAAATAGGGGAAGAACAATGTGGGTTTGTAGAAGGAAAGGGTACAGTAAATGCTGTGTATATGCTGCGAACAGTTATTGAACGTTCTATAGAAGTAAACAAGGATATACATCTTTGCTTTATTGACTATACAAAGGCTTTTGATAGAGTTAGACATGTCAACATGGTGGATATGCTTGCAGATCTACAAATTGATGGGAAAGACATTAGACTTATAAAAAACATATATTGGAAACAACAAGCTGCAATAAGGATTGATAATGAAGTGGGACAGTATCAGCCAATTAAGAGAGGTGTTAGGCAGGGATGTGTGATATCTCCAGATCTTTTTTCCCTATACAGTGAAAATATTTTCAGAAATGTAGAGGATATAAATGGAATCAGCATTGGAGGACGAAACATCAATAACATTAGATATGCAGATGATACAGTATTAATTGCAGACAATGCGCAGGACCTGCAACAATTAGTAGATGCGGTTGTTGTACACGGTGAGCAACTGGGGTTAGAATTAAATTGTAAAAAGACTCAGGTTATGGTCGTCACTAGGAAGAAAGAAGTGCCACAATGTAATATACAAGTAAATGGAAATATTCTTCAACAAGTGAATCGGTACAATTATCTTGGAACAGTCATAACATCTGATGGGAGATGCCTTGAAGAGATTAGAACAAGAATCGCCATGGCGAAAGTAGCCTTTAGCAAGATGAAAAACATTCTGACCAATAAAAAGATGTCAATTGAAACGAGAAAAAGAGTGTTCAGGGGATACATAGAGCCTGTTCTTTTGTATGGATGTGAAACTTGGACAACGAGCAGTCAAGCTGAAAAGCATCTGATGGCTGCAGAAATGTGGTTTCTGAGGAAAATGCAAAGAATATCATGGACAGACAGAAAAACCAATGACCAAGTACTACAGGAGACAAATGAACATCGTAAACTGATTAGAGAAATTAGACGTAGACAGTCAAAATGTTTTGGACATGTTATGAGAAGACATGGATTGGAGAACTTGGTGACAACTGGCAAGATCGAAGGGAACAGACCAAGAGGAAGACCGAGAGGAAAATACCTGGATGGCTTGGCCACATGGCATAGACGAGACAGGAACACTGAGCTGATCCACGACACTGGTGATCGAGTGAAATGGCGAGTCATGACCGCCCACGCTTTCCGGCATGGCACATGATTGATTGATTGAAATAATGAGTCACTGATTGGCATTCATAGAGAGGTTTAACACAGTTTTCGGGGAGAAGTTTGAGTTCATTACATCGCTTGGTCACACTTCTCAGAAGGGAGAACTACCTGCAAAGAGCATCGCAACAAAGCACTAACTCCGTATCTCTGACCATGGCTCACATGGATCGTCAGTGACAATCTGCTCGTGATTTGAACGACGCAGTCCGAAAACGAACCCGCGACTTTCAGAGCTTGGGCAGTGGGCTTGACAACTTCGTCACAGAGATCCCCCAGCTGGTTTATTTGAACCCAGTACCTCTTGAGCTCAAGGCGGCCACCATACCTCTAAGCCAAAGAAATTATATATTGATATACAGTTGAGTTGAATTGAGTTGAGCTAAGAAACGACATCACTGCACTCAGGACATTCCCACATGCGCTCCGTCCCCTAGTTAAAAAACCAGCGAGTCATGGTGCTAATAGTTCCAACTGCCATCTTATTGAAGGTTCTCCTGGTCTTCCCTCACAGTTTTGAGATTCGTCCAGAACCTTTACCGCTTACCCGACATATCATTCTCTCCACATACGAGTTTTCAGTCCGCTCAACTGCTCTCTCCGCCTATTGACACAGGCGGCCGACCACCTCTCCTTTGTAATCTACCACCGAGAGTTGAATTCCCTATCAACCTGTTCACTCCTCCGCACTCCCGTATTAATAGGGCAGAAAATCCATCCAGTTTTCCCAATCTGTGACCTCTGATGTGAAACATTTCTTTCTGCAATACAACAGCAAACAAGTCCTGCAGCAGGAACCCGGTCTGGATACATGAAGTGTTAGGTTAGGACCAGCACAGTTTGCAGGTCAGAGTGCCATAGAACAAATAGATAACCGTTCCACCCTTCCATAGCGAACATCGGAGCTGACATTGACCGCATCCCTACCATTGTAAGCGTAAGGTCCTAACCAGATCAACGACGTGCCCACATATGTAGTACATACCCTCGATATCGACTCAAGAACAATTATCATCTTCGAGACCGTCCCGTGTCCAGTGATTGCGGCGATGTTAAAGTCAATAATCTACTTGGTACGAATGATACACTTTCCCTTTGTTTCTCATTATGTTATGTGCTGTGTTGATAAGCGTGGGCGGTCATGTTTCACCATCTCACACGATCACCAGAGTCGTAGATCAGCTCTGTGTTTTTGTTTTCATTATGCCATGTGGCCACGCCATCTAGATATTCAGCTCTCTTTCTTCTTCTTGTTCCTTTCCTCTCAATTTTGCCAGTTGTCACCAAGTTCTCTAGTTTATTTCTTCTCACACCGTGACAAAACCATCTCGACGGTCTTTGTCTAATTACTCTAATATTACTAATAATACTAATTGTCAACGTTTCAGTAGCTCGTTAGTCTTAGTTATGACAGAAATGGATACATGCGTAAAGAATCTGTCAACACAGTGTACATGTATAAGTATTTATTAACGTAGATTCATTCTACGTTAATCACAAGTTACGTTTATGACAATTTATGGCGAAATACAACACAATACTCAGCAATGCACTCGTAAGCTCTCGTATCGCAGGTTATCTCACACACAGCGCACAGACTATTCAATGTCACACTCTCTCAGCATTAGCAAACTCTCGTGTCAGGTATTCAGTACACTCTCTCTCGCAAATAACAAACACATCCTTCCCCAACCACAGTCTAGTCCAGTCTGTTCTTTCCTCCTTCGGTCTGTGGTCACGTGGTACTTGACCTCGTGTCGTCCGTAATAGTCGTGCTACGTAGGATGTCTCGGTAATCTGGATATCGTCCTGTCCTTCAACCGTCTGTTGATAGCAGAAGTCTCAGGTACAAGGTTGGGCTGTCATTCAAGGACCCTGTCCTGTCTATAAACCCTATGTCCTGTCTACTCTACCCATGCTATACCTATGTTCCGTCCCTGTCATATGTCCTCTCTTTCATACACCTGGGACTCTGACACTAATAATGTTTCTTTCTATCCATGGTATTCTTTGGATTTTCCTCAGAAACCACATTTCCACTGCCATTAGATGTTTTTCAGCTTGTCTGATCATTGTCTCATGTTTCTTCTTTTCTGTTCATCATTAAACTTACAGTAGATTAATGCCACGTTTAGACTGATATGCGAGACATAAACATGTACGAAGTCACATATACAGACACATAAACATGTAGGGAGACACACATACAGACACATAAACATGTACGGAGACACACATACAGACACATAAACATGTACGGAGACACACATAAGGACACATAAACATGTACGGAGACACACATACAGACACATAAACATGTACGGAGACACACATATAGACACATAAACATGTACGGAGACACATATATAGATACATAAATATGTACGCAGACACACTTACAGACACATAAAAATTTACGGAGACACACATACACACACATAAAAATGTACGGAGACACACATACAGACACATACAGAGGCACACATACAGGCACATAAACATGTACGGAGACACACATACAGACACATAAATATGTACAGAGACATACATACAGACACATAAAAATGTACGGAAACACACATACAGACACATAAATATGTACGGAGACACACATCGGGATGGGCCCTAATTATAACTTCGATTATGAAGTTGAACGGGGTAGGGGTACCCGACAAATTATCGACATACCGACACATAAATATTTTCGGAGACACACATACAGACACATAAACATGTACGGAGACACACATACAGACACATAAATATGTACATAGACGCTCAAACAGACACACACATATGTACGGAGACACACATACAGACACATAAACATGTACGGAGACGCACATACAGATCACTAGCCATTACTTCCTATAGACAGCAATCCCTTTAAAATTAATTTCCGAAATATGGCTAGTTTGGTCATAGGATTATTAATCCGAGGCTGGGATTAGCCCTAATTATAACTTTGATTATGAAGTTAACCGGGATAAGGGTAACGGAAAAATTACCGACATACAGTCACATAAATATGTACGGACGCACACATACAGACATACATAAATACATACGGAGACACACCCTCTTTGGACAACACTCGCCTTTAAATTAATATCCAATTTGTGGCAGACTCGGTCACGTGATTTTTAATCTGAGCCAGGCGATGCACCCTAATATAACTTTTCTTCTGTAGTTGAACAAGCTAGGGGTAATGTGTAACGATATAAAAAGTCGCTTAAAAGTTGATATGGTCGACTTCATTGCACCGGGTTTTATTCCATATGGCTCGGTCTCTTTCCTCGTCGCACAAAGCACGAAATCCGTAGCTCTAGCCACGACCCACAGGAGTCTCCGAAACATTTAACTCGTGAACCGAAGGACGTGGCCCGGAATCGAACCCACAATCTTCGGAGCCCGAGTTAAAAGGCTTGACCACTTCGCCACGAAGACTCCCGTAACGACATACATATAGACACACAAATACACAACGCTTGATTGCCGGATCAATACCATTGCCATCACTACCCACAGAAGCAGGCGAGTTTGATGCGACCCAACCTAGAAAGCACCACTTACAAAAGATAGCGTATGGTTTAAACACCCAGAAACACTTCTTTGGCGTAACAAATTTATCTTTTCAAGCCCCCAAGGACAGAAACAACCATCAAAGTACGTGAGGAAATGAGTTCGACAGTGTTTTCAATTTTGCCCAGACGTTGTGACAAGAATGTCGATTTTCCCACCGATCTCGCAAGCCTTTATATTGAATCTGCAAGGATTTGGTAAACGAATAGTTTCCGTTGAGCAAAAGCGTCGTCAATAATCGATTATCCAGGCTGTTTAATCATGACACACAGATACAATTACTGATTATTATCAGCGAACTGGGGTGTTTTTTTCTTCTTTCTTCAATGGCCACTGCGCAGAGCAATCTAGTTATGTATGTGTACAATACAATAATCTTTCGTGTGTGTGACATACATTAATCTTCTGTTTGTGTAACAGTGCCTAGGGACAAGTATAACGTCAGATGGAAGATGCACGACAGAGATTAAGAGTAGAATATGTCAAGTAAAAGTTGTGTTTCAGAGAATGAAACGTATCTTATGCAATCAGTCACTACCACTGAATGCGAATGTAAGAAAGAGAATACAGATTTGGCATTTTCACAACTGAACTTCTGCGCAGCCTTCCTAGACATGGAGCATGTGCAATGACCTAACAACGTTTGATACCAATACTTCTTCTGTTTACGTTTTAATTTTTAATAACATTTTATAATTTCCTGTTTTTCTTTAGATCTGTTTGTGTTGTTCCTGATGAAGATGATTAAGATGGAAACTTCAATTCGTTGTGTTGTGGTGTAACTTATTTTTACGTTATGATTATCATGGTTATTTTTACACTGATTTCCGTTTGCTGGAATTGCGTTCGTTGTAAGGTATGTACACTGTGTCCGTGTGTATTATCTATCACTGTTCCCCAGGAACCACACAAACCTGCTTTCTTTCTGCCAAGTACTTCCTTCAGGATGATGATGACGATGATTACAGTTGGTTTTGTTGTTAGTTGCATATCCGCTACAGAACGTGATAGTCAACAGCAGCATTTTTTTTTTTTTTTTTGCTGTTGTGATCTCTTAGCAATTTTACGTTCAGTAGTTTGCCATTGTTTTCTGAACGACCGGCACTCATACCATTTCGTAAAAATCCAACGCAAGGCGGTCTGCTGCTAAATCTCCCGCAAATGTGTTTCGAACTCGAGTATGTGAGATTAGGAACTGCGTCAGTAACCCCACGCTACGGAGGCGGCTACAGAGTAGGAACTTATACAAGTAAGAAAGGACATCTTTTTTCACTTCGCGAGGAGACGATATATCGTGCTAGCCTCATATTTTAGATCAAACGGCAGTCGATTGGTAATGTGATCAATATCATATCTGCCGCTTTCATTCTCCAAGACATTTCCTGGTACGCACTTTAGACTGGACCAACCAGTCGACCATGGCTCCCATTACTGTTGTTTACTAACCATGGTGAGGTTTAGAATGACCAAAATATTGGAGATACCGAGACTTGACAATGTCTGTGAACTAATGCTCTTCTTATTCTTACGTTCGCTTGAAACTTTATAACTGCAATGTTGTCTCTTGTATGAATTTAACTGTCTTTTTTAGTTCACTCAGTGGTCTATATAGTTTATCTTCCACTGTCGTCTCTCTAGGCCAGAAGGTTTGTCTAGATATATTGTATTTTGGGGCAATCTTGGAGTATGTGCTCTGCTGTCTGCGACGCCAATCCACATGTGCACATGGCTGATCCACCAATCTTGAATTTTATATACATGTGGTTGCTAATGTATTGTGTCATGTTTTGAGGCGAAGGATAATAAATTGCTCTGGTCTGTCCATAAAGTGGTAGCCTTGAGCAGGTTTTGGCGGCTTTCTAACTGATTTTATCACTCTTTTCTTTTGGTGTTTTTTTTTTCTTTTTCTTTTAAGGTGGTATGTAATGGGCACACCAGGTTGTTCTTTTGTTCCTTCCTTAGCGAATCGGCCAGCTGTCTCGTTCTATGTTTAGGGAGTCTCCGTGGAGGGGGGTTGCGCTAACTGCCTCACTCTCCAAAGGTTGTGGGTTCTATTCCTATGCTACGCTCAAGAGTGCAATTTTCTCGGAGACTTCTGGAAGGTCATCGCTGGAGTTACGGAGTTCGTGCTTTGTGCAACACTACGGCAGACCGTCCTGAGAAGAATGAGACAGGGTCAAATGGGACAAATCCCCAATGCATTGAAGTCGACCTTCTTGCCTGTTAAACCATTGTCTTTTATTCTTCTATGTGCTGATCATTTGTGGAAAGAGAGACACGGGGAAGGCAGCGGGAGAAAATTCTTGACAATCTTGTGTCATGGCACAGAGGGGCAGTCAACAAACGAATTGATCCATAACGTCGGAGATCGCAATTTGTGGAGAGGCATGATCGCCCAAGCCAGCCGGCAAGGCACTAGATAATGATGATGTGCTGTTCGCGTACAGTTTTAATATATTTCGTCTTCTTGATTTGTATTATTATTATTACCCATATAGTTTTTAGACATAGGCGTGGCCGAAAGGACAAGGCTGCTTGCTATGAAACTTCAGGCACACTGATGACGATATGCTGTTCAACTCCCACATCGGCATTAACCGTCCACTTCTCGTTCAGAAAGCAGTGGCAAACTACTAAAAGTAACAATTACCTAGAAAATCAACCAGGAGTTGATAGCAAAAACATGCAACATTTTAATTTTGATATACGTTTGATTGTGGATATAAGATTGATTGTTTATTATTTTTGTATTTTTTTATTTGCAAATGCATATCATCATCGTCACCATCTTTGTTGTCGGCATAATCATTTTTAACATATTAATCAGAAGTCAGCAGGCCGAATGGGTAAGAGCTCTCGCTCTTAAACTTCTTGTGTGTTGATGCCGAGGTAGCGGGTACAAATACTATACCGGTCAGTTAGACTAAAATGTTGACTTCTCGTCCTTGACTTGTGGACGCAAATTACAGCCGGAGTGTGTTTGCCTGATGGCAAAGGGTACTTGTAATAAGTTAAACTAATCCACACACACACAAATCAGTCCAGTGCAATAGACATAGTAAGTATCACGTGTATGGACTACACTTGAGTTCAAAGCGAGCGAACGCAAATTAAAACAAAAATATACATGATCATTATCATCACCACCACCACAAACATCACCATCACCACCATCACCATCATAACCACAACCACCACCACCACCACCACCATCACAACCATCACCATCATCACCACAACCACCACCACAACCATCACCATCACAACCATCACCACCACCACAACCATCACCACCACAACCACTACAACCACCACAACCATCACCACCACTGCCACTATCACAATTATCACCATCACCACCAATACCACAAACATCACCACCACCACTACCACAATCACCACCACCACCACTGCCACAACCATAACCACCACTACCACCACCACCACCACCACCTAAACCATCATCATCATACAACGCGCATATAACATTCTTTGGCAAGTATTCTGACTATATATGTGTATGTTTGCTACCCCTCCGTTAGGGAATGCAGCATTGGCAAACAACATCAGAGAGTTAGAAAAGCTAGACTGTCAACATAAATCCGCCATTTGTAAAGAGCCAATGGACAAATGTGGGGACGTCGTCCTCTAGCTGGGGTAACGAGATCTCAGAAGACAAACAAGGAAGCAATGGAGCAGGATAATACGGTGAGTTGTTGCCATCCCTGCGTTGTTTGTGCTGTTATTTGCGTGTCTTTCTATTTGGGTGCGCGTGTGAATGTATTTATAGATAGAGGGGGAAAACGGGATGGCCGAATGCGTAATTAAATGTAGCCTAATGGAAAGTAATTGTTGTATTATTAGTGATACTATTGTGGTGGTTTTACTAGTAGTATCAGTAGTAGTAGTAGTTATAGTAGTAGTATTAGTAGTAGTAGTAGTAGTAGTAGTAGTAGTAGTAGTAGTAGTAGTAGTAGTAGTAGTATTAGTAGTAGTAGTAGCAGTAGTAGCAATAGCAGTAGTAGCAGGAGTAGCAATAGCAGTAGTAGCAGTAGTAGCAGTAGTAACAGCAGTAGCATAAGTAGATGTTGTTGCTGTTGTATAATTAATAGGAACGGCATAGGTAATGGTAGTTAGTACAACAAATTAATAGCAGCGGCATAGGTAATGGTAGTTAGTACAGCAAATTAATGGCAGCGGCATTGGTAATGGTAGTTAAATAAATAAATGTTTGCATATCCTTTACAGGACATCGCTGTCAACATCAGCATCTTTCAGCTGATTGTTGATTTCTTTGGCAAGATTACGCTCAGTAGTTTGCCATTGCTTTCTGAGCGGCCGGCTCACATACCCCGTAAGTTACCGACGCGATTCGAACCACTGCTGATTCTCACAGTCACCACGTTACTTACGAGAGTATACGAGATTACGGAGAAAAGTTGCTAACCTCTAGGCCAGGAAGCCGCCCCCCCCCCTTTTGAACATATTTCACATGTGCTGTTAGAACGATGTTTAAGGACAACTCAACGCTCAAGGTGGTCACGTGGTTACTATCACGCGCGCCGCTTCCACTTCCTAGAACGTGACCTGGTGCCCACTATAAGCTGGGTCAACTTAGGACCCGGGGTCAATTGTACACATCGGGCTCAGAGTGAAGTCGAATTCATTACAACCGGGTCGGTAGGCATGCGTCTAGCCACTACAGTACCGCAGCTCCTTTACCTCACCCACCACACACACACACTCGCCCACATACACCACACCTACCCACCCATACACACCCATACACACTCATACCCCCACACTCAGCCACAAATACCCACACCCACCCACGCATACTCACACCATACACCTACACACACACCCACCCACACACAGACCCTCCCTCCCACACACACAGACACCCAAACACAAACACCCACCCCCCCCCCCCCCACACACACACCCACACACTGCACACACCCATATACTCACACACTCACACTCACACACACCCACACCCACAGCGATGTGTATTAGTGGTAAACAACATCGATATCAAGGCTCACGCACCAGCGCACTACTTCCTCAGCACTGATCGAACTGCATGGATGCTAACCACCCAAGTCGACTGTGGATGGACACACATCTAACAGGGCCACGCAGTCGACCTGTAGCACTAGTCCCAGTATGTGTTTCATAGTCCTTTAGTCCCGGCATTGTTGTCTCATGGCAAGATGAGTCACTACACATATCCGTCAGTTTGACTAAAATGTTGACTTCATGCCCTTGACTTGAAACGTAAATTACAAGTATCTGTAAAGTCGGAGTGGGTTCACCTGATGGCGAGGGACACTGGTAATAGGGACAGCTAACCCATATGGAAATAAATCAGTCCTGTGCACTAGTATGCACGTGCATGGGCTATGCTTGGGTTCAAAGCGAGCGAACGCCCCCCAAATAATGTCTTTTTTAATCATTTGCTCAACTGAAAATATTTTAATTTGAAACTTGCCCAAAAGCGAAATTTAAAATCAAGGCTCAACATTACTGCAATCAGGACATTATCACACGTGCCAAGTCTCTTTCTTCAGTAGCCATCGAAGGGTCCCTTTGCTGAAGGCACCAGTGGCAGCCTGATTGAACGTACAATCGCATTTTCTTCGAAGGGTTGAATGTCGACGAGACAATCTGCTTACTCCCCGTGGAATCAGCCTCTCCGGATGTGGGCCCTTTGCTTCACTTTCTACTCGATTCCAGAGAAGATTCACCACCTCATTCTTGTCATAATATAGCTCGCCGCACAAAGGAGCGGCAAGCAGCCAGTCTAACAGCCTGTTTATTTCCTCACACTCGCATGCCCTGGGTAACAAAACCCATCATATAATTTACCCAATAAATGTACTTTAGACGACAGTCAGTCAGAGCTCTAATAACCATCGACTCGTGCATATCCAGGACAATCAATCAATCAGGTGCCTTCTCCACAATGAAGGTTGACTGTAATGGATCTCCAACACTGTCTCTCACCCTGACTGTACATTCTGTCAGTTCTTCTCTTGATGTCGTATTCCCACTTGTATCGTTGTCTGCCTCTTCCTCGCTTGCCTTCAACCTTGCCCTCCAGAATGGTTTTCATAAGAGTTTTAAGTCTTTTAACGTAGCCGAAATATTTCACTTGCCTCTATTGTATTTCTTTCATCAACTCTCTTTTCATTCCCAGTTTTTCTAGAACTTCTGTATTTGATTGTTTATGTTTCCATGAAATACAACATATTCTTCTGTGTATCAATATCTACAGAGCCTCTACTCGACTTTCTCATTGCTTGTTCAATATCCAGGCTTCCGTGCCATATCGTAGCGTTTAATATATATAACATTTGACAATTATCAGTTTTATTGCGGTGTTAATCTCTCTAGATGTTAGTAGAGACCCAGGACAATATATCCATACAAATTCAAGTATATTACTAGTAACCACGAAAAGCACCCATGCCACAGCCTTCCGTGTGAGATCTTCTATATCATTTACAGAGAATCAGATAGTAAAACGGCTCTGGCAGAATAGAACCTGTTAGTAATCGGAGTGCAGCATACCCTGATCCCGATTCCACCTTCATGCTGGATATTGTCATCTCTTAAGCTCCGAGGTTAAAGTACACTTGTTCTTTCAGCAAGGCGCTGTCGTCATTGATTGATTGATTGATTGATTTATTGATTTAGGAACCGACATCACAGCATTCGGGGCATTCCCATAAGCGCTCCGTCCCCATCCTCAGAAGCCAGCGAAGAGTTCCAACCCCAATAGTGTTGTCATTGTCTAGTGTCATCTACCGGCGCTGTGGTCTAGAGACAGTGAACGTGTTTCATACACCGAGTCGAGGGCTCGAAATCAGCTACATGCGATTTGGAAGCAAACCGCTTTGCGTTGATTTTAATAGTATGAACGACCGTCTTCAGAAAGCAAAGGCAAACTACTGAACGTAAAAAATGTTTAGTGCATCACAAATAGCCAAAAAATGCTGGGATTTTATTCTGACGTCCTGTATAGGACATGCAACTAACTAACTAGTTGGTCAAACACAGAAGTACATTTGTCCTGCAGCGTGGTGGTGTCGCCATTTGGAGTTAAAAGTTCGAATCCCAATGTGATAACTCTAGCTTTCACTTTGCACATTGTGTTAAAAGTTAATTGCATATCCTTTACGGACGTAGCAGTCAACCCCAGCATTTTTTTAGCTGATGTGATTCCTGGGCAAGTTTACGTTCAATAGTTTTCCATTGCTTTCTAAATGACCGACAACCATACCATTTCATAAAAAAACCAGCGCAGCTGTGTTTCGAACGTGGTATACGAGATTACGAACTGCGCCTGTAACTTCTTCGCGACGGAGACGGCACATTGTGTGTATTGTCCTCTAATTTCTACTTCCTTCTGCTACTTCTATGCGCACGAATCAATACTTGCGAATTTGTTTATGAGCTTTCCTCTAGCAGTTTCCTGGGGATTGTTAGTTTCCTTGGTTGATACTTAACGTGCACTTCAGTTGAAACGAGTAAACGTGAATGTTGAGCTAAAACATCACGATTGAACGAGCAGGGCGGTATAGCACTCGAGCGCGGCTTAATTTCATTAAGCTATGTTCACACACGCATGAGGAAATAGTCCCTGGAGGACGAGACCGGGGATTTAAAACACACATACACACAAAACAACCAACATCAATGTGTACATCGTTTTATTTTAGGTACGTTTCGTGATGAAGTCAATATATGGTCGGCGGCTTTGACTTCCCAAAACTTGTCTTGGTACCAGCGTTAAGCTGGGTTTATAAAACAAAACAGGTTAATTTAAAATTGTAAAATATATTCCCGCCTCGATGGGGTGGAACATATGATGACCGTGTCGGTAGGTGGGCGTGCTAGCTGGTAGGTGGGCATGCTAGCTGGTAGGTGGGCTTGATAACTGGTAGGTAGGCGTGCTAGCTGGTAGGCTGGTGTGCTAGCTGGTAGGCGGTTGTGCTTGCTGGTAGGCGGGCTTGCTAACTGGTAGGCGGGCGTGCTAACTGGTAGTTGGGCGTGCTTGCTAGTAGGCGAGTGTGCTTGCTGGTAGGCGGGTGTGCTAGCTGGTAGGCAGGCGTGCTAGCTGGTAGGCGGGATTTCTAGTCAGTAGGCGGGCGTGCTAGTTGGTAGGCGGGCGTCCTAGTGAGTAGGCGAGCGTGCTAGTCAGTAGGCAGGTGTGCTAGCTTCTAGGCGGGCTTGCTAGACAGTAGGCAGGTGTGCTAGCTGGTAGGCGGGCGTGCTAGCTGGTAGGCGGTCGTGCTACTGGTAGGCGGGCGTGCTTGCTGGTAGGCGGGCGTGCTTGCTGGTAGGCGGGCTTGCTAGACAGTAGGGGGTGTGCTTGCTGGTAGGCGGGCGTGCTAGTTGGTAGGCGGGCGTGCTAGATGTTAGGTCATGAAGTCAAGAGCCCTTTTTACAGGTCTTGGTGAGTTATGAGAAGAGCGTCTAGCCCGAAGGTTAGAATACCGGGTTTCCATTCGTGAGAGCCAGATTCAAATCCTCAGTAAGATGATGGATTTTTTTTTCTGTCGGAGGCAAAAGGAAAACTCTAAACTGCACAGTTGACGGCGACTGTACGAGCCAGGCGGCCTTAATTCCCTAGGCTCAAGACCCCCACACTCCCTGGCCAACACAGCAAGGTACTATAGTCAGTCATGACAGTTTTGACAGATGAGTTTTGGGCACATTTCCCCTCAAATATTTTTCTCAGAGAGTGATGTATAACGCTTTCCTCATTTACTTCCCACATCGTTCCTGGTACCTATTTCAGGCTGGGTAGATCTGAAAGTCCCGGTAAATTAAAATATAAAAAGACCAGTTTCCCTTCATAACTAGGCTTCTTGTGTTGTGTACTGTAACAAGTGTGGTCTATGATCGTACTTCGGTAAACAATGTGTCCACACGGCACTATTTATTTGTTTAAGTGACATGGGATGATTATTTCTCTTAAGCCACGTTCCGTATCTGACATGGGATTATATACAATAGCTGCCGCTAAGCAACCCCCTTTAATTGGATATATAATACAACACGCGAAAAAGTCCCTGGTAGCTTTGGAGATCTGGTTTTATAAAAGAATGCTGAAAATTATTTGGACAGCCAAAATAGAGCAATCATGTTTTAAGGGAAGCTGAGTCGCAAAGACAACTTATTACAAACTTCAGAAAGAGACAGTCCTCGTGTTTTGACTATGTTATCAGAAGACAAAAATTGGAACATGTTGTGAAAACCGGAAAGATTTGCCGAAAGAGAGATATAAGAAGACAGTGTGAAAAGATTATTGACAGTCCTGGGTCATGACACGGAAGGGAGTCAACACACGAATTGATTCTTGGAGTCGGAGATCGTAATTTATGGAGAGACATGATCACCCACGCCAGCTGGCAAGGCAGTGGATGATTATGATACTACAACATGCATTCTACCATATTAACAACTTTTAAGTCATAATTGTGACACACCGCTACTTCCCACTTTGCGCCATCCAGATTTGTTTCGTCGAAACCTATGTTTTGTTTAGCACTGAATCTGTTAAAGATATCGCTTCTTGGCCTTTTCGCTATAATCAAAGTGTAGCTACTTGGCCAGGGCCACCAGTCGAGGCGGTCATCTGAAATACACACGGGGACGTGGGGATCTGATAAGGTGGCTATTGCCCCTGGGCAGGGCCGTGCCGTGCTATGATACAGAGAGGCGGCCGCATCAGGCGGCACCGTAAGAGGGTGCCATAAGCAGCGAAATCAAAATACAATTTGAATCATTCATAATTACAAATATTTAAGGCGCGACATTTTGAAAAGAAAAAAAAAAGCATTTAAGGGGTGGCATTTCGAACACTTGCATCATACGGAGAAAATCTACCGCACGGTCCTGCCCCTGGGGGAACCTCGAGCCCTTATTTTTTAAAAAATACATAAAGACATTTCCCCTTTATTTTGTCCGCCAAACTCTGAATACTGAAGCACGTCTCTTGTGCTCAAACATAAAGGGGATGCGCTACATGGAAAGCTCTTCACTTTATTAGGAAGTTTTTCAAAACTCATTCAAGTTAGTGAAACTCATTGAGGAATCTGGAGGGAATTCTTAGATCAAAGTCGTAACTCGAAATACTCGAACTTTTCATCTGTAAATATTTATGTAATTCCAATATAGATTTTGCAGTTGGATTGTGGAGTCAGTATTTTAACTGTTGTTATTGCTGTTGTTGCTGGCGTTGTTGTATTTGGTGTTGTTATCGATCAAGTGGCACCCGGGCATCAGCCCTTTGGCTAAATGTAATGTAGTCGCTGTAGCGACGGGGTATCGGGCGCAATTCGTAATCCGCATACCGCGTTCGAAACACAGCTGCGGGCAATTTGGCAGACCACTGTGCGCTAGTTTTCATAGTGATGATATGTGTGCCGGTTGTTCAAAAAGCAATGGCGAACTCCATCCATCATGTGCCATGCCGATAAGCGTGGGCGGTCATGTTTTGCCATCTCACTCGATCACCAGAGTCGTGGATCAGCCCCGTGTTCCTGTCTCGACAATGCCACGTGGCCAAGCCATCCAGGAATTAACTTCTCGGTCTTCCCCTTGTTCTCTTCCCTTCGATCTTGCCAGTTGTCACCAAGTTCTCCGAGTCATTTCTTCTCATAACATGCTCAAACAATTGCGACTGTCTACGTCTAATGACTCTAATCAGTTTACGATCTTCATTTGTTTATTGAGTAAGAGATTGCAGTGATTACATTTAGGCATACTTACCAAATGAGAAGAATGGAGATATGAAAACAATGAGAATAATGAAAAGAACATGAAAAAAAAAAAAAAAATGTGGTACTTATCTGAGAATCCCAGGTTGTGATACTAACATGAATCTTGGCGTTGATACTCTTATGTGGACAGTCGTGAGCGTCTGTGGCGTTATGGGAACAGGAGTAGGGGATGCGGTCCAGTGAAGATTCCAAGTAAAGATAAGGTGGAGATATGATGGTTCATCGAAAGTAAAAACTGAAGGAGTGCCTTTGTGGATGTCCATACAATGCATGAGTTTGCGAAAGTAATAGGTTGGCCATAATTAGCGAATGTCAAAGAGCAATGAAGCGTGCACCCAGGTATGATTGTGATAATTATGAAACGCATTCTCGGTGCTCCTTTGCGTGTGTACTAAAGGTATGCTGCTAAAGTCTGAGTGGACTGATAAGTGTTACCACACACACACACCCACACCCACCCACCCACACACACACACACGCACACACCGACAAACACTCACACAGCTACATGCACATACTTATACGTATAGTCGAGAAAAGATGATTCCAGGTAAATGCGTGGAAGTGGAACACGAAGACCTGGTCTACATCCATTGCATCTTCCCGGAATCGTGGCTTCCGTCCGTTCTCCCCAAGCCACTGTGGCATTGAGTGAGGCCAAATTATTTCAGTTTCCGAGACGCGACGTAGTTTACGAGCCAGTTTTCTGATATGTTCACATCATATAGAATATCGGTATATTTCTTCTTCTTGGTTGGCAACTGGTCTAAGATGGAAGCTCCGACAAGGGGACAGTTAGAGCATTGCTTTGTTGATCCGGCAGCTGCTACAGCTTGTCTTGTTCCAGGTGTATTAATGTTACCTTTCCTCTGGAGTAAACAAGGCAGGCCGAGATGGGGATCATATTATATGGGGATCATATTATATGGGCAACACATGGTCTTAACAATTTAGTGCAGGTTTTGTGTTATGCAGATGATATTATGCCTTTATTGAAACACAATGTAACAAACTATCGTCTGTCAAACCTGCAAAGTGCTAGTAGTAGTATGTTCATAATATTCTGAGATCTTTCACGCAACATTTAACTGTTACTACCTTCCCTGAAATTATTATTTATATTTTTACATGAACACCGCATGACGAGAACACGGAAGAAGAACCATCTGCAAAAATAACCTTTAGAGAACTCGGAGTGGAACATAACATGAAAATTAGCGCAAGTAGAACAGGGGTAATGACCGTATCTAAAGAAGAAAAAGCAACAACGATTCACCTAAACGAACATCCCTTGAAACAAGTAAAGAGTTTCAAGTAACTAAGAAGTATAATATCATCAAATGGCAAATCAGAAGACGAGATCGAAAATAGATGCAATAAGGCAAACCAACTCATTGGACAAATGGCACCAATACTAAAGAACAAACATGTATCAATAACTACTAAGAAAGCACTTTACAATACAATCTTCCTACCAACTCTATGCTACCAATGTCAAACCTGGACAAAGACAGAACAGAAATGAGATTCCTGAGAAGAATACTTAATGTATCAAGAAGAGATAAGATCAGAAATGAAGAGATCAGGACTACAGTGGGGGTTATAGCTGCACTAGAATGTATTAGAAGGCAGCAAGTCAAATGTTTGGCCATGCAAGTAGGTTACCAACTAACAGTATACCACAACAAGCAATGATGTACAGACCAGACGGAAGCAGAGGAAGAGGCCGACCACATAAACGATGGACGCGGGGAATAACAGTCCATGGGAATATCGATACATGAAGCCCATAAGCGGGCACTCTCTCGCTGTTTATACTTCACCTCGACACCGCAAGGTACAAGAGAAACATGATGAGATGAGATGAGATCAGATCAGATCAGATGAGATTTTTACATTTTAATTCTGTCTTCATTTTGCTGTTTCAGTTGCTCACCATATTTTATTATCGCCCCCTTGTTAGGTCACCAAAAGCCAGGAAGATTTTCAACTGACAGACGAACAGAAAGCGGAACTGAAGGAAGCGTTTGCCTTGTTTGCGAAGGCGGCAACAGGTCGGATACCAGTCAGAGACCTAGGGGAGTTACTCCGCTGCTTAGGCTGGAACCCCTCCGAGCAAGACCTTGAGGAGGCCAGGCATGAACTCGAGTTGACCGGTACGTCATTGTTTAGAGGAAAGTTCCATTTAGAATGTGTCTTATTTGAATATTGTACTAAAATGACACTACACCACTTTATCCATAGAATGTGTCTTATATGAATATTCTAGAAATATGACACTAACTCATGCTCCCTTTAGAATGTGTCTTTTATGAATATTCTACAAATATTACACTAACTCACGCTCCCCTTAAAATGTGTTTTATATGAATATTCCACAAATATGACTCTATCTCACTCAACATTTAGTCATATTTTATACTATACTTATTTAGTCAGTTATTATACGACGGTAAGTTAATAAGTAAGTCACAAATGGTTGTAGAAAAATAACTACATATAATAACAATTTGAAACCAGTTTATTTGTATACATTCATTGTCCCTTTATTTCTCAACATAATTTCCACCAACATTGATGCACTTTTCCCATAGTTTTATCTGTTCTCGCAAACCTACTGCATAGATCTGCGTGCCCTGTTCTCATTTGCCTGTAATCCCACAGAACTGTGTGACTTGTTTATTGACTCGCCCACGTAACCTTTTCTACCCAGCTATGCACCGCTTTACGGGACAAACATTTGTCAGCATAAACACTGAAAACTCAACTTGGCGAGAGACATTTCGGAATGACGCCGAAGTTGAATGTGAAGTGAAAACGTGGTTCAGAAAACAGAGCACTCAGTTCTATGCAGCCGGTTTGGGAGAATTGATAAAACTATGGGATAACTTCGTCAATGTTGGTGGAAATTATGTTGAGAAATAAAGGGACACTGTATGTATGCAAATAAACTGGTTTCAAGTTTTTATCATATTTAGTTATTTTTCTACAGCCATTTGTGACTTAATTATTAACTTACCCTCGTACTATTTTCCCCACAATAGAATAAGCAACGGCTGTTCAGAAAGAAATGACAAGCTAAGCTAGTTGCATGTCTTTTACATGACATCGCAATCAACCCTAACATTTTTGGCTCTTTGTGATTTATTGCGTTCAGAATGTATAAGTTCAGTCGTTTACCATTGCTTTCTGAAAGACGGACGTTCATACCAAAGTAGTCAACGCAATGCAGTCTGCTTCCAAATCCTCTACAGCTGCTTTTGGACCTTCCACTCGGCGTGTCGCTGAATTGTTGAAATTTACTGCCTCTAAACTACAGTGCTGGCAATGGCAAACTACTGAACGAAACAGTTCCTAGATAATCATAAACAGCAAATCAATGTTGGGGTTGATTTGACATCCTGTAAAGGAATTCAATTAATATGTAAACTACATTATTTATTAGTGCGTATTTCTGCTTCCTTTCGTACTTTCGTTATGATTATTTTATTGTTATTATTATTAATTATTTATTCGCGGGCAGACAATTCAATTACATCATTGAATGTAACATTCTCTCTCTCTCTCTCTCTCTCTCTCTCTCTCTCTCTCTCTCTCTCTCTCTCTCTCTCTCTCTCTCTCTCACACACACACACACACAAATACACATTGTCTCTGTTACACACTATCTCTCACACGCATACTGTCTCTCTATTACACATACTGTATATCTCTCAGACATTTTCTCACACACTTTCTCTCTCACGCACACTCTTTCTTACACACACTCTCTCACACACACATTGTCTCTATTACACATTCTCTCTCTCTCTCTCTCTCTCTCTCTCTCTCTCTCTCTCTCTCTCACACACAAACACACTGCCTCTCTATTACACATACTATCTCTCTCCCTCACACTTTCTCTCTCACACACACTTTCTTACACACACTCTCTCACACACACATTGTCTCTATTACACACACACACACTCTCTCTCACACACTGCCTCTCTATTACACATACTATCTCTCTCCCTCACACTTTCTCTCTCACACACACTCTTTTTTACACACACTCTCTCACACACACATTGTCTCTATTACACACACACTCTCTCTCTCACACACACACTGTCTCTCTATTACACATACTGTCTCTCTCACACACACTTTCTACCTCACACACTTTCTCTTTCACACACTTTCTCTCTCACACACTTTCTCTCTCACACACACACACTAACTTTCTATTACACATACTATCTCTCTCTCTCTCTCTCTCACACACACACACACACACACACACTTTCTCTCTAACCCGCGGCCACTTTTATTAACAAAGTATATCCATATCGGGAGCCACAATGGCGTAGTGGCTACACTCTCGCCCACCGACCCGGTGCTAATAGGTTCGAATCTGAATCGGGGCGGATGTTTAAAATTACCCTGGTCCCCCAGGTCGACCCAGCCTAAAACGGCTACAGGCAAATGTCTGCGGAAGTAAAAGCGACCAGTGTGAGCCTAACAACATCAACACCAGCGCAGGTTGCTCTATAGCTGTATGTGTCCAGCAACATTCGCCAAATGCGCCCGAAGACGCGTAAATTAAACCTTATAACGCAGTCACAAATACTACAGCGGACGCACGAAATAACCCAGTCACAAATACTACCGCGGACACACGAAATAACCCAGTCACAAATACTACAGCGGACGCAAGGAATAACCCAGTCACAAATACTACAGCGGACGCACGAAATAACCCACTCACAAATACTACAGCGGACGCACGAAATAAACCAGTTACAAATACTACAGCGGACGCACGAAATAATCCAGTCACAAATACTACCGCGGACACACGAAATAACCCAGCCACAAATACTACCGCGGACACACGAAATAACCCAGCCACAAATACTACCGCAGACACACGAAATAACCCAGTCACAAATACTACCGCGGACGCACGAAATAATCCAGTCACAAATATTACCGCGGACACACGAAATAACCCAGCCACAAATACTACAGCGGACGCACGAAATAACCCAGTCACAAATACTACAGCGGACACACGAAATAACCCAGCCACAAATACTGCAGCGGACGCACGAAATAACCCAGTCACAAATACTACAGCGGACACACGAAAAAACCCAGTCACAAATACTACTGCGGACGCACGAAAAAACCCAGTCACAAATACTACAGCGGACGCACGAAATAACCCAGTCACAAATACTACCGTTGACGCACGAAATAATCCAGTCACAAATACTACCGCGGACGCACGAAATAGCCCGCTCACAAATACTACAGCGGACGCATGATATAAACCAGTTACAAATACTACAGAGGACGCACGAAATAACCCAGTCACAAATACTACCGCGGACGCACGAAATAACCCAGTTACAAATACTACCGCGGACGCACAAAATAACCCAGTCACAAATACTACAGCGGACGCACGAAATAACCCAGTCGCAAATACTACCGCGGACGCACAAAATAACCCAGTCACAAATACTACAGCGGACGCACGAAATAACCCAGTCACAAATACTACAGCGGACGCACGAAATAACCCAGTCACAAATACTACCGCGGACGCACAAAATAACCCAGTCACAAATACTACCGTGGACGCACGAAATAACCCAGTTACAAATACTACCGCGGACGCACAAAATAACCCAGTCGCAAATACTACCGCGGACGCACGAAATAACCCTGTCACAAATACTACAGCGGACGCACGGAATAACCCAGTCACAAATACTACAGCGGACGCACGAAATAACCCACTCACAAATACTACAGCGGACGCACGAAATAAACCAGTTACAAATACTACAGCGGACGCACGAAATAACCCAGTCACAAATACTACCGCGGACGCACAAAATAACCCAGTCACAAATACTACCGCGGACGCACGAAATAACCCAGTCACAAATACTACAGCGGACGCACGAAATAACCCAGTCACAAATACGATAGCGGACGCACGAAATAACCCAGTCACAAATACTACAGCGGACGCACGAAATAACCCAGTCACAAATACTACAGCGGACGCACGAAATAACCCAGTCACAAATACTACAGCGGACGCACGAAATAACCCAGTCACAAATACTACCGCGGACGCACGAAATAACCCAGTTACAAATACTACCGCGGACGCACAAAATAACCCAGTCACAAATACTTCAGCGGACGCACGAAATAACCCAGTCGCAAATACTACCGCGGACGCACAAAAGAACCCAGTCACAAATACTACAGCGGACGCACGAAATAACCCAGTCACAAATACTACAGCGGACGCACGAAATAACCCAGTCACAAATACTACCGCGGAAGCACAAAATAACCCAGTCACACATACTACCGCGGACGCACGAAATAACCCAGTTACAAATACTACCGCCGACGCACAAAATAACCCAGTCGCAAATACTACCGCGGACGCACAAAATAACCCAGTCACAAATACTACAGCGGACGCACGGAATAACCCAGTCACAAATACTACAGTGGACGCACGAAATAACCCAGTCACAAATACTACCGCGGACGCACGAAATAACCCAGTCACAAATACTACAGCGGACGCACGAAATAATCCAGTCACAAATACTACAGCGGACGCACGAAATAACCCAGTCACAAATACTACCGTGGACGCACAAAATAACCCAGTCACAAATACTACAGCGGACGCACGAAATAACCCAATCACAAATACTACAGCGGACGCACGAAATAACCCAGTCACAAATACTACAGCGGACGCTCGAAGTGTTCAATTGTCATATATACGAGGTCGGGGCATTATGAGGTGAAGTAACCAACTCTCTTCATTAACAGAAGTTACGCTCCAGAAACAATTCTGGTGCCCAGTTACTGACACTGGATCCTCCACGGAGTTATGCTAATAGGAAAACAAAGCACAGACTCTATTGAGTGGTTGAATCGAGGACTATATAGTTAGGAAATAAGAGCACTAACCGTTATATTGCTGTGGCTCCGGTCAGATCTTGAGTTAAAATTAAAAGATAATTGCATTCCCATAGCTGATACCGCCACTGGGGCATGAAGTGCTGGGGCTTGACGACATTCTACAGAAGCCGTAAGGCGGCTAGTTATCTGGTCGCCTTTTCTCCCCAGAATTCTGTAAATGGTCTGCTAGCCATGTTTATGAGGATGGGTCGAAAGCTGGTGATGAGTACCAGCATATTATGAGTACCAGCATATTATGAGTACCAACATATTATGAGTGCTAGCTTATTATGAGTACCAAAATATTATGAGTACAAGCTTATTATGATATTATGAATAACAGCACTGAGCTAATCCACTAGACTGGTGATCAAGTGAGATGGCGAAACATGACCACCCACGTTTATCGGCACGGAACATGATGAATGAAGGAACATATTATGAGTGCAACCTTTTTATGAGTACCGACATATTATAAGTACCAGCATATTATTAATACCAGCATATTATGAACACACCACAACAAGCAATGATGTACAGACCAGAGGGAAGCAGAGGAAGAGACGGACCACGTAAACGATGGACGCAGGGAATAACAGAGTCACGATGGACGCAGGGAATAACAGAGTCACGATGGACGCAGACATGAAGCCCATAAGCGGGCACTCTCCAGCTGTTTATATTTCACCTCAGCTGGTACTCATAATACTTTGGTACTCATAATAAGCTTGTACTTATAATATGTTGGTACTCATAATATGTAATCTCATCTCATCATGGTCCTCTTGTACCTTGTACTTTTTAAGCGACTGCAAGGTACAAGAGGACCCTGATGAGATGACATATTATGAGTACCAACATATTATGAGTACAGGCTTATTATGAGTACCAAAATATTATGAGTACCAGCATATTATGAGTACCAACATATTATGAGAACCAGCGTATTATGAGTACCAACATATTATGAGTACCAGCATGTTATGATTATCAACATATTATGAGTATCAGCATACTTTGAGTACCAGCATGTTATGATTATCAACATATTATGAGTATAAGCATACTTTGAGTACCAGCATGTTATGATTATCAACATATTATGAGTATCAGCATACTTTGAGTACCAGCATGTTATGATTATCAACATATTATGAGTATCAGCATACTTTGAGTACCAGCATGTTATGAGCACCAACATGTTATAAGTACCACCATATTATGAGTACCAGCATATTATGACTACCAACATATTATGAGTACCAACATATTATGAGTACCAGCATGTTATAAGTACCACCATATTATGAGTACCAGCATATTATGACTACCAACATATTATGACTAGCAACATATTATGAGTACCAGCATATTATGACTAGCAACATATTATGAGTACCAGCATATTATGACTAGCAACATATTATGAGTACCAGCATAGTATGACTAGCAACATATTATGACTACCAACATATTATGAGTACCAGCATATTATGAGTACCAATATATTATGAGTGCCCGCTCCTTGGCCGAGGGGTTAGCAGCTTTATCCATTAACCTCGAATACTCTCGTGGTTGACGTGAGCGCACGAGAATTAGAAGTGGTTCGAGTTGCGCCAGTGACTTATGAGAGTATGGAGCCGGTCGCTCAGAAAGTCGTGGCGTGCTGATGAGCGTAATCTAGCCTAGGAATCAACATGCAGCTGAAAGATGCTGATGTTGACCGCAATATCCTGAAACAGGATGGAAACGCCGAAAAAAAACAACATATGAGTACCAGCATATTATGGTACCAGCTATACTGGCAGAAGCAAAATTGTACCCTGGCTGGGAAAAGAACCCGTTCCAGTAACTTGTTAGGCAAGCAGTCTAACCACTATGTTACTGCGGCATATTAATTCTGCGGGGGTGTGAGAAACTATCATTAGGACAGGTGTCCCACTGCTTACGGCAAACCCGGACGAATTAAAGGGTTGAAAAACAGATCCGTCACTCGTGGCATGGGAAAATATGAACACGTGAATTCTCACAACACATTCAGGGATTGTGAGATACGTTGAAACGTCCATTGTCCACTCTATGTGATAAGACACTTGATCCCGCCCTGATATACGGAAACGAGTCGTGGACAATTAGCAGACAAGGGAGGGATTATGTGGAATCTGCAGAGATGTGGTTTTATAGAAGAAGAATGATAAGACCACCGTGGGCGGATACAAACAGCAATATGGATAGCTTGAAAGAAATTAATCCACAAAGAGAACTGGTTACTGACATCAAATGAAGAAAGTCTACATTCTTTGGGCATTTCATGAGCAGGGCAAAGCTGAATTATGTCGTCACAACGAAAAACTTGGAAAGGGGGGGGGGGGAGAAGCAGGGTGATACCAAAAGAGAAGATGCTGGACAGTTTGACATCATGGCATGAAGGAAAATCGGTTTCAGAAATGATAGACAGCACAAGAGACAGAAGGCCATGGACATACTTGATCACCAACACCACACTGTGACTACTACAAAATCGATTGGAAGCACAAGAGACAAAAGGCTGAGGGACAGATATGATCGCCAATGCCACACGGCATGGAAAATAAGAAGAAGAAAGTACCTTAGCAAGATGACGTCTGTGTGTATTTATTTCAGCAAGCGGGAGTCTGTCCTTTGCGGAAGTGGAAGATTACATCACCCGGCGCGGAGCGGTGTATTATGGGAACAATGCTGAAGAAGATATTGTTGCTGCGTTTCAGGTATGTGTGATATCCTTTCTCGTTTTATTTCACTCTTTATCATATTTACTATTCTTATTTCACTCTTTATCACATTAACTATTGTTATTTCACTATTTAACACATTTACTATTTTTATTTCACTCTTTACCACATTTAATATTGTTATTTCACTATTTATCACATTTACTATTCTTATTTCACTCTTTATCACATTTACTATTCTTTTTTTTCACTTGTTATCAAATTTACTTTTTTTATTTTACTCTTTATCACATTTACTATTCTTATTTCACTCTTTATCACATTTACTATTCTTATTTCCCTATTTATCACATTTACTATTCTTATTTCACTCTTTATCATATTTACTATTGTTATTTCACTCTTTATCACATTAACTATTGTTATTTCTCTCTTTATCACATTTACTATTCTTATTTCACTTTTTATCACATTTACTATTGTTATTTCTCTCTTGATCACATTAACTATTGTTATTTCTCTCTTTATCACATTAACTATTCTTATTTCACTCTTTATCACATTTACTATTCTTATTTCTCTCTTTATCACATTAACTATTGTTATTTCTCTCTTTATCACATTTACTATTGTTATTTCTCTCTTTATCACATTTACTATTGTTATTTCACTATTTAACACATTTACTATTTTTATTTCACTCTTTACCACATTTAATATTGTTATTTCACTTGTTATCACATTTACTTTTCTTATTTTACTCTTTATCACATTTACTATTCTTATTTCACTCTTTATCATATTTACTATTGTTATTTCACTCTTTATCACATTTACTATTGTTATTTCTCTCTTTATCACATTTCCTATTCTTATTTCACACTTTATCACATTTACTATTCTTATTTCACTATTTATCACATTTAATATTCTTATTTCACTCTTTATCACATCTACTTATTGTTATTTTACTTGTTATCACATTTAATATCCTTATTTCACTCTTTATCACACTTACTATCCTTATTTAACTCTTTATCACATTTACTATTCTTATTTCACTGTTTATCAAATTTACTATTCTTATTTCACTCTTTATCACATTTAATATTCTTATTTCACTCTTTATGACATTTACTATTCTTATTTCACTCTTTATCACATTTAATATTCTTATTTCACTCTTTATCACATTTACTTTTCTTATTTCACTCGCTCTCACATTTACTATTCTTATTTCACTCTTTATCATATTCAATTTTCTTATTTCACTCGTTATCACATTTAATATTCTTATTTCACTCTTTATCACATCTACTTATTGTTATTTTACTTGTTATCACATTTAATATCCTTATTTCACTCTTTATCACACTTGCTATCCTTATTTAACTCTTTATCACATTTACTATTCTTATTTCACTCGTTATCACATTTATTATTCTTATTTCAATCTTTATCACATTTACTATTCTTATTTCACTCTTTATCACATTTACTTTTTTTTTTTATTTCACTCGTTATCACATTTACTATTCTTATTTCACTCTTTATCACATTTAATATTTTTATTACACTCTTTATCACATTTACTATTCTTTTTTCACTCTTTATCACATTTACTATTCTTCCTCTTTTGCCCTCTATCCTCCATTGGTACATAGGTCCCCCAACAACCCCCTTCAGCCCTCTTATACTTAATAATCCCATGCAGCTCTACCCATGTTCTCCCTCAAGTTATTCATGTCTTTTTCTACTTCTCTTCTCCATGTGTCTTCAGGTCTTCCTCTATTTCTTTTGCCCCGGGGATTCCCGGCAAAGGCCTTTCTAGCTATACCATTCTCAGGAGGTCAGCGGGTCCAAATGGATAAGAGCATCTGCTTTTAAGCTTCCGGTGTACTGATGCCGAGGTAGCGGGTTCAACCCCATACACCGGTCAGTTGGACTAACATGTTGACTACCCGTCCTTGACTTGAGGACATAAATTACAAGTATCTCAGACGTCGGAGTAGGTTCGCCTGATGGCGAGGGTCACGTAATAGGGAAAGCTAATTCACACCCAAAAATCAACCTAGTGCACTAGAAGTAGTATGGACGACGCTTGAGTTCAAGGCGAGCGAAAGCAACCAAAAAAAAAAAAATTACTATTCTTAGGTTATGTCCTAACCAGAGCCCGCTCTTGGTTGACTGGCACTTGTCTAGTTCTCTCCTTGAGCTCCGCATTGGTGATCTAGTCGTATCGTCTTATTCCGTCTTCTCTGCGCGGGCACCACATTTGTCATGCATTGTATAGTTTGCGTATCATCGTAAGAGATGAGTTATGGCAATTATATTGTTGTTTTCTCATTACCCCAACCCCGTTCAACCTCAGAAGAGAAGTTATAATTAAGGCATATTCCAGATTCAGATTAAAAATCTTGCTACCGAATCAGCCACATCTGCGATGTTAATCTGAAAGCAACTGTCGAAAAGAGGGTACTTTTGTAACAAAATAATAGACAAGCCAGACAGAGAGAGAACCGAAGGGGGTCGTGGCTTGTACACCGGCTTGTCGACCCGGTTGTTATGCTTTAGAATTGCCATTTAGAAGGAGATTTAAACTAAAATGATCCGGGCTCCTAGGTCGATCCAAGTATAAAATGGGTACCTAGGAATCCCTTAGGCTGTAAAAACCGCCGGCGTGACACACCCATACATTAGTTAACCAGTATCGCTCGTGTCAGTATTGAAAAACAAACGTTCATAGTTTGACCATTTCATCCATCCATCCATCATGTGCCATGCCGGTAAGCGTGGGCGGTCATGTTCTGCCATCTCACTCGATCACCAGAGTCGTGGATCAGCTCTGTGTTCCCGTCTCAACCATGCCATGTGGCCAAGCCATCCAGGTATTTACTTCTCGGTCTTCCCCTTGGCCTCTTCCCTTCGATCTTGCCAGTTGTCACTAAGTTCTCTAAGTCATTTCTTCTCATAACATGCCCAAAAATGTTTGACTGTCTACGTCTAATGACTCTAATCAGTTTACGATCTTCATTTGTTTCTTGAAGAACTTGTTCATTGTATTTTTGTCTGTCCATGGTATTCTTTGCATTTTCCTCAGAAACCACATTTCAACAGCCATCAGCTGTTTTTCAGCTTGACTGCTCATTGTCCACGCTTCACCTTCATATAAAAGTACAGGTTCTATGTAGCACTTCAACACTGTTTTTCTCGTTTCAATTGACATCATTTTATTGGTCAGTATGTTTTCCATCTTGCAAAAGGCTACCTTCTAAATGGCAATTCTTGTTCTAATCTCTTCAAGGCATCTCCCATCAACCATATCAACAATACAGTATTTCTACAAGTCCAGATAAGTAACATATAAGTCTCATAATCCATTCCAGTATTTCTGCAAGTACATATTAAATAATATACATGTCTCGTAATCCAGAAGGTTGGGTAAATTTGTGTTTGAGGAGTCGGGGATGGCGTATGTTTTAGCTACTTCAAATGGCACATTGTTCAATAAGAGAGAATTCAGTCGATGAAATGTTCTCGCAGGTTCTAGACAACAATGGCAGTGGGCGGATCGCCGTGTCCAGCTTCCGGCGTTTCCTGACAACGATGGGGGAGAGGATGAGTCATGATGAGGCCGAGGAACTCATCGCCAGCTCCACGCTCAGCGGGAAGGATTATATCGAATGTCGAGGTGGGTTTATTGATGGGTGTGATAGGGAGATGTGGGGGATTATGTAGATAGAATGACGTGGGACTGGCACAGATAGAAATAGAGGCAGAGAAACAGGCAGACAGCGAAACAGAAACATATAGATAGAGAGAGAGAGAGAGAGAGAGAGAGAGAGAGAGAGAGAGAGAGAGAGAGAGAGAGAGAGAGAGAGAGAGACAGAGAGACAGAGAGACAAGACAGACAGACAGAGAGACAGACAGAGAGAGACACACAGTCACAAACGCAGGGAAATGGAGAAACAAGTGAGACACACAGACAAACAGACAGACAGATGGACTGACGGATAGAAGGACAAACAGAGACAGATAGAGAGACAGATAGAGACACACACAGACAGAAAAGCAGAGACAGGAGTGACAGACAGAGATATACAGAGATGGAATGAACGAACACAACTTTATTTTCAAAGGGTTAAGAATTGGGCACGCAGCCCGTCAACGTTCTGCCCTTCTATTACTCTTTAATACGTTACTTCATCCATACATCAGAGACAACCATTGATGTGGACAAAGAAGATAGAGAGGCATATATAGTGACAGAGACAGAGAGAGATAGATAGATAGATAGACAGACAGAGACAGTTAGTGACAGACATAGAAAGACAGACAGAAAGACAGACAACAATATAAACATACAGACTGAGAGACAGACACAGAGACAGAAAGACTGGGAGAGCACGACAGATAGACAGATAGACAGCCAGAAGACAGACAGAAAAGTGGACAAACAGATATACAGACAAACATAATGATAAATGGATAGACATATAGACAAACAGACATATATTACATAGATACACTGGTACATAGACAGACAAATAAACAAATAGAGGGATAGGTGGAGAAACAGATACGTAGATACACTGAAATATACATTGATAGATAAGTATACAGACAGACGGACTGACAGATATATGGATAAATGGATGGATGGATTGATGGATTTACAGACTGACGGACAGACTGACAGACAGACAGATAGACCGACAGACATACAGATAGACTGACAGATCTACAGACTATTACCCCTAGCAGTTGTTTACCTGGTCTGATACATTCTGTTGTTTATTACAATCTACGCTACTGGAGCTTATTTGAATGCAGTGACACACTGTGACAGCGGCACAGATTTAGTAGTAGTAGTAGTTGTTGTTGTTGTTGTTGTTGTTGTTGTTGTGTCTTCCACTTATGTCGTTAGGCTTTCTGGGGAGTTGTTATTGAAGGGCCCTTTTACTAGCGACTCTGCTCCAATTTCCACCATAATTCATAAGCATAATTTTTATAGGATCAAGTAAATACCATACCTGGCTGCTAGACTTGTCATTGTCCTACTAATTTGTTCTGCATGAAATTCAAAAGTCCAGTTATCCCTTCTGGTTGGATCCTGCTACAGTGTATTGTCCTGGTTTAATAGACAATTTGGGTTTCAGAGGAGTTCAGCGTGGCCGAAGGGTTAACTTCGCAGGCTCTTAAACGTCCTGTGTGCTGGTATTGGGTTCATTCCCTACACCGATCTGCTGGACTTAAAAGTTGGCTTCTGGTTCAGTAAACAATAGCAAACTACTGAACGCAACATTGATTAGAACATCATCCTGGGTTTGACTGCAATGACCTGCAAAGAACATGACATTTTAAATCGTTACCTGATAGGTCTGACGAGACATATTTGAACCCACTCTGCCACTGACAGATGAAATTAAGCTCCTCTTTGGCAACAGCATATTTTATTATTTTCGTATTGGCAATGAATGTATTTTTGTTGGCTACAGTATTCTATATAGCCGCGGTGCTTTCATTTCTAGGGTAATCGTAACAACGGAGTAGATATGTATAACGGTTGGCTGAACATTTCTACCACCATCTCTCTCTCTCTCTCTTTCTCTCTCTCTCTCTCTCTCTCTCTCTCTCTCTCTCTCCCCCCCCCCGCTCTTTCTCCTATATATATATATATATATATATATATATATATATATATATATATATATATGTGTGTGTGTGTGTGTGTGTGTGTGGGTGTGTGTGTGTATGTGTATCATTGGCACCTTGCCGTCTTGACAGACGATAGTTTGTTACATTGTGCTTCAAAAGCTCATAATAGCGACAACACACGGCGGTAGCGAATGTGACTGATCAAACCAATTCGCGCTGTGAATGTTCGTCCACAATGGATGCATGTGAATACATGGTCATTTCCACCAAAACGCACCATCTTATGTCTCACACGCTCAGTGTGTGACATATCTGCAATCATTTTCTCCTTTGTCTTTATTCCATTTCTGATATTTGCCCTCCATGCAACCCGTTCAGAGGCGACTTGCTCCCAGTGTGCAATATCAATGCCTTTATCAATCGTGTCCCGCTTAAACATCTTACCCATCTGTAATTCACCAAAATAAATGTCCTTTGGTATTCCACTTCTGTTTTTCTTTGTAATGCCTGATGCACTGGTTTTACAGCCTGCGAATCAGATTGTATCCTAGTCCCAAGCACCCGTTGAACCAGGCAGGCTGAGGCGATCAACACCTAACTGGCTGGGGGATGTCCATCTTGAGGCGGGCGGTAGCTGATCAGTGACACTTGTAGGTGTCTCCGACCTGTCAAAGGCAACCCGTGGCACCCCTGTCTACGCATTTGACAAGGACGTATAACCCGTAACTGCTACCTCTCGCTTTGATTCCGCGACCGGTTAAGACCAGGGATGGAGTTATGCCTCCCCTAAGCTCAAAGCCTTGGCTGAATTGTAGAGACCATGTGTCGCCCATGCAGCATGATCCCTCTCTCAGCCTGCCTTGTTCACTCCAGAGGAAAAGCAACATAAATACATCTGGAACAATATACTCTGCAGAAACTACCATTTCAGCAAAGCAATGCTCTAACTGTCCGCCTGTCGGAGCTTCGATCCTAGACCAAATGCCAACCAAGGTTTAGGGCCTGGTCTGCCCTGCTTTGGCATTTAGTCTTTAGGTTGCATTTCCTCGCACCAGGGTGAGGCTTGCACCTTCCTAATTGCGCATCTCCGCCTGATGCCGTTTGCACAATTTGGGGTGTGGTTTGATATGCACCGCCCAACAATCGGCGCTAACAGAAAGCGGGTAGTACCGTCTGCTATCATGCAGTTGCTTAGTCATATCTGACTAAGACCTGGCGAGAATATATATATATGCCGGAAAGCGTGGGCAGTCATGACTCGCCATTTCACTCTATAACCAGAGTCGTGGATCAGCTCAGAGTTCCTGTCTCGTCCATGCCATGTGGCCAAGCCATCCAGGTATTTTCCTCTCGGTCTTCCTCTTGGTCTGTTCCCTTCGATCTTGCCAGTTGTCACTAAGTCCTCCAATCCATTTCTTCTCATAACATGTCAAAATTTTTGTGACTGTCTACGTCTAATCTCTCTAATCAATTTAAGATTTTCATTTGTCTCCTGTAGTACTTGGTCATTGGTTTTTCTGTCTGTCCATGGTATTCTTTGCATTTTCCTCAGAAACCACATTTCTGCAGCCATCAGATGTTTTTCAGCCTGACTAAAACAAACACACAGACACACACACAGACACACACACAGACATACACACACACACAGACATTGGTATATATATATATATGTGTGTGTGTGTGTGTGTGTGTGTGTCTGTGTGTGTATGTCTGTGTGTGTGTGTCTGTGTGTTTGTTTTAGTCTCTTAGTCGCTCATAGAAGTATTTCGGCCCTATCTAGTCCACCGAGGCCCGATGCTATGGCTTTGTGGTTGGAACGTTCGTTTGATTTTATTTCGCTAACATTAAAGTGCAGCAATGTCTGTAGTTCTGACCACTAAGACGGGGAAATCGAAACAGAATGAAAAAAATGGACCACTAACCACTCGAAGAAGGGCTTCTGCGGACCACATTGGAAATACGGCCGTATGTGGGACTAAGAGGGCGGAAGAAAAGAAGAATTGAACATCTTTCACTATTGATTGATCATTTATAACTATGGATTGAACATGTATAACTGAACATTTATAACTATTTATTGAACATTTCTAATCATTGATTAAACATCTTGTTCTATTGATTGACAATTTTAAACTTTGGATTCAACATCTATTATTATTATTAGTTACTATAAATCGATCATTGAAAACTTGAGATTGAACATCTGTTTCTATAAATTGATCATTAATAACTATGGATTGAATATCTTTTACTATAGCTTGATCATTGATAACTGAAGATTGAACATCTTTTACTATAGATTAACCGTTGCTAACTAAAGATTGAACTGTTACTGTTACACTGATAACTATGGATTGAATATCTTTTACTATAGATTGATTGTTGATAACTAAAGATTGAACATCTTTTAATATAGCCTGAGAATTTCTAAGAACTGAAAACTTTTACTTTGGATTGGACATTTATAACTATGAAATTAACATATTTCACCATGGATTGGACACTTCTAACTATGGATTTACCGTTTCTCATCGTGGATTGAACATTTCTCGATGCATCCCCAGATCTTGTCCAGGCTGTGAAAAATCTACCACAATGATTCCCAGCGTACAGTCTCAGTTTTGTATATCCTCCACCACGCACTGACAACGACCCTAATGCTGCAGGACCTTCGGTAAAATGGACGAAGGAAACGCAAATGACAATGATCTACATATGTTACAAATAACAACGCTGAGCAGCACTTAATGAATACACAATAATGTATTTCCTTAGTGAATTTATACACAGAAGACACAAACAACATGTTGCACGATTTATTGCCTGACACATTACGCTTTATCGCTGCAGTACGCACCTGAAGAAATGCAGCGAAACATGCCAGGCAATAAATTGTGCAAGATATTGTTTGTGGCTTTTGTGTTTAAGTTAATTAATAGAGAGTCTTGTATAGAATTTAGCATCACAATACATGTTTTTATATTCTATGATCAAGTGCACAAATATTGTACTTTGCAATTTATTTTCTTTCATGTTGTCTTTTACACTCTGCGACAAGACATTAATAGAGGGCAGCACGGCTGAATGTTTAAGAGCTCTCGTTCTTAAACATTCGGTGTGCTGATGCCGAGGTAGCAGGTTCAACCCCTACACCGGTCAGTTGGACAAAACTGTTGACTTCTCGTCCTTGACTTGTGGATTTAAATTATAAGTAAAATTACAAATAACCCACAAATCGGAGTGGGTTCGTCTGACATCTAGAGACACTTCACTAGGAAAAAGCTAATCCACACACACACACACACACAAAATAGTCCATTGCACTAGAAATAATAGCACGTGTATGGACTACGCTTGAGTTCAATGGAAGTTAACGTTAAAAAAGGACATTAATTATTTTTGAAAAGTATGCAACAGGCGAAAACATCGCTAGAGCCGTTGAGATGGGATTTTATAGAAGAATGTTAAACATTCATTCAATCAAATCAATCATGTGCCATGCCGGAAAGCGTGGGCGGTCATGACTCGCCATTTCACTCGATCACCAGTGTCGTGGATCAGCTCAGTGTTCCTGTCTCGTCCATGCCATGTGGCCAAGCCATCCAGGTATTTTCCTCTCGGTCTGCCTCTTGGTCTGTTTCCTTCGATCTTGCCAGTTGTCACCAAGTTCTCCAATCCATTTCTTCTCATAACATGTCCAAAAAATTTTGACTGTCTACGTCTAATTTCTCTAATCAGTTTACGATGTTCATTTGTCTCCTGTAGTACTTGGTCATTGGTTTTTCTGTCTGTCCATGGTATTCTTTGCATTTTCCTCAGAAACCACATTTCTGCAGCCATCAGATGTTTTTCAGCTTGACTGCCCATTGTCCAAGTTTCACATCCATACAAAAGAACAGGCTCTATGTATCCCCTCAACACTCTTTTTCTCGTTTCAATTGACATCTTTTTATTGGTCAGAATGTTTTTCATCTTGCTAAAGGCTACTTTCGCCATGGCGATTCTTTTTCTAATCTCTTCAAGGCATCTCCCATCAGATGTTATGACTGTTCCAAGATAATTGTACCGGTTCACCTGTTGAAGAATATTTCCATTTACTTGTATATTACATTGTGGCACTTCTTCCTTCCTAGTGACGACCATAACCTGAGTCTTTTTACAATTTAATTCTAACCCCAGTTGCTCACTGTGTACAACAACCGCATCTACTAATTGTTGCAGGTCCTGCGCATTTGTCTGCAATTAATACTGTATCATCTGCATATCTAATGTTATTGATGTCCCCCCCCCCCCCCAATGCTGATTCCATTTATGTCCTCTACATTTCTGAAAATATTTTCACTGTATAGGGAAAAAAGATCTGGAGACATCACACATCCCTGCCTAACACCTCTTTTAATTGGCTGATACTGTCCCACTTCATTATCAATCCTTATTGCAGCTTGTTGTTTCCAATATATGTTTTTTATAAGTCTAATGTCTTTCCCATCAATTTGTAGATCTGCAAGCATATCCCCCATGTTGACATGTCTAACTAACTCTATCAAAAGCCTTTGTATAGTCAATAAAGCCATGATGTATATCCTTGTTTACTTCTATAGCACGTTCAATACATTCATTGGATAGCCAAAATGAGCAATCTAGACAATTTTACGTTGGCTAAGTCCCAAAGACAACTTATTACGAACATCCAAAAGAGGCTTTCATCATTTTTTTTTTTGGGGGGGGGGGGGGGCACTTTTATGAGAATACAAAAACTGGAACATTTTGTAACAACCGAAAATATTTGTGAAAAGAGAGACAGATGAAGGCTGCGTGATAAAATTCTTGATAATCTTGTTGTGTCATGGCACGGAAGGGAGTCAACACATGAACTGATCAGTGCCGTCGGAGATCGCAGTTTGTGGAAAGGAATGATCGCCCACGCCAGCCAACAAGGCTCTTGATGATGGTGACGCATATAATGTTTACGAGCCGCGGTAGGGTAGTGCCTAGACGCGTGTTTGTCGGTCTAGTATATAATGTTTACGAGCCGCGGTAGGGTAGTGCCTAGACGCGCGCTTGTCGGTCTAGTGGTCGTGGATTCGCAACCAGGTGCATTTTAATAGCCAACCTGGGCTGCTAGGTCCACCAAGCCTCTAATAGGTTCCAGGGAATATATTCGGAAGTAAAAGCTACCGGTGTTATATTGGCATCATGACCTCTCAAGTGCCGAATGGTCTATACAAATGGATGGGGGATAGCCCAATATGCCCAACATGACTCAAGGCGGTTGAAGGGTGAAATATGACACATTCATTTTAAGGTGTTTCATTAGTTCTGCCTTCCGGGGAAACCCAGTTGGTTAGTGGACAGGATACTCATGGTATGTGGAGACCACGTGAGCTCGCCTGTCACATTTTCCGTTTAGGGAGTCTCCGTGGCGAAGTGCCCATGCCATCTGACTCGACTACGAAGGTTGTGGGTTTGATTACGGGCCGCGTTCTTCGGTTCACGAGTGCATTTTTTCGGAGACTCCTGGAATCGTCGCTGGAGCTACGGAGTTCGAGCTTTGTGCGACGCTTTCCACGCTGCGGAAAGAGACTGAGCCATATGGAAACAAACCCGATGCAATGAAGTCGATCTTGTCGACTTTTAAGCGAATTTTTTTAGGGTATTACCCATATTTTACTAGACTGTCATTGTACTGTAAATATACAGACAGCAATGTCTACCTAGCAAAGAAATAACGCCATCACTTGTTCATGTAGGTCAGTAAAATAAGAAGTTCTTTTACATGTCTTAAGGCGCATGTGGGCACATGGTCACCATCATCATCATGTGCCGCACCGATAAGCGTGGGCGTTCATGTCTCGCAATCTCACTGGATCACCAGAGTCATGGATCAGCTCAATGTTCTTGTCTCCACCATACCACGTGGTCAAGCCATCCGGGTATTTACTTCTCTGCCCTCCCCTTGTTCTCCAATTTATTTCTTCTCATAACGTGTCCAAAAATGTTGACTCTCTACGTCCAATTTCTCTAATCGGTTTACGGTTTTCATCTGGTTCTTGTAGGACTTTGTCATTGGTTTTTCTGTCTGTCCATGGTATTCTTTGCATTTTCTTCAGAAACCACATTTACACAGCCATCAGATGTTTTTACAGCATGTTTGCTCATTGTCCACACTTCACATCCATGCAAAAGTACAGGTTCTTCTTCTCTTCTTCTTTGTGTTCATCCGGAGTGTTTTTTTTTTTTTTTTCAGATGTGATTGCGGTGTGTCTCGTTAGGCATCCTTGGGTCGAAACCCTTAGGCCAACACATCCGACTTTTAGCGTGCATTTTCGACCAGGTTAGCATTCCTGGGGTACAGGTTCTATATAGCACTTCAACACTCTTTTTCCCGTTGCAAATGAAATCTTTTTATTGGTCAATATGTTTCCATCTTGCAAAAGGCCAACTTCGCCATGGTGATTCTTGTTCTAAATTCTTCAAGGCATCTCCTGTCAGATGATATGACTGATCCGAGATAATTGTACCGATTCACTTGTTTAGGAATATTTCCATTTACCTGTATATTACAATGTGGTGTTTCCTTTTTTCTAGTGAAGACCATAATCTGTATATTTTTGCAATTTAATTCTAACCCTCGTTATTCACTGTGTGTAACAACCGCATCTACTAAATGTTGCAGAGCCTGCTTATTGTCTGCAATACGTACTGTATCATCCGCAAATCTAATGTTATTGATGTTACCTCCTCCAATGGTGATTCCTCGAATATCTTCTAACTCTCTAACAATATTTTCACTGTATAGGGAAAAAAGATCTGTAGACATTAAGCATCCCTGTGGCACACCTCTCTTAATAGGCTGGTATTGACCTACTTCATTATCTATTCTGATGACAGCTTGTTGTTTCCAACATGTGTTTTACAAGTCTAAGGTCTTTACCAACAATTTGCAAATTTGCAAGCATCTCTATCATGTTGACATGTCTTACTTTATCGAAAGCCTTTGTGTAGTCAATAAAGCAAATGTGTGGGCCTTTATTTACTTCTATATAACTTCTATATAGCTGAAAAACAGCTAATGGTTGTGGAAATGTGGTTTCTGAGGAAAATGCAAAGAATAACATGGACAGATAGAAAAACAAACAAACAAGTCATTCAAGAAACAAATGAAGATAGTAAACTGATTAGCGTCATTAGACGTAGACAGTCAAATTTTTTTGGGCATGTTATGAGAAGAAATGATTTGGAGAACTTGGTGACAACTGGCAAGATCGAAGGGAAGAGACCAAGGGGAAGACCTAGAAGCAAATGCCTGGATGGCTTGGCCACGTGGCATGGTCGAAACAGGAACACAGAGCTGATCCACGACTCTGGTGATCGAGTGAGATAGCAGAACATGACCGTCCACGCTTACCGGCGTGGTACATGATGGATGGAACGTTTAATTAATGTTCTTAGAATATACACAGCATTTACTGTACCCTTGCCTTCTACAAACTCACATTGTCCTTCTCCTATTTCAGGTTGTATTTTCTTCCTCACTCTTTGCATGATGATTCTTAGCAAAATCTTCGTGGTGTGGTTCATTATGCTAATTGTTCGATGTTGATCACATTCCGAGGCTCATGATTTCTTCGGGATTGCAATTAATATAGAATTAAAGAATTCAGAAGGTATATCTCCAGTATCATATATTGTGTTCAGCAGTCTGGTGACTTGGTCTATTCCATATTCTTCTAAGACATTGATCATTTATGTTCTGATGTTATCTAGTCCCGGTGTCTTGCCAGATTTCATACTATTAAGAGCATTCTGAACTTCCATCTTCAAAATTGATGACATATGGTGCCAGATTTATATATTTATATATTTTAAACATATTTATAGAGCAATCGGCGCTCGGTGGGTGATGTAGCTAGTTTAACGCCGGTCGCATTTACTCCCCACAACATTTCCTGGTACCCATGTAAGTCTGGGTGAACATGACAGCGCAGGTCAATTGTAACAATTAAAATCTACCCCGACTCGGATCAAACTCATGACCACCAGGTGAGTGTACGGTCACTACGGTACCGCGGCTCTCCGATTATTCATATACACATACGAGGGTGGGTCAATAAGTAAGACACACAGTTCTGTGGGATAGCAGGTAAATGTAGTTGGTGTTTTCTACAGGTGTCATTAGGCGACAGCAACATCGAACTTTATATTCCCGTTCGTCAGGTGGTGCTAGGTGTCTCATGCGCATGCGCAGCGCATAAACAAAATGACGACTGTACTTACGGAGTGTTCAGCCAATGAGCAACGTGCTTTTGTTGGTTTTTTTTTTGGAGGGGGGGGGGGGCAAAAGGACATTGATAAGGAAATGCTTCCTGTTTATGCTGACAAATGTTTGTCCCGTAAAGCGGTGCATAGCTGGGTAGAAAATTTTTCTCAAGGCGTGTTGCTGCCTTATGACAATGCCAGACCACATACGGCCCGATTAACCCAGGAGAAAATTAACCAACTAAAGTGGGAAGTTCTGGAACATCCACCTTACAGCCCCGACTTAGCCCCTAGCGATTTCCACCTTTTTGGTCCACTGAAAACCCCCTTGTCGGGAGACATTTCGCGAATGACGCCGAAATTTAATGTGAAGCGAAAACGTGGTGTAGAAAACATAGCACTCATTTATATGCTGCCGGTTTGGGAGGACTGATAAAACGATGGGATATGTGCATCAATGTTGGTGGAAATTAGGTTGAGAAATAAATGGATAATGTATGTATAAAAATAAACTGGTTTCAAGTTGTTATCATATTTAGTTATTTTTCTACAGCCATTTGTGACTTACTTATTGACGTCCTTCGTATATAATATGTATAGAGCATATAAAACAACTTCCTATGAGCTTAAACTCTTAGCGCACCATTAACCTAACTTGGCTGTGTGATCAATTGCGATTCCCACCCCCCCCCCCCCCCCCCTTTCCCGAATTTTATGTTTTCTGAGTCTCCTGGAGGGTCGTCGCTGGAGCTGCTGATTACTTGCTTTGCGCGACGTTTTCGGCACACCGCTCTTGAAGATAGAGACCGAGCCATGTGGGATAAAACCCGATGCAATAAAGTTTTTAATCTACCCCTGTAAAATCTGTATATCAAATGTGTCACGAGTATTCATATTGTGAACATTCCTTATCACCACTTTAAGCATTCTGGATATGTTGCATTCAACTGGCTTCTGACTGTCTGGGGTTACTTGTTGCACTTGACATTCCCTGCCCAGCGAGGCTGCTCCTATTGAGCGGCCATTTACGTTGTTTATCTAAAATTATGTGGGTAGTCAAATTATATTATTCCAGGGATGTACATCATTGGTTTCCTCCTGTCTTCCGCTGAGTTGTCTACGGGTTGAGGCTGAGTTGAGTTGAGCTGAGTCAAGAACCCAGGTCATTTTCAGACATGCTCGGTCCTCATTGTTGTTGAAGCCAGCGAAGAGTCCCAATACTGATGTCATCAACCGCAATCAGTTTATTTGTCGGTCTGGCCTCTGCCCGGTGTACTGAGCGTCGGCCACATTCTCTTGTCATTTTCTGCACCACCATTCTCTCCATTCAATGATAGTGTATCTGTTCGTCCACACTAGACACATACTCCCAAATAGCTCTGACCACATCTGATTTATTGTGGTGGTGGTGGTACTTCTACGGATTAACTCCGGTAATATTATACTTCTTCTTCTGCATTCGTCCGGAATGTTGTTTTAGACGTAATTGTGTTGTGTTTGTATACAGCTGAGCTGCGATTTTTGCAACTTTCAACCGACACATCCGACTTCTTCAGGCATTTGTAGGCCGGGTTACCTTCCCGGGGTATTGCTCTATATATACGAATCTATCGAGGCAGCTGTAGGGACAGGTTAGGGCGCCTGTTACCACAAGATGGTCATATCCTAAAATGTTGATATATTATATAGTTTGTCCCACACAGATGTATAGTTCGTCCTACACAACTAGCTTGCCTTCTCTCAATGACCGCAACTTGTGTTGGTCCGTGGATTCGATATTCGCGGCTCACTGTGTGATCTAGAGAAGATATGATTTCATGTTTTTCTTTACATCAGCTTGTGATGTTCATGATGAAGATTACTAAAATCTAAACATCGATTCGTTGTGCTGAGATGCAACTTATTTTTATCTTATTTTTACGTGGTTATTATCATTGTTAATTTCACACTGTTTTCCGTTTGTCGGAATTGCATTAGCTTTGACGTATGTAAACTTTATGTGTTTATTGTCTCTCCTGTGTTCGCAGGAATCACGGATACCTAACTGTTTTCTTGTTGTATATCTAGAGACCACTTTACGGCTATTGCACACAGTGAATAGCTAGGGTTATAATTAAACTGTAAGAAGACAAAGATTATAGCATCTCTAAGAAGAAAGAAATGCCACAATGTGATATAAGGGTAAATGCGAATATTCTTAAACAAGTGAATCGGTACAACTATCTCGGAACAGTCATAACATCTGATGGGATGTGCTTTGAAGAGATTAGAACAAGAATCACTATGTCAAAGGTAGCCTTTTGCTAAACTGAAAACATACTGACTAATAAGAAGGAAGTCAAATGAAACGAGAAAAAAAGTGTTGGAGTGTTACATAGAACCTTTACCTTTATATGGATGTGAAACGTGGACTATGAGCAGACATCTAATGGCTGTGGAAATGTTGTTTCTGATGAAAATGCAAAAACTATCATGAACAGACAAAATAACCAATAAGGAAGTCCTACACGAGGTACATGAAAATCGCAAATTGATTAGAGAAATTAGAAGTAGACAATCACATTTTTTAGGCATGTTATGAGAAAAATAAACTAGAGAACTTGGTGACAGCTGGCAAGGCTGAGGGGGAAAGAACAAGGGGAAGGCAGAGAAGTAAATATCTCGAAGGCTTGGCTAAGTGGCATGGTCGAGACAAGAACAGAGAGCTGATCCACGACCTGGTGATCGTGTAAGATGGCGAAACATGATTGCTCACACTTACCGGCATGACAAATGATGATGATGAGACCACTTCACCACCCGGGACTAAAATACAAAGAAATACCAAAACATGTGAAGGAAACAATACCAAGACAAAGATATCCTCAACCAGTCTGTACGTGCTGTGATGAATTACGCACGACCTGGTCACATACTAAAATGCCTCTCCGCAGATGGGAAATGCAAGTACCGAGATGGCATACCCCGCTGGTTTCTGGTATTAGAGAGGTGATGAACAATTCCGCAACACAGTCTCCGTGGAGATGGTAATTTGGTACCGGTTCGGGTTATAAGTTTTTAGAACAGCTTTGCTGGGATAGATGCGAGATAGTTTTAGTACATAGACTGCCAAAGTCCACACGACTTTACCGTTAACAAAGTCCTCCATAGAATTCACAACAGCCAACCAATCGGAAGATGCACTACGGGTGACTTTGACATGAAAAGATGACTTATCAACCTGTCAAGACATTAGAAACTGAAGAGAGCTGATATACTGATAGAAATCCAACCTTTAATTCTTAAGTCCAAGCATTCGTTACACAATTAGCAATTAATAATTACCAAACATGCTCAAATTAAACATTGCCAGGACAAAAACACATTACAGATATTCTATACTTCTCACATACGCACATATATTGATTATTATTCAAATTAAACATTTCCTAGATAAAAAACAAACAAACAAACAAACAAAACATACACATTAAAGATAGTCAATACTTCTCATATACGGACACATATCAACTGTTGTTCCACAATTTGGAATGGTTGTTCCAGTTCAGTCACTAAGCGATTATAGTCACTACAGAAACGGGCAGTGGCTTTTAAATTATTGTAAACATGAAACTGACATCTGTAACCTACATACAAGTCTTCGGCTATTGATACCCTCTATGCGCTTATATTTCAATACTTTCAGGCTAATTCGCACAACATAACTTAGAATGCTCCAAATTACCTTTGGCCGTTGTTAAAGATAATGCAAAGCAAAGCAAAGGCCTGAGCATACCACTTATTCCCAAGCCGAGGGTAGTCTTATACAAAACAAGCTTAGCGTACTCTACATATGAGTTGTGGAAGCATTTTCCATGGTGAATCAAAAATATCACTTGTTCATATACATACAATTGCACACTATTTCAACATTATCTCATCACAGACCAGTTAGTTGCATATCATTTACAGGATATCGCAGTCTACCCCAGCATTTGTGGCTGTTTGTGATTTCTTGACAAATTTACATTACAGACTACTTTTCTTTAAACATCCTAGTATACAAAACATTCATCTATCTGGTTCTACAGTATAGTTCTCTTAGCCTTATAGCAGTCACATTAATAGTAATTAGAATTACACTTAGTCAAAACATATAGTAAGGATGTTTTGCACATTTACCATGCATTTATAATGCGTATATTGTTGTTGTTATTGTTTAAAATTAACATAAAAAATTATGTAGAATTAAATAATGTATGCAGTGTGTGCGTGTGTGTGTGTGTGTGTGTGTGTGTGTGTGTGTGTGTGTGTGTGTGTGAGAGAGAGAGAGAGAGAGAGAGAGAGAGAGAGAGAGAGAGAGAGAGAGAGAGAGAGAGAGAGAGAGAGAGAAGGGCAGAATGTTAAACGAGCTTGTGCTTTCAATTCGTAACCATTTTAAAATAAAGTTTCTTCGTTCGTTCGTACCTCTATCGTTTTGAGTACCGATTAATACTTGTGAATGGAAGTCAGCATTGTGAGAGATTTAAACTGCTTAGATCAGTGGTTCTCAACCTTTTTTGGCCCATGCCCCCCCCCCCCTCTACCATATGTTCAGAATGTCAATCCCCCATTTCGAATTTCCTCCCTATAAATCCCACCCCCACCCTTACACAGTATACATAACAATGGAAGCTAAATTTAATAACACATACTTGAACAAGTCTAGATATCTATATAAAACGTGATTTGCCGTCTACTTACGTTATAAAACGAACTTCATTAGGGCGAGAAATACAGAACCGTGAAATTTAGAGGGAAAAACAATGTCAAGTAACTGGTTCATGTATTAATGCGATCTTGAAATAATTTAAATCCCCCCTCCCCTGGAAACCCTAAAATTCCCCCCCCCCCCTGGAACGGGGTGGGGGGGGGGGAATTTCCCACCGGTTGAGAACCACTGGCTTAGACTTACTCTTCAATTGGAGAACACATTCCCACTCCTAGAAAACCAACAGTTAATTCCCTTCCCTCCCTGCGTCGTTTTATCAGACATGACCTTCAATCTTGGGTGATCTTTGAACCACTTCATGAGATGCACGGTACGTTCAGCTCAAGTTACTTGATGTTCTTTACAGGACGTGGTACTCAACCCTGGAATTTATTGACTGTGATTTACTAGGCATTTTAAGTTCAGTAATTTACCATTGTTTTCTGAAAGGCCAACGGTTCATGCCATCTAAATCAAAGCGAAGCGGTCTGCTTCCAAATCGCTCGCGGTTGAGATCGAACCCTCTACTCGGTATGGCAGAGGATTAAGAAACTGCGGGTTTGACTACCCCCTAAGCCACAGCTGACCATTATAGTATATATCATATTTTATGAAGTCTTACCATACAGTAGTCGACGCTGTGGCTTGAAGTGGTAGATATTTTATGAAGTCCTATCCTCAGTAGTTGGCCCTGTGGCTTTAAGTGGTAGATCATAGTTTATGAAGTCTTACCATACAGTAGTCGGCCCTGTGGCTTAAAGGATAGTGCGACTAGCAGTTTCACATAATTCCTCATCATACTTCGTCGAGGGTTCGAAATTAGGCGACGGAGAATTGGAATAATAGGTCAGCGTGGTTAATGGAAAAGAGCGGTTGTGAGATCGTCTCATGCGCCGGTCAGTTGGACTTAAACATTGAATTCTCATTCATAAAACGTTGAAAAGCGTAACACTGCCTAATAGTCCACCTTGGGTTGGGGTTGATGCAACGTCCTGCAAGGACATGCAGCATCCACTTTAACAACAAACAACGCAAGACCACACGCCTGAATTACACAATAAGGGAAGTAATTTAAAGTTTTGTTTCGTGTTTGTTTCTCGTAGTTATCCTCTCATTATAAGTGTCAGCGTTATAAAGGCCACGTTAGCATTACCCTCTATGGACAACATTCAATCAATCAATCATGTGCCATGCCGGAAAGCGTGGGCGGTCATGATTCGCCATTTCACTCGATCACCAGAGTCGTGGATCAACTCTCGTTGAACTTATGAGAGATCGCGACAGGGCTCACAAAAATAGAGATCTAACTATGTACCGTAGTCTGAGAAACAAAGTTCAATATGTTATTCGGAAGGAAAAGAAAAACTATTTTAAGAACATAGTAATAGATAAAACCAACACTAAAGATATATGGAAAGCAATTAATACCTTGACAAACAAACACAAATCATCACAATCATTACCATCAAATCAGGTTACATGTGATCAATTCAGTAGATACTTTCAGTCCGATATAAACCAACTGAAGGCTGCAATACCAGATGCGCCTCATGACATATCTTTATTATCATCATTCTGTGAGAACAAATGCTATGGACACATTTCCTCCAACATACCGCTAATGACGACAACTGAAGTATTTACTCATCTCCGTAATCTAAAAAACAATAACTCATCAGGACTAGATGGAATTAGTAGTCGGATCCTTCGCCATGCTGCACCGGCGATCTGCGAGTCACTAACTTTTATATATAATCAATGTCTAACCAGAGGTCACTTCCCATCAGCCTTTAAAATCGCTAAAGTGTATCCTCATTTAAAAGCTGGTCCTCTAGACGATCGTCTCATGAGTAATTATAGACCAATTTCCATATTATCCTCATTATCCAAACCGCTAGAAAAGCACATCCACAAAACAACACTAGATCACTTAGTTCGCCATAAACTGATAGTTGACAGTCAGTCAGGATTTCGGCCAAAATATTCTTGCCATACGGCACTAACAAACATGATAGAAAACTGGCATCAAAATATTAACAACAATACTCTATGTGGAGCGGTGTTTATAGACTTTAGGAAAGCATTCGATATGATAGATCATACTATTCTAATTAAAAAACTAGAAACAATGAAAGTAAGTTTCAATATAGTGACATTAATAAAATCATTCTTATTAGACAGTAAGCAAGTAGTATCACACAATAAAGTTTTATCTCAAGCCATTACCATTAATATTGGAGTACCTCAGGGGTCTATTCTTGGCCCTCTATTATTTGCCATTTATATAAATGATCTTCCATTAAATCTGTCGTCGTCCTGCGATCTATTTGCTGATGACTGCACAGTATATACAAACGCTGTTGATCGTAATGTGCTAGAATTATCCTTGCAACAGGAAATAAATAGTGTAGTTAACTGGAGTCATGCAAACCGCATGCAAATTAACATTACTAAAACAAAGTCTATGTTAATAGGAACCAGGCAAAGACTTCACACTCTAAACTCGCAGAGAATTCTTCATCTGCACATTGGCAGCACGCCTGTAGAAAATGTCACCGAGCACAAGACACTGGGTGTTATCATAGATCAAAATCTAACTTTTAACTCACATGTTCATGCTCTAGTTAAACAAATAGCCAAAAAAGTATACCAACTTGCCAAAATTAAAAATTTCCTTGACGAAAACACAAGAAAGATATTCTATACTTCTCATATACAAACACATATTGATTACTGCTCCACAGTCTGGGATGGATGCTCCAAATCAATAACAAAACGCCTATATTCACTCCAGAAAAGGGCAGTGCGTTTAATTAATGGTGAAAAGCTTACTGACAATTCTAACCTATATAAACGTCTCCGGTTACTGCCACTCCACAAGCGCCTGCTTTTTAATAAGACCAAACTAATTCACAAAATCCTATTTCAAAATGCTCCAAGCTACCTTTGGCCATTGTTTAAATATAACGCTAGACATAGCGAACGACTAAATATACTTCATGTCCCTAAACCTAGGATAGACTTATATAAAACAAGCTTAGCATACTCTGCCTCTCAGTTGTGGAACAATCTTCCACAAGAAATCAAAGACACCACCAATCATGATACATACATTCGCAACCTGTTTGAACACTACCTTAGTACAGACTACATGCCCCCATAACAAACAACACAAAAAAGACAATAATGGTAACTTATCTCAAACGACAACTAGCCAAAAAACATTCCCTTATGTATGGCACGTTACACCCTCCTTAGGTATTTATAATGCCCATGTTAAACACTGCCTCAGTGAGTCATTTGTTATTGATTATTTTTCATGCGTTTTAATGTTCTTTTGTTGTCAAAAGTTGCTTCATAAGTGATGTTGAATGAAAGAATGTATGAGAGGAAATAGAGAAGAAGGGCAGAATGTCAGACGGGCCTGCGTGCCCAATTCTTAACCCTTTGAAAATAAAGACTTATTATTATTATTATTATTATTATTATGTCTCGTCCATGCCATGTGGCCAAGCCATCCAGGTATTTTCCTCTCGGTCTTCCTCTTGGTCTGTTCCCTTCGATCTTGCCAGCTGTCACTAAGTTCTCCAGTCCATTTCTTCTCATAACATGTCCAAAGAATTTTGACTGTCTACGTCTAATTTCTCTAATCAATCTACGATTTTCATTTGTCTCTTGTAGTACTTGTTCATTGGTTTTTCTGTCTGTCCATGGTATTCTTTGCATTTTCCTCAGAAACCACATTTCTGCAGCCATCAGATGTTTTTCTGCTTGACTGCACATTGTCCAAGTTTCACATCCATACAAAAGAACAGGCTCTATGTATCCCCTCAACACTCTTTTTCTCGTTTCAATTGACATCATTTTATTGGTCAGAATGTTTTTCATCTTGCTAAAGGCTACTTTCGCAATGGCGATTCTTGTTCTAATCTCTTCAAGGCATCTGCCATCAGATGTTATGACTGTTCCGAGATAATTGAACCGATTCACTTGTTGAAGAATATTCCCATTTACTTGTATATTACATTGTGGTACTTCGTTCTTCCTAGTGACGACCATAACCTGTGTCTTCCTACAATTTAATTCCAACCCCAGCTGCTCACTATGTACAACCACAGCGTCTACTAATTGTTGCAGATCCTGTGCATTGTCTGCAATCAATACTGTATCATCTGCATATCTAATGTTATTTATGTTTCGTCCTCCAATGCTGATTCCATTTAGGTCTTCTACATTTCTGAAAATATTTTCACTGTATAGGGAAAAAAGATCTGGAGACATTACACATCCCTGCCTAACACCTCTCTTAATAGGTTGGTATTGTCCTACTTCATTATCAATCCTTATGGCAGCTTGTTGTTTCCAATATATGTTTTTTATAAGTCTAATGTCTTTCCCATCAATTTGTAGATCTGCAAGCATATCCACAATGTTGACATGTCTAACTCTATCAAAAGCCTTTGTGTAGTCAATAAAGCAAAGATGTATATCCTTGTTTACTTCTAAAGCACGTTCAATAACTGTTCGCAGCATATACACAGCATTTACTGTACCCTTTCCTTCTACAAAACCACATTGTTCTTCCCCTATTTCAGGTTGTATTTTCTTCCTCACTCTTTGCATGATAATTCGTAACAAAATCTTTGTGATGTGACTCATTATACTAATTGTTCTATGTTGATCACATTCTAAGGCTCCTGATTTCTTTGGGATTGCAATAAATACAGAGTTACATAATTCAGAAGGTATATCTCCAGTATCATATAATGTGTTCAGCAGTCTAGTGACTTGCTCTAGTTCAAATTCTTCTAGAGCTCTAATCATTTCTGTTGTGATGTTATCTGCACCGGGGGCCTTGCCAGCTTTAATATGCTTAAGAACATTTTGAACCTCCATCTTTAAAATTGCTGGTCCTTCATTATTAAATCTAATAGCATACTGTTCCTCTCTGTTATCATTATACAGGTCTTTCACATAATCTGTCCATACATGTAGAATCTGATCTTTTTCTATTACAATCACCTTCAAATTAATAAACTTTTGAGGGTAAAAACGTAGGCAGCTGCTAATTTCGGCTGATCCAGTCACAGGATTATAAATCTGAGCCAGGGGTGGACCCTACTATAACTTCTCCTTGAGGTTGAACAAGGTTGGAGTAATGGCATAATCGAATAGAATCCAGGAGGAAGAGTAGCGGCTAGACGCTTGCCTGCAGGCCTCGGGATCATGCATTCGATCCTCATCAGGTGGGACCTCATTTTTAAAATTTGAGAAGGACTTCCATGATAACAAAGCCAAGAACGGGTACTAATGCATGTGTTGGGAAGTAAAGGCGTGATACTGACTACACTATCCACAGAGTACCAATTAGTTTGTTAAAAATGTGGATCTAACACCAAATGCTCAATGCTCCATACAAGGGTCCTTTTTGGCATAGAGGCAAATGACTACCCCATTGTTTTCCCGGGGCTTATGAACGAAGCAAAGACGAGTAACGCTGTAATCTACCATGTGTGTCCTAAGAAACGACTAAGGAGGCTTTGCGTGAGATCGGCTACTAAATCCCGTAGAGGATTTAGCTAATAGAGGTAGTAGAGGATCTAAGCTCCACTGAGTGATGGGAGGCTTAAGAAGACAAACGGACATAGCACATGAAAGGAAGGGATATTGATACATCGTTAGTCAACAGATTCTAGGTAGTAACTATGGTAAAGGTAGCCTTTTGCAAGATGGAAAACTAACTGACCAGCAAAAAGATGTCAATTGCAATGGGAAAAAGATTGTTGAAGTGCTACATAAAACTATACATTTGTATGGATGTGAAACATGGATAATTTAAGGCAAGCTCACATTGGGGGACAATACATCAATAACATTAGATACGCAGATGATACAGTCTTGATTGCAGACAATGAACAGGACCTGCAAAATTTAGTAGATGCGGTTGTTGCACACAGTGAATAACTAGAGTTAGAATTGAATTGTAAGAAGACACAGTTATGGTCATCAATAGGAAGAAGGAAATACCACAATGTAATAATATACAAGTGAATGGGAATATTCTTTAACACGTGAATCGGTACAACTTTCTCGGAACAGTCATAACATTTGATGGCAGATGCCTTGAAGAGATTAGAACAAGAATTGCCATGGCGAAGGTAGCCTTGTGACGAAACGATGCAGTATCTGTGCTGTGTCGTTAGAGGTTCCGCGTGAACCCAACGCGTCATCAGGTACTTCCCCAGTTATTAATCAACTGGGGAAAGTCGAGAAGGTTTCTACGACGAGAATGTTCTCGAAACACCTGGACTTGCGTGACTGGGTCACTCAGTACAGTCACATTATCTCGTGCAAGGAGAAAATAGATTCTCCAGTGCGGAGAATTCAGGTTTCTCGAGAAGTTAGGATACAACGTGGTGCACTATTTCTTTGTGCGGGTTGAGACGCACGTAGGAGGGAATTCGGCAGTAAGAGTTCAGTCACTTTCGACATCTCGGTGTGTGCAGTCGCACAACCAGAATTCGGCTAACTGTCATCCCGAAAGGCATAATGGCCATCAGACAGTTTTGACAGCGGACTTGTGGTCGGTTCACCTGTTCAGGTGTTGCCTGTTGGGGAGCTAGATTGCCTGTTGGGGGAACTAGGTTGCCTGTTGAGGAACCAGGTTGCTTGTTGATGAACCAGGATGTTTGTTTTCCAGAAACCACTACGTCTGTAAGGGCGAGTAATGGGTTACGAACCTACCACGTCTACTTGTGAACCATCATGCCTTTTGTAATCCACGAGGTTTGTTATGATCTGTGAGGCACTACTATTTCTAAGATGACTTATTTCACTACCTGAAGCTATTAGGCTTGTGTAGATTGATCAACTGAACTATATTGAAGAAATGATGATCAGCTCGGTCCAGGGAGACGTGCCAAGGTGGGGCAGTGTCATAGCTCTGGGAGTACATCAGTTCCTGTGAGGTTAACATCCGCCTAAACGCGGTACAACCAAAGGTGTACTTGTCGGCACTGTCATATATGCTGTGACTACGTCTACAAGTGAGAGGTCAAGACTAAACCCACACCAGTTGGACGTCTAATGGTTACGACGACATAATGGGTACATGAGGTTCACTTCATCAGTGATCTATTGACCAACTACCAGGTTGTTATCAGTCATCAATATGTGTGCTTCAGAACTTTAGTGTCAGCAGAGTCAACAAACATTGAGATAGGTATATTTCAATCATCATTGTGCTAATCCTGATGATTATGTCGTACTTGACTCTGAGGGAGTCAGGTCAATTGTGACTGTACATCTGTTCTCATATCATCTGCCAGAGTTTATACACATTCGTGTGAACTGTTGTGAACTTGCTATAGCAACTTTCTGTTACCCAACCAGGGGTAAGGTATTATAGTTCATGAGCATGAGATTGGTCTTTTGCTCCAACGATGGATGTCAAGATTGTTTACCTGGGGACACCTCAGGGTAGAGGGTCTCCAAGCCAGGCTGAATAAGAACTGTCTTTGGGTCATTAGCCAGTGACTTATTGTGACATTGCTGAGTTATAGTTCTTCTAGTCAGGGGTGGTCCGAGTGGTTAACTCCATTGATTGCCGAGCCTAGCTCTTGGGACGGAGTGGTCTCCAAGGTTCCAGTCAACCACACTGGGAGGGAGCCGGGTGAGTGCCGGACCGACTGGACTGAAAACCCACGGCAAATCTGCCTTTCAGCCGATGACGAAGATGGAGTCATCTCTGATTCTCTGATTCTGTCTCTACTATATTCTCTGTATTGTAAATAGATTATATTCTATCAGGGTGTTCAATTCCTTCCTTTGTCTTAAGGGTAGAATAAACTTTGTGTATGTTGACATATTCTTTTCTACTGTTATTGAGTGTGGTCTCGGACGATGCCTAAGTGTTCATTGTCCCAAGATAGCGGGTAGATAGTAGAGGTCTAGAATCTGGGAGGGGCGTGTAGACTCATTAAACTTAAACGAGGTCAGCAGCGAAGTTACAGTGTATCTACCTGTCCAGCCCCTGGGGTCAGAATACACGAGAGTGCTAGGGACACCTCGGGGCTTGGGTTCAATCACAACAGCCGAGGCGATCCTGTCACAAGCCTTTTGCAAGATGAAAAACATACTGACCAATAAAAATATATCAATTGAAACGAAAAAAAGTGTTGAAGTGCTATATAGAACCTGTACTTCTATATGGATGTGAAGCGTGGACAATGAGCAGACAAGCTGAAAAACATCTGAAGGCTATGGAAATGTGGTTTCTGAGGAAAATGCAAAGAATACCATGGACAGACTGAAAAACCAATGAACAAGTCCTTCAAGAAACAAATGAAGATCGTAAACTGATTAGAGACATTAGACGTAGACAGTCAAAATTTTTTTGGGCATGTCATGAGAAGAAATGAATTGGAGAACTTGGTGACAACTGGCAAGGTCGAAGGGAACAGACCAAGGGGAAGACCAAGAATTAAATACCCTATGGCTTGGCCACATGGCATGGTCGAAACAGAAACACGAAGCTGATCCACGACTCTGGTGATCGAGTGAGATGGTAGAACATGACCGTACACTCTTATCGGCATGGTACATGATGGATGGATGGAAGCTCAAAAACATCTAATGGCAGTGCGAAAGACCGCCCATGCTTATCGGCAAGGCACATGATGATGCTATTCCTTTTAGAGCTAAGCTCCTTTAGCTTTCTTCTTTTGAGATCAACTTTTGCTGTTTCTATTCCAGCATGGGTCACATACAACATGGTGCATAGCATACATTGTTGTGAGCAGATACCCGCTTTCTGGTCCCGTGCCATCTTCCGACTTCCACGGTTGAGGCTTCTTTTCTGGATTACTCCTCCCTTAGTGAGATTATCTCTCCGGGTTTGTGGGTATTCCTAGCCCACATTTTCTATCGGACTTTGTTGCGGTAGCCTTTGTTCATATAAGAACTTCCACAGGGCAGTGGTGGTTTGGCATTAGTTGTGTCTCTCACGAAGATGGATTTATTTCCAGTGTTTAAGCTACAATAGCTTATTTTGTTTGCTCCTTTATTTGATCCTATCAAGCATATAATTTTGCCAGAGAGTGTGTGCCTTTTAGATTGCTCAAAATGATGACAACAACAAAAAAAGTCTGGGAAACCTCGTTCTTTCTATGAGATTAGCTGCACCCAAAGCACGGATGTAAGTTCCAATGTCAGTCGTGCTGTCTCAGTAAAGGTTGCATTTCACCACAGAATGTTGATCAAAATTAATACATCACATAGTTACTATATCCTAAGTTTCACACATTTGGTTAAGAACTTCTTCTTCTCCTTTAGCACGTACTGAAACGTATATATACTAGTTTCTCAGTATTGGGGAGTAGGGTCCGCTCCTTATCCTGATGCGAGGAAATGCAACCTAAAGACTAAATAAATACCGTGGTAGGGCAGATCAGGCCTTATAGCCTTGGTCGGTAACTGGTCTAGGATGGAAGCTCCGACAGGTGGATAGTTAGAACATTGCTTTTCTGATCCGACAGCTTCTGCAGCATGTCTTGTTCCCGATGTATTTTGGTGTTACCTTCCCTCTGAAGTAAACTAGGCAGACAGAGACACGGATCATGCTGCATGGGCAACACATTTTCTCTATAATTCAGCCCAGGTTTTGTGCTAAGAAGACAGAGTAAGAAGAAAAGGCATAATAACTACATACCAATGCGGTAAGGCCAGGAATTGGTAAATAAATTGCTTTGTAGAATCTCCCGCCTCCTCCTCCTCCCCTTGTCCTTCGATTTTCTTCTTCTCCTCCTCTAAACCCCCCCCCCCTCCCCCTTCTTCTTCCTAATCCTCGCATATCTCTTTTTTGTCTACGTATTAAAATGCATAATCATGTCTTCCCACTCCTCAGTTACATTACACCCTCCCTACATCTTGTGTACATAGTGTGAAGTATTGATCAGCAACTAGACAGCACAGCTCGAGTGCAGCAGCAGCAGCAGCAGCAGTAGCGGATATACTTTGTTACCTGTTGGTTGCCTGCAATATTTGCAGGTAAATGATAGCACAAACCTGTCTCGCCCCATGTGTCAAATGTTAGGTTTTAACAACGTTGAGTTTCCGCCAATTTCCGCAAACCTTTCTACTGGTGTAAAACCGGACACAGCTGTTTCTTGCTTCTCGCGCAGGTACTACACTGGAAAAAAAAAAGGGGGGGGGGGCGGTGGAGATACGTAGAACACCAGTAAATAACAGAGATTGCGCTTTCAGCTTAGTCGTAATCCATGCACGTGATATTGCTTCTAGTGGGCATGCCTGATTTTTGCTCGTGGATTTCTATATTACCAGTGTCCCTCGCCGGCTAACCCACTCCGACTTTTGAGGTACTTGTAATTTACGTCCTCGAATCAAAAGACGAGAAATGAACATATTAGTCTAACTGACTAGTGTAGGGGTTGAACCCGCCACCTCGGCATCAGCATACCGGAGGTTTAAGAGCGAGTGATCTTATCCATTCGGCCATACAGATCCCAACATGTGGCCGTGAATCCTGGAGAATAAAAATCAGCTGAGGCCTCAGAAATGTGGCTTTATAGAAGAGTGCTGGAGATTCCTTGGGCAATCAGAATCAGTCAGCTAAATGTGTTGAAACAGGTTAAGACACAAAGACACCTTAACACAAACATCATAAAGCGGCAGCAGGTCAGCATGGCCGAATGGATAAGAACGCGTGTTCTTAAACATCTGGTATGCTGATGCCGAGTTAAGGGGTTCAACGCCTACACCGGACAGTTGGACTAAAATGTTGACCTGCCGTCCTTGACTTGGGGACGTAAATTACAAGTACCTCTTAAATCAGAGTGGGTTCGCGTGATGACGAAGGACACTATTGATAGGGAAAGCTAATCCACACGCAACATTCAGTCCAATACTACTAGAAGTATGGACTACACTTGAGTTAAAAGCGAGCGAGCAAAAAAAAAAAAAAAAGCTGCAGGTATATAACACCACAACCTCAAGTCTGAGAATGGAGGTGGAGGCGGTTATTGCAGCTTTCCACTGGTTGGAGAACAAACTGTACACGCATGTTGTGATTGTAACTGATTCACAAAGCATGCTGACAAAGGTGAAGACTGGCATGCATCGTGATGAATAGCTTGCATCGATTCAAAAGTCACGGATTATGAGCATTCGCTGGATCTTTTCTCCAGGACACTCGGGTGTGGTTGGAAATAAACAGGTAGACAGATTGGTTGGTGCTGCATCTTTGAGGGGTAATTGGTTACATGATAAGGCAGATGTGGTGAAGGCCCTATGGGAACGCGTGAATAATGCAGAAGAACAGATAGTCATGGTCTAGAGAGAATGCAGCAGTCAGGGGTGGTCAGAGGATCTGAGAGACAGTCGTCACTAAGAGGTAAAGAAAAACGGATATATAATCAGATTTTAACGGGAACCATTAGTATTGGGACTCGACGCTGGTTGTTGAAGATGATCACTGAGCGCTTATAGGAATGGCCTGAGTCCCCCCCCCCCCCCCCCCACCAAATCCTCTCCCAACTCCTACTGGCTGATTCTGATTTCTCATCTCATCCCATCATGTTCCTCTTGTACCTTGCGGTGTCGAGGTGAAGTATAAACAGCGGGAGAGTGCCCGCTTATGGGCTTCATGTATCCATATTCCCATGGACTCTTATTCCCTCCGTCCATCGTTTACGTGGTCGGTGTCATGGTCTTATTTAGGTTAACATTTAGCTCGCTCTCCAGAACAGGGGCGAAACAATCATACACATTCAATGATTACACTCTTACACGCGGCAACGTGAAGTAAACCCTTTTATTCACGTAACCTATTTACATTGGGTACATTCGTGGAAGTTGCACTCATAATCATGCGCAACTCGTACATTATCACAGTAGTATATACATGCATCATACATCTTATAATAGAATAATACAAAATAGCTCTCTCACTGCCTCAGCTGAAGCACATCTCAATCTACCAGTCAGTCACGCTACCCCTCATTACAGCCATCTCACAACGATCATGAAACACAAGCATAACCCTCTCTGTCCGTCCGTCTCGAAGTCCTCAACCGGTCTGTCTGATACAGGAATGTTCGGTCAGACCTTCACTTCTCACAGTTCGTGTCGCCCATGCGGTGTAACGTGGCACGATGACGACAGGGCTTCAACTGGTTAGTAGTTGACCTGTACTCCAGGCTGCCTGTCCTGATCGCCTGTCGTGAGCTGTCCTACACTAACTCTTGTCATGCAGGATATTGGGATCCTGACAGTCGGCCTCTTCCGCTGCTTCCCTCTGGTCTGTACACCATTGCTTGTTGTGGTATACTGTTAGTTGGTAACCTAGTTGCATGGCCAAACCATTGACTTGCTGCCTTCTAATAAAATCTAGCGTAGCTATAACCCCAACTTTAGTCCTGGTTTCTTCATTTCTGATCTTATCTCTTTCTGATCTACTAGGCAATTTTAGGTTCAGCAATTTCTGAAAGAGAAGTCAACATTAAAATCCAGCTGACCGGCGTATGGAACGAACCCCATACTGCAACAACCAGAGAAAGTTTGAGCCCGAGCACGTTAAACCTTTCGGCCACGCGAGCAACAATAGTCAGCGGGACTTCAAACGGACACTGCAGGGTTTTGTTGTTTTTTTTTGGAAAGGGGGGGGGGGGGGGGCGTTGGCTCGTTTTGAATTCAAGCATAGTCCATACAGGTGCTACTGCTTCTAATGCACTGGACTGATTTTTGCATGTGGATTAGCTTTCCCTATTACCAGACGAAGTCTCTCCGATTTCTGAGGTACTTGTAATTTACGTCCCCAAGTCAAGGACAAGAAGTCAACATTGTAGTCCAACTGACCGATGTAAGGGGTTGGACCCGCTACCTTGATATCAGCATACCGGAAGTTCAAGTAACGAGCGCTTTTATCCATTCGGCCACGCTGACTTCAGACACAGTAGTAAGGGGCAGTCAAATCATTTAGCGACTTCGCAACCCAACCCCTCCCACTTCTCGCCCTAGCCCTTTCTACCCGCCAGCCGTTTTGTTTCACCATTCAAGACAGGCTTTATTACGTCATTATCACGATAGGTGAGAACAGAGGTAGGGGTACACAAGATAATAGGAAGGCGGCGATGGAGGTTGGGGAGGGGGGAAGGTAAAGATTACTAGCCCTGGCTCGTGGCTGACGTGTGTTAACTACCTTAGTTTCAGACCTGGAGTGCAAGAAAACACCCCCAAGCTTAGAATCACAGGTTTGCAGGGGATTTCTCCAGCGCCACACTCTTTTTCTTCTTCAAGGATTCCCAAACTATATTGTGGCCGCTGGACAATACTTTTAGATTGAACATTGGTGGGGCCCACGATCTTATTTTAGCACTTTCTGTCCCAACTGGTTGTTACTTCAGCACTTCATATCCCAGATAGTTTTTTTTTTAAGCACTCTATGTCCCAGATATTTGTTACTGTACTGCTCGCTGTTCCAGATATTTGTTACTGTACTACCCCCATTCCCAAATATTTGTTATTTTACTACTCCCTGTCCCAGATATTTGTTACTGTACTACTCCCTGTCCCAAGTTTTCCTTTTTTTCTGACAGTTGTTGCTATAGTATTTACGTTTAATGTAGTTGATACTTTGGTGCTTTCTATTCTTGATATTTGTTACTGTAGCTCGTCCTATTCCTGATAGCTGTAACCAGAGATTTCTCAGTTTCAGATAATTGTTGCTTAGTTTAGTTTAGTCGTTGGATCAACATCACGGCACACGGTTTAACCCATAAGTGCTCCGTTTTCCTCCTAACTCAAACCTGAGTCTGGAGAAACTCAGCTCAGTGCACGAACTCCGTTGCATCGGCGAGGATCCTGAAATAGTTTTGAAAAGTATTTCAGTAATTGTTGCTTACTACTTCATATCCCAGATAATTGTTACGTTAGTACTTCATGTCCCGAGTTTTCCTTTTCCTGACAGTTGTTGCTATAGTAATTGTGTTTAAGATAGTTGTTACCTTGGTGTTTTCTGTTCTTGATAGTTGTTACTGTAGCTCGTCCTATTCCTGATAGCTGTAACCAAAGATTTCTCAGTCTCAGATAGTCTTTACTATAGATTTCTCTGTTTCAGATAGTTGCTACTATAGATTTCTCTGCTGCAGATAGTTGTTATTATAGGTTTCTCTGTTTCAGATAGCTGTTACTATGGATTTCTCTGTTTCAGATAGTTGTTACTCTAGATTTCTCACTTTCAGATAGTTGTTACTAATTAGATGACGAGGCATGTGGCTACGTAAAGAGAGTCATGTGGACAGCATGAATAGGTTAACAAAATTCCAACTTTCCCTATCTACTATCTATTGAAATCACAGCCAAGGTAAGGTGCTCGGTAGAATCAGCGAGGAAAGAAGACCCTGTAGAGCTTGGCTCTAGCCCCACTTTGTGAAAACAAATGAAGGGTGTAGCATAAGTGGGAGCGTAAGCTCACATGTAATACCACTACTGACTTCGTCCACAGAAATGGGAGACAGTTAAGGCCTCTGTGACTAAAATAAAAGGATACCCCGTAGCACAACTGTGATCAGTAACTATTCTGACACTTTAAATCATGGGTGAATAATGTCCATCGAAAGAACGCTCTACTACTTGCACTGGCACCTTGCCGTCTTGGCAGACGATTGTGTTTCCAAAAATAAAAAGGCATAATAACCTGTACACAACATAAAGCCTGGGCTGAACTGTCGAGACCATCTGTTGTCCATGCAGTATGATCCCTCTCTCGGCCTGCCTAGTTTACTCCAGAGAAAAGGTAACGCCAATACATCTGGAGCAAGACGAGCTGCTGGATCAGCAAAGATATGCTTTAACTGCCCACCTTTCGGAGCTTCGATTCTAGACCAGTTGCCGACCAAGGCTAAGGGCGTGGTCTGTTCTGCCATAATATTTATTCTTTAGTTGCATTTCCTCGCAGCAGGATAAGGCTTGTATCCCCCCTTCCCCCCCCCCTCCTCAAAATTGGGCTCCTCCGCCCAAAGCCATTGGCAATATCTGGGGTATCGGATACGGTGAGTGCCGCCCAACATTCAGCGCTAGCAGAAAGCAATTAGTAACGTCTGCTGTCATACTGTAGCTCAATCATATCTAAAACCTGACTAACACGCTCTACTAAACTGACAGAATGGTTCACATGTCAGTCAAATGTGATTCCTACTAGATGACAGGTTCAAATGTCCGTCACATGTGATTCATACTAGACAACGGTTTCAAATGTCCGTCAAATGGGATTCCTACTAAATAGCATTAGATCGCGTTGCGTTGGTTTTTTACGTAAATGGTATGGGTGCCAGTCGTTCAGAAAGCAAATATCAAACTACTGAACGAAAACTTGCCAAGACATCAACAACAGCAAGAAATGCTGGTGCTGACTGCAAACGTCCTGTAAAGGATATTAACTAACTTTAACTAGATAACAACTTCAAGTGTCCACTGAACACAAATCCTGCTAAATGACAGCTCGGGTCAAACGTCTGGGACGTAGAGGTGTTTCCAGGTCACCAGGGCCAGGTTTTATACTGGCCAAGACCTACTAACACGTCCTAGTCGTGCGTCCTGGGCAACAGGCCCTTCGGGGTTCTGGCTAACGTAGCAGGATCGCTGATTCTTCCGAAGTCGGAGAGTATCTGCGTGTACGGCGAGGAACCACCAGTCTAGTTAGTTAGTTAGTTAGTCGCGGTTCCAACTTCACGGCAACGGGTCGTCCCCATTATGTTCCGTTTCTGTGTCAGTGAATATCACACAACATGCTCCTCATTGCCCTATGTGAACAATGGAATAGACAGGAGTATCGGCAAGCCAACAGCCCGCACAGGTACACTGTACATAATGCCGCCGTCAGAATGCCAACACAAAAGTCCTCCACGAGAAATACAGTTCATTGCCGATGGAAACGGCAGTCAACAGAAAGACTTCATTTACCTGGGTTTTATCCCATTTGACTTGGTCTCTTTCCGCAGGGCAACCCGCCAAAAGCGCCGCACAAAGCAGGAACTCCGTAGCTCCAGCGACGACTCCCAGAAGTCTCCTGAAAAATGCACTCGAGAACCGAAAAGGCAAACCAGTCAATCCAGCAACAGCCGCCGCCATCGTTCCGAACATATAGTTCACGCTACAAACTGCGAACAGATGTAAAAGCATTCCAAGCGAAATTCACAGCTCACAGTGTCGCGCCTCGTATTCACTCAGTAGCAGGGCGACGGAACCATAGCTTCCTTAGTCGCCTCTTACGACGTGCATGGTAGGCAACAGTGTTACTATTCTTTGCTCCCCCGTATGGGCCCCGGCGACACACGCGCGGAATCACCAGTCTGCACACCAATAAGCCAGAAATGGGACAACGGATACTCACGCAAACCTCAGTCCGGTATGTCATCACATTCATGTTGGACAACAGGATGTCTTCATCCGACATACAGGACTTCACGCTGGATTTCACAGCCAGCGAACACAAGCAAGCAAGGAAGCAAGCAAACGTCCACTACGTGTCGTGTACCACACAAAACACTGGTGTGTGGGAGAAAACCACCCCTCCTATGCTGCCTCTCAAAGCTGTAGGAAAATATACTGAGTGTTTCTGATATGCTACACCGCAGACCCGGGCATGTAAGTGGGAAAACTTCGCAGTGGCTAGCAAAATGGAAATTTTCTTGGCTAGTAAATTCTTTTAGTGGAAAATCTTCCTTGACCGCACAGAGTCATTACAGTGACATTATCAAAGTCCAAAATCTGCGAACAGCGACCAATTGGTATCCGAACGTGCAGCTTTATGTATTCGGTAGCTCAGTATACGGAAGTGTGGGGTAGAGCAACCATAAGCATTGCTTGGGGATTCATTGAGTGAATACAGTATCAGAACGTCATGTTTCGGCTGTGCTGTTATGGAAGCCTCATTGGATGGCGCGGAATGCCCCTCTCTGCAGCTACCTTCCCTTGAGGGTCGACTGGCATACATTACATAGTTCCTGACAGTGTCATAAGTGGGTAAAAGGATGAAGGTGATGATAACGTGAAATGTCCTTGGAAACAACAAACACCCACATATGTCGGATGTGTTGACAGCCCCGCTGTCAGATGACACAACACAATTACGTCCAAAATAAATAATATCGGACGAATGACGAAGAAAGAGAAGATAATTGTTAGTTTAGATCTTTCTGCTCTGTTACTTTACCTCTCCCCGTCCCAGCAACTTCTGTAACCCTTTCTTTGCCAGGTAGTTCGTAACTGTAATGGGAGGAGAAATTTGTTAATTTAGCTCTTACTATACCAACTTGTCGTTACTTAATGCTTCCTAAACCACATACTTGTTACTTTATACTTTACTGTCCTAAGTAATTGTTATCTTAGATTTTCCAGTCCTGTATTTGTTACTTTAGCTCCTCGTAGTACTGACAGTTGTTACTTCAGCTTGTCCTGTACCAGCTAATTGTCACTTAGCTTTCCCAATTTCCCTGCCAACTCTTTATTCAAGACAAATTGTAAAAACATCTTAAAATTGAATGACATCAATTGTATGGTTAGGTGATGAGAAGAGATGCATTGGAATACAACATGCAGGACTGGAAATATCATTAACAAAAGGGTAGAGACAGATCGAGAGAAATAATCCTGGATGGACTGAAACAGTGGCATGTAGGAATTTTATCAGTACAGTTGATCCAGACAATCAAACACTGAGATATGTGGAAAGAGACATGAACGCCTACGCCAGTCACCAGGTCACATAATGATGGTTATAATAATCCATTGTGTGAGACTAGGTGGAGCCCAGGACCGTTTGCCGGGGATTGAACCCACACCAAGAAGTCAGCATGGCAGAGTAGATAAGATCGCTCGATCTTAAACATCCGGTGTGCTCATGCCGATGTAGCGGGTTCAATTCCTACACAGGGCAGTTTTACCAAAATGTTGACTTCTCGTCCTTGACTTGGGGTGTAAATTACAAGTACCTCAGAAGTCGGAGCGGGTTCGCCTGATGGCGAGGGACACTGGTGATATGGAAAGCTAATCGACACGTAAACATCAGTCCAGTGTACTAGAAGTAGTAGTGCGTGTACCGGCTACGCTTGAGTTCAAAGCGAGCGAATGATAACAAGAAGAACATACGATATGGCGACGGCTACAGAAGAGAACACACGATATGGCGACGGCTACAGAAGAGAACACACGATATGGCGACGGCTACAGAAGAGAACACACGATATGGCGACGGCTACAGAAGAGAACACACGATATGGCGACGACTACAGAAGAGAACACACGATATTGCGACGGCTACAGAAGAGAACACACGATATGGCGACGACTACAGAAGAGAACACACGATATGACGACGGCTACAGAAGAGAATACACGATATGGCGACGGCTACAGAAGAGAACACACGATATGGCGACGGCTACAGAAGAGAACACACGATATGGTGACGACTACAGAAGAGAACACACGATATTGCGACGGCTACAGAAGAGAACACACGATATGGCGACGGCTACAGAAGAGAATACACGATATCGTGACGACTACACAAGAGAACACACGATATCGTGACGACTACACAAGAGAACACACGATATCGTGACGACTACACAAGAGAACACACGATATGGCGACGACTACAGAAGAGAACACACGATATGGCGACGACTACAGAAGAGAACACACGATATGGCGACGACTACAGAAGAGAACACACGATATGGCGACGGCTACAGAAGAGAATACACGATATCGTGACGACTACGCAAAGGAACACACGATATCGTGACAATACAGAAGAGAACACACGATATCGTGACGACTACACAAGAGAACACACGATATCGTGACGACTACACAAGAGAACACACGATATCGTGACGACTACACAAGAGAATACACGATATCGTGACGACTACACAAGAGAACACACGATATGGCGACGACTACAGAAGAGAACACACGATATGGCGACGACTACAGAAGAGAACACACGATATGGCGACGACTACAGAAGAGAACACACGATATGGCGACGACTACAGAAGAGAACACACGATATGGCGACGACTACAGAAGAGAACACACGATATGGCGACGACTACAGAAGAGAACACACGATATGGCGACGACTACAGAAGAGAACACACGATATCGTGACGACTACAGAAGAGAACACACGATATGGCGACGGCTACAGAAGAGAACACACGATATCGTGACGACTACAGAAGAGAACACACGATATGGCGACGACTACAGAAGAGAACACACGATATGGCGACGGCTACAGAAGAGAATACACGATATCGTGACGACTACGCAAAAGAACACACGATATCGTGACAATACAGAAGAGAACACACGATATCGTGACGACTACACAAGAGAACACACGATATCGTGACGACTACACAAGAGAACACACGATATCGTGACGACTACACAAGAGAATACACGATATCGTGACGACTACACAAGAGAACACACGATATGGCGACGACTACAGAAGAGAACACACGATATGGCGACGACTACAGAAGAGAACACACGATATGGCGACGACTACAGAAGAGAACACACGATATGGCGACGACTACAGAAGAGAACACACGATATGGCGACGACTACAGAAGAGAACACACGATATGGCGACGACTACAGAAGAGAACACACGATATGGCGACGACTACAGAAGAGAACACACGATATCGTGACGACTACAGAAGAGAACACACGATATGGCGACGGCTACAGAAGAGAACACACGATATCGTGACGACTACAGAAGAGAACACACGATATGGCGACGACTACAGAAGAGAACACACGATATGGCGACGGCTACAGAAGAGAATACACGATATCGTGACGACTACGCAAAAGAACACACGATATCGTGACAATACAGAAGAGAACACACGATATCGTGACGACTACACAAGAGAACACACGATATCGTGACGACTACACAAGAGAACACACGATATCGTGACGACTACACAAGAGAATACACGATATCGTGACGACTACACAAGAGAACACACGATATGGCGACGACTACAGAAGAGAACACACGATATGGCGACGACTACAGAAGAGAACACACGATATGGCGACGACTACAGAAGAGAACACACGATATGGCGACGACTACAGAAGAGAACACACGATATGGCGACGACTACAGAAGAGAACACACGATATGGCGACGACTACAGAAGAGAACACACGATATGGCGACGACTACAGAAGAGAACACACGATATGGCGACGACTACAGAAGAGAACACACGATATCGTGACGACTACAGAAGAGAACACACGATATGGCGACGGCTACAGAAGAGAACACACGATATCGTGACGACTACAGAAGAGAACACACGATATCGTGACAATACAGAAGAGAACACACGATATCTTCACGGCTACAGAAGAGAACACACGATATCGTGACGACTACAGAAGAGAACACACGATATCGTGACGACTACAGAAGAGAACACACGATATCGTGAAGACTACTGAAGAGAACACACGATATCGTGACAATACAGAAGAGAACACATGATATCGTGACAATACAGAAGAGAACACACGATATTGCGACGGCTACAGAAGAGAACACACGATATCACGATGACAACTGAACTACCGAGTATATACAATAAAAATCAGGGTAGCACAACTCCTTGACTAGACCAGGGGATTCTAGGATATATCACATGTTTGATTCTTTGTTATCATATCTGTAAGCTGAGGGGGGGGGGGGGGGGGGTCAACGCGGACTTCTCTTTCAGAAAGCATTGGCAAATACTGGACGTAAAATTGCTTAGAAAATCAACCTAGGGTTGATTGCAGCGCTCTGCAAAGGACATGATTCATTAATATTATACTAGGAAGTCTCTGTGGCCAAGTGATAACACCCCCTCCCTTGCGAACCGAAGGTTGTGTGTTCGATACCGAGCTAAGACATTCCATTCAGGGAGTGCATGCAGTTTTCTTGGAAACAATTTCGAATACGTCATGCAGCTTTACAAAAACCACATACACAAAACACAACATATTTACGGAGAAGACACACCATTGTCTTGTGTTATTCTATGTTGTTTACATTTCCACAGCTTTACCACAGTTCCACTAATTTTATTCGATCTTCTTGGAGACTCCACGGAGTCGTCGCTGGAGCTTCGAAGTTCGTGCATTGTACAACGCTTTCTGGAGACCGAGCTATATGGGATAAAATGCGGTGCAATGAAGTCCATCCGCCTGTCTTTTAATCCTTTGCTCTTCAAAGACTAAAATAACTGAATAAATTGTGGAGTGGGACAGACAGAACTACAAAAATTAGATTTTTAAGAGCATGCATCTTTCCCATTGCAACATGCGATGTGAGACCTGGATTTACAAACAGCGCATGAATGCCTTTCAATATACATGTTATAGACGGGTTCTTAGAATATCTTTGATACATAAAAGAACAAATGCATCCATACTTCAAGAGCTGAATATTGAGGAAGGCTGGCTATTAAAGACGACAAAACAAAGAAAATTGAAATATTTTGGTCACTTGAAACGTCACGAATTTTTTAGGGCACAATAATGGAGGTTAATATACCTGGGAAGAGAGGAAGAGGAAGGCCAAAGAGAAGATGGGTGCAGGATGTGGAGGATGATCTCCATATGGGTGTATCGGACACGGGACATCTTGCTTATGATCGAAATGTTTTCCGTAAGGTTGTTATGGGAGCGATTCTCTGCAAAGGACATGCTACTACATGTCATGTTTCCAAGGCACCAGGGCTGGGTTATATACTGGCCAAGACCTATTGACGCGTCCTCGTCGAGCGTCCTGGGCAACAGGTCCCTTCGGGGTCCTGGCTAAAGTCAGTAGGATCGCCGATTCCTCCGAAGTCGGAGAGTGTCTGCCTGTACGGCGAGGAACCACCAGTCTGCACAACAATAAGCCAGACATGGGACAATGGATACTCACGCAAACCTCAAGTCCTGTATGACATCACACTGATGTTGGACAACAGGATGCCTTCATCCGACATACAGGACTTCGCGTTGGAGCTTAAGCCAACGAACACAAGCAAGCAAGCAGCAAGCAAGTAAAAACAGGGATTAACAGCAGAATAGTTGAAGCGAAATATGCATTTCAGAAAATAAAAACACACCTCTGAATTCGGAGTGCGATCGCCTGATGACGAGGGGTACTGATAATCGGGAAAGCTAATCCACGCGCGAAAATATTTCCAGTGCACTAGAAGTAATATCACGTGTATGGACTATGCTTGTACTCAAAGCGAGCGAACGCATAAACACACACACACACACACACACACACACACACACACACACACTCACACACACACACACACACAATAGATCTTATGCTATAAATCATTATAACTGAACATGAGACAGGGAATTCTGACATATTATATGGAAGGTGTGTTGCTACATGGCAGTGAATCATGAAACGGGAATGAACAAGTTATGAAATATAAATGAACAAGTTATGAAACGGGAATGAACAAGTTATGAAACGGGAATGAACAAGTTATGAAACGGGAATGAACAAGTTATGAAATATAAATGAACAAGTTATGAAACGGGAATGAATAAGTTATGAAACGGGAATGAATAAGTTATGAAACGGGAATGAACAAGTTATGAAATATAAATGAACAAGTTATGAAACGGGAATGAATAAGTTATGAAACGGGAATGAACAAGTTATGAAACGGGAATGAACAAGTTATGAAACGGGAATGAACAAGTTATGAAACGGGAATGAACAAGTTATGAAACGGGAATGAATAAGTTATGAAACGGGAATGAACAAGTTATGAAACGGGAATGAATAAGTTATGAAACGGGAATGAATAAGTTATGAAACGGGAATGAACAAGTTATGAAATATAAATGAACAAGTTATGAAACGGGAATGAATAAGTTATGAAACGGGAATGAACAAGTTATGAAATATAAATGAACAAGTTATGAAACGGGAATGAACAAGTTATGAAACGGGAATGAACAAGTTATGAAACGGGAATGAATAAGTTATGAAACGGGAATGAATAAGTTATGAAACGGGAATGAACAAGTTATGAAATATAAATGAACAAGTTATGAAACGGGAATGAATAAGTTATGAAACGGGAATGAACAAGTTATGAAACGGGAATGAACAAGTTATGAAACGGGAATGAACAAGTTATGAAACGGGAATGAACAAGTTATGAAACGGGAATGAACAAGTTATGAAATATAAATGAACAAGTTATGAAACGGGAATGAACAAGTTATGAAACGGGAATGAACAAGTTATGAAATATAAATGAACAAGTTATGAAACGGGAATGAACAAGTTATGAAACGGGAATGAACAAGTTATGAAACGGGAATGAACAAGTTATGAAACGGGAATGAACAAGTTATGAAACGGGAATGAACAAGTTATGAAACGGGAATGAACAAGTTATGAAATATAAATGAACAAGTTATGAAACGGGAATGAACAAGTTATGAAACGGGAATGAACAAGTTATGAAACGGGAATGAACAAGTTATGAAACGGGAATGAACAAGTTATGAAACGGGAATGAACAAGTTATGAAATATAAATGAACAAGTTATGAAATATAAATGAACAAGTTATGAAATATAAATGAATAAGTTATGAAATATAAATGAACAAGTTATGAAATATAAATGAATAAGTTATGAAACGGGAATGAACAAGTTATGAAACGGGAATGAACAAGTTATGAAACGGGAATGAACAAGTTATGAAACGGGAATGAACAAGTTATGAAATATAAATGAACAAGTTATGAAATATAAATGAACAAGTTATGAAACGGGAATGAACAAGTTATGAAACGGGAATGAACAAGTTATGAAACGGGAATGAACAAGTTATGAAACGGGAATGAACAAGTTATGAAACGGGAATGAACAAGTTATGAAACGGGAATGAACAAGTTATGAAATATAAATGAACAAGTTATGAAACGGGAATGAACAAGTTATGAAACGGGAATGAACAAGTTATGAAACGGGAATGAACAAGTTATGAAATATAAATGAACAAGTTATGAAACGGGAATGAACAAGTTATGAAACGGGAATGAACAAGTTATGAAACGGGAATGAACAAGTTATGAAATATAAATGAACAAGTTATGAAATATAAATGAACAAGTTATGAAACGGGAATGAACAAGTTATGAAACGGGAATGAACAAGTTATGAAACGGGAATGAACAAGTTATGAAATATAAATGAACAAGTTATGAAACGGGAATGAACAAGTTATGAAACGGGAATGAACAAGTTATGAAACGGGAATGAACAAGTTATGAAATATAAATGAACAAGTTATGAAATATAAATGAACAAGTTATGAAACGGGAATGAACAAGTTATGAAACGGGAATGAACAAGTTATGAAACGGGAATGAACAAGTTATGAAATATAAATGAACAAGTTATGAAATATAAATGAACAAGTTATGAAACGGGAATGAACAAGTTATGAAACGGGAATGAACAAGTTATGAAACGGGAATGAACAAGTTATGAAACGGGAATGAATAAGTTATGAAATATAAATGAACAAGTTATGAAACGGGAATGAACAAGTTATGAAATATAAATGAACAAGTTATGAAACGGGAATGAACAAGTTATGAAACGGGAATGAACAAGTTATGAAATATAAATGAACAAGTTATGAAACGGGAATGAATAAGTTATGAAATATAAATGAACAAGTTATGAAACGGGAATGAACAAGTTATGAAATATAAATGAACAAGTTATGAAACGGGAATGAACAAGTTATGAAACGGGAATGAACAAGTTATGAAATATAAATGAACAAGTTATGAAATATAAATGAACAAGTTATGAAACGGGAATGAATAAGTTATGAAACGGGAATGAACAAGTTATGAAACGGGAATGAACAAGTTATGAAATATAAATGAACAAGTTATGAAACGGGAATGAACAAGTTATGAAATATAAATGAACAAGTTATGAAACGGGAATGAACAAGTTATGAAACGGGAATGAACAAGTTATGAAATATAAATGAACAAGTTATGAAACGGGAATGAACAAGTTATGAAATATAAATGAACAAGTTATGAAACGGGAATGAATAAGTTATGAAACGGGAATGAACAAGTTATGAAATATAAATGAACAAGTTATGAAACGGGAATGAACAAGTTATGAAATATAAATGAACAAGTTATGAAACGGGAATGAACAAGTTATGAAATATAAATGAACAAGTTATGAAATATAAATGAACAAGTTATGAAACGGGAATGAACAAGTTATGAAACGGGAATGAACAAGTTATGAAACGGGAATGAACAAGTTATGAAACGGGAATGAACAAGTTATGAAATATAAATGAACAAGTTATGAAACGGGAATGAACAAGTTATGAAATATAAATGAACAAGTTATGAAACGGGAATGAACAAGTTATGAAATATAAATGAACAAGTTATGAAACGGGAATGAATAAGTTATGAAATATAAATGAACAAGTTATGAAACGGGAATGAACAAGTTATGAAATATAAATGAACAAGTTATGAAACGGGAATGAACAAGTTATGAAATATAAATGAACAAGTTATGAAACGGGAATGAACAAGTTATGAAATATAAATGAACAAGTTATGAAACGGGAATGAACAAGTTATGAAATATAAATGAACAAGTTATGAAACGGGAATGAACAAGTTATGAAATATAAATGAACAAGTTATGAAACGGGAATGAATAAGTTATGAAATATGAATGAACAAGTTATGAAACGTAAATGAACAAGTTATGAAACGGGAATGAATAAGTTATGAAATATGAATGAACAAATTATTAAACGAGGATGAACAAGTTATGAAACGTAAATGAAAAAGTTATGAAATATAAATGAACAAGTTATGAAACGGGAATGAACAAGTTATGAAATATAAATGAACAAGTTATGAAACGGGAATGAACAAGTTATGAAATATAAATGAACAAGTTATGAAACGGGAATGAACAAGTTATGAAATATAAATGAACAAGTTATGAAACGGGAATGAACAAGTTATGAAATATAAATGAACAAGTTATGAAACGGGAATGAACAAGTTATGAAATATAAATGAACAAGTTATGAAACGGGAATGAATAAGTTATGAAATATGAATGAACAAGTTATGAAACGTAAATGAACAAGTTATGAAACGGGAATGAATAAGTTATGAAATATGAATGAACAAATTATTAAACGAGGATGAACAAGTTATGAAACGTAAATGAACAAGGTATGAAAAGCTTGGAAACACTATAGGATTTTGTTCCTAGGATGAATGTTGAGAATACCTTGTGCTGCTAGTGTAACTAACAAGGGGTGCATGAAAATGGTAAATGACAATAGAATATTACATACAGCTACAGTAAAAAGACGAACAGCGTTATTTATTCACAAAATGAAAAAGAGGTGTTGGAAAGCAACGTGAAAAATGGAACGATCCACGCGAGATGTGGCAGAAGATGATCTAGAGAAATTATGCCGGATGGACTGAGACATCAACGGCAGAGCTGATCCAGGAACACCCCGAACCGAACGAATGAAACGACGAATAAACGTACCAACGAAAAAAAAAAACGAACAAAAGAACTTTATTTTCAAAGGGCCACAAATTGGGCACACAGTTCCGGCTTACATTTGGGACTTCTAATCACTTATCTGTTGTACATAAATTATATATTGTGCGTGTTGCATTCACATAGGAATCAAAACATTGTCAACTGAATATTGTGAGCATAACCAATGCATATTATCATGTTATGAGACGGGCAGGCAGATATACACACATACACACACAGACATGCATACATGACAAAACACATGCTACGACTCTCTTAAGGTAGCCAAATGCCTCGTCATCTAATTAGTGACGCGCATGAATGGATTAACGAGATTCCCACTGTCCCTATCTACTATCTAGCGATACCACAGCCAAGGGAACGGGCTTGGTAGAATCAGCGGGGAAAGAAGACCCTGTTGAGCTTGACTCTAGTCCGACTTTGTGAAGACACATGAAGGGTGTAGCATAGGTGGGAGCGCAAGCGCAATTGAAATACCACTACTTTTATCGTTTCTTTACTTATTCAGTCTCTCGGTAGAGATTTGTTCGCAGCAGACGAGCAAATCTCCGGCGGGCCTATTCTCGCTGGTCGCGAGATCCGCACAGTGGAAGTATGGGAGATTTGCTTGCAAATAGACAGGCAATATCTCCTGCGGTAGCTATGGCGGACCTATTCCCGCTGGTCGCGGGGACCGCTATAAGTCAGGTGGGGAGTCTGACGATAGTGCACGCTTTACACAGGTCCGGACACTTGTGATTGACAGATGTGCGCGCCCTCATGGTCCGGGCTCGTACAAGGCCCTCACCTGTGGGACATGGCTGAACGCCTCTAAGCCGGGTCCCTTGGGTGCCAGGGTCTGGCCATAACTCGCCACCGGCTCGTGGTGGTGAGGTCTCGGTGGATTGACGCTGAGCCGCCAGCGTCTGCAGCCTACCTTGTGCCAGACGTATTGGTTACCCATTCCTCTGGAATACACAAGACTAGGCCGAGGGAGGGGTCATGTCGTTTGGGCATCACATGATCTCTGAAGCTCTGCCCAGACATTGTGATGGAATATTGGCCACATTCCACTCACATACTTTGGTCTGTCAAGACTGCAAGGTGTCTACTACTAAACACATGCATACATACTTACACAATACTTACATCATTTACACAAAATCTCACAAATACACACTCTCTCGTATTCACATATACTCACTCACAATCACAAACTCACTAACAAAAATGTACTTATACACACCCCACACAAACCCAGATCTGTGCAGAGACAGGCACGCCTACACCAGCTGGCAGGGTATATGACGATAATCATGACATTAACAACTCGTGTCGAGAAACGGTTTCATGAGCAACAGCACTGCAGCACTTAAAACACAAGAGCAATGTGGCTGGAAATTCTGCACCCGAGAGCCGGCAACAATTACTATTCCAGAATCCAGAAGCTCGTCTAGTAAAGCATTCTATTTTCCCAAGGCCCTATGAGATGATCACGATGTCTGCTAGTATCCCTTTGCATAAACTCAATAACCAACATATAAAGAAGTTTAAAACAATGTTTTCCCGTAGTGAATTTGAATAACGAAGACACAAACAATAGATTGCACGAGTTATTTCGCTGCTTCTCGTCAGGTCACTGAAGCAATCGCCATTAATCGACATAAGCCACTTTTGTGGAAACAGAAAGACCTGATAATCCGTATAAAATGACCGTGGTAGCTAGTTGACATGACTATGTAAATATGTGTATATTTAAGCTTGAAGGATGTATCTAATTACTTTAATTTATGTTGTGTGATGTCTATAGTATGTACCTGACGAGATACAGCGAAAAATGCCAGACAATACATCGTGCAACTTGTGTCTTCGTTATTCAAATTTAAGGAAGTGTCTAGAGATGGATGCCAATCAGTTCATCCTACGCTAAACAACGCATCAGATAAACAATATGGCTGATTTTTACGGAAATGTTTTAAATGATTTAGTGCTGATTCAAAGATAATACATCCCATTTAGACAGAAGGACGATATATCACCATGAAAGGGTCATTGTGTTATTTGTTTTATTTCGTGGTATCTTCGGCAATTTCAATGCACAGTGAACGGAAATTTACATTATAATATATCTTAATTTGATTTTTTAACATAATTGGTCCAAACATACCTTTTCGAATTAGTTAAATTAGATAAGATAATGTACTGCAAACAACAAGATATGGATTTCCATTGACGAAACCACAGACTATTTATTGATAGCATTCATATTGATATTTGAGAATGGAAGAAGAAGAAGAGTAAGGGAAAGATAATGGGGACGAGGGGAAGGAGGAGGAAGCTGAAGCAGAAGCAGCAGAACAAACAAATACAACTATTGTACAACTGAGGTACGCAGAGAAGATTTTTATTTTTACTTTTACGTCAAGGCGATCTGGTGAAACCTTTCTCAGAAACGTCAAGGCGATCTGGTGAAACATTTCTCAGAAACGTCAAGGCGATCTGGTGAAACATTTCTCAGAAACGTCCACGCCGATCTGGTGAAACATTTCTCAGAAACATCAAGGCCGATCTGGTGAAACATTTCTCAGAAACATCAAGGCCGATCTGGTGAAACATTTCTTAGAAACGTTGAAGAGTACTAACCATCCAACCTGTCTTGTGTTCGCTCGCTTTGAACTTAATAGTAGTCCATACACGTGCTACTACTTCTGTTAGCACTGGACTGATTTTTGCATGTGGATTAGATGCACCTAATACCAGTGTTCCTCGTCATTAGACGAACCCATTCCCTCTTCTGAGGTACTTGTAGTTTACGTCTCCAAGTCAAGAACGGGAAGTCAACATTTAGCTCAACTGACCGGTTGTAAGGCTTGAACCGGCTACCTTGGCATCATGAACACTCCAACACACCTGCCACAAAACATGTCAACACACCTGTCCAAGATACCACAACAACGATCTCTATCATGACATCCACAGAAAAGAAGACCTATCATGGCAATCGCCGCGGGCTACAACAGACTACAGTATAACCTCTTCAAGTTGCTAAAAATTAGAAAACAACCAAAGGACGCATTTTCACGCCTTGATTGATTCAGTGCCAAACAAAAAAGTAGGTTTGGACAAAACATGATACCCAATCACATGATCAAGTATTGTAATGTAAATTACCATTTACTGTGCTTTAAATTCACGGGAGATACACGAAACAACATAAATAACACGATGACCCTATCATGGCGATAAATCGTCCTTTTGTCCAAATGTAAGGTCAAATTTATCGATATGCTATCCTTCGGCAATGAATCACTTAATGGATATTGGGCATATGGTGCCAAACCAACATGTGTATACGCCATCCGGCACTCATTGATTGATGTAGTCTGTCTTACACAGGCCGCCTTTACTACCGTTGACGTTGACTGGTACCTGTTAGTGCATTCAAATGTTTTTGTGAGGGATGTTACACTTTGTAGTCACGCTTAAGCACCGAGTGTTGGCCGCTACTTATAGACACACATAGACATTAGGAGGATACATACTGACATCACACTACTGTCACCCACAGACAAATACAGAGAAAAACTGCCATTCATATATACAGATGTACACAGACATGCATACATCCAGACACAGAGATACACAGATATAAAGACAGATAGATAGACAGTTAGCCTGATAAATAGACATAAGGATAGATTCACGCCTACAGTCACGCACACACATACACACACAGTCAGTAGTCAGACAGATACTGGAATCACACCAATGTCACACAAGAGCGAAAAGAGTGCGTGCGTGCGTGCGTGTGTGTGTGTGTGCGTGTGCGTGTGCGTGTGTGTGTGTGCGTGCGTGCGTGCGTGCGTGTGTGTGTGTGTGTGTGTGTGTGTATGTGTGTGTGACACGATCGACGTAGGACCTCAAGTATATGTTTTTAAACAAAATGAATCCGCTTCGGTCAGAATCGAACCCATGACCATAGAGCCAAGCAGGCAAGCTTCTGGCCAAAATTCTTGCCTTCCTCTCGCTGAACATCGATACAACGAATCTATTTGAAGAAAAGTTCAGCAGCAGGAATATACTGTGGGTATGTGAAGCCTTAGGAAATCATCACATTGTGTAGGCCTGAGTGCACGGAAGAATAGGTGGTCAGTCTTTCACTCCCGTAGCGAACAACGAGAGCTTACATCGAACCCTTACCATCAGTATAAATCCTATTTCACTATAAATTGTATATGGTGCTATCCTCACATTTGTAACCCAGTCTGCATTCAATTTGGAGCCGGGGGGGGGGGGGGGAGGGAGGGGGGGGGGGGGGTAACCCAGTTTGCACTCAATTTGGAGGGGAGGGGGGGTGGTAACCCAGTCTGCACTCAATTTTTTTTTTTGTGGTGGGGGGTGGTGGTGGTTAATATCTCGCCAGCCAGAAACAGCCTGGTAGCTGTTTCTTCTATTGCTGTACTGCTTCTACTGCATATCTTTCCTCTTCCCAGGAAATCGCTATTTCAGGCTGGGTCTACAAGAATGGGTCTACAAGACTGGGTCTATAAGACTGGGTCTACAAGACTGGGTCTATAAGGCTGGGTCTATAAGACTGGGTCTATAAGGCTGGGTCTATAAGACTGGGTCTACAAGAATGGGTCTACAAGACTGGGTCTACAAGACTGAGACTACAAGGCTGGGTCTATAAGACTGGGTATACAAGACTGGGTCTACAAGGCTGGGTCTATAAGACTGGGTCTATAAGACTGGGTTTATAAGACTGGGTCTACAAGACTGGGTCTACAAGGATGGGTCTACAAGAATGGGTCTAGAAGGCTGGGTCTACAACTAGCTGCAAGACTGGGTTTACACGGCTGGGTCTACACGGCTGGGTCTACAAGGCTGGGTCTATAAGACTGGGTCTATAAGACTGGGTCTACAAGACTGGGTCTACAAGACTGAGTCTATAAAACTGGGTCTATAAGACTGGGTCTATAAGACTGGGTCTACAAGTGGACTATAAGCCAGCTCCGTGGCGAAGGTTTTACGGAAGCAATCCGTAACCCCGTACACTGCGTTCGAAACACAGTTGCGGGAGGTTTGGAAGCAGACCGCCTTGTGTTGTATTTCGTACAATGGTATGAGTTCAGGTTGCTCAGACAGCAATGGCAAACTACTGAACGTACACTTGCCAAGAAATCACAAACGGGCAAAAATTCAGGGGGTGATTGCGAAGTTGTGTGAAGGATAAGCAACTGACTTAACTACAAGGGAGGTTAGATTTTCGATCATATGATAACCGTGCGGTCAAGCATGCCCACTGGTCACCTCACTCCTGCTGATCCCTATTTGCCAAGGACAGATTGCCAGTTGATTACATACTTCAGGACTGTCCTGCATACAAAGCCCAAGGAGAGTGCATTTGTCCGACATCAGGGACATCTCAAGATAAACAGTTTGGCCGTCTGGTCGACCTGCATCGTGCTGTGATGTTTATTGATAGCATTCCTCTTGATACTTGAGAATGGAAGAAGGAGAAGAGTAAGGGCAGAAGGACGAGGGCGAGGGGGAGGAGGACGAAGCAGACGCAGCAGCTGAAGCAGTAGAAACAGTACAGAAATAGAAGAAACAGCTACATCAGTAGTACAACAAGCAACTTGATTATAGCAATAGAACAAACAGGTACAACTATAGAACAACAAGGAACTTGATTACAGCAATGGGACACACAGGTACAACTATGGTACAACAAGCAGTTTGATTACAGCAATGGAACAAACAGGTACAACTAAAACTATGGCACAACAAGCAGCTTGATTACAGCAATAGAACAAGCAGGTACAACTATGGTACAACAAACAACTTGATTAAGCAACAGAACAAACGAGAGATGCAGCAACAGATACGTTATAAATCCCGCAGCTTGAACGAATACACACTAAATGTTTCGGTGAATTAGCACTTTCATCGGTAGAACAGTATGAACAGTGGTGGAAGCGTAATTATTAGGCAGCTTGCTTACCACAACAGTGATACGGAGTCAGCCCAAAATAGTCGCAGTACCCGCCTGCCGTTTATCCCACCTGTTCTGCACTGGGGCCGGCCGATTCTGTTAGAATGCACCTTATGATACAGTGAATTAGAATGTGTCTGTTGCTTAGGGGGTTAGTGAACAGTTCCATAATTCCCAGACACACCGAGCCGAGGTGTTTGAAATGAGCCACGGGTTATTTGGAAGCAGATCGCTTTGCGTTTAGATGGTATAAGACGTCGGCCGTTTAGATAGTAATGGCAGAATACTGAACGTAAAATTGCCTAGTAAATAACAAATAAATAAATGCCAGGGTTGATTGCGGCGTTCTACAAAGGACGCGCAACTAATTTTAGAATGCGTGAGGAACGCGTGGCCAAGAGGTTAGAATGTCTGTCTTGACACATTCATCATCAAGTGCCATACCAGCTGGCGTAGGCGTTCATGTTTCTCCACAAATCTCGGTGTTTGGTGTTCTTGATCAACTATGCTGATGGTATTCCTCCATGCCACCGTCTCAATCCATTCAGCATCATTTCTCTTGGTCTGCCTCTGTCTCTCTTAACTTCTGTCTTTCCAGTCATCACGATGTTCTCCAATGCCTCTCTTCTCAGCACATGACTAAAGAAAGCGGTTTGTCTCTTTAGTTAGTTAGTTAGTCGCGGTTCCAACTTCACGGCAATGGGTCGTCCCCATTATGCTGATTTCCTGTGTTAGTGAATATCACACAAAATGCTCCTCACTTCCCTATGTGAACAATGGAATAGGCAGGAGTCTCGGCAAGCCAACAGCCCGCACAGGTACACTGTGCATAATGTCGACGCCATAATGCCAACACAAGTCTTCCACGAAAAATACAGTTCACTGTCGATGAAAACGGCAATCACCTGAAAGACTTCATCGACCCGGATTTTATCCCTTATGGCTCGATCTCTTTCCACAGGGCGACCCACCGAAAGCGCCGCACAAAGCACGAACTCCGTAGCTCCAGCGACGACTCCCAGGAGTCTCCTGAAAAATGCACTCGTGAACTGAAAAGGCAAACCAGTCAATCCAGCACCAGCCGGCCGCCATCGTTCCGAACATGCATTTCATGCCATAAACTGCGAACAGATGTAAAAGCATTCCATGCGAAATTCAAAGCTCACAGTGTCGCGCCACGCACTCACTCAGTAGCTGGGCGACGGAACCATAGCCTCCTTAGTCGCCTCTTACGACGTGCATGGTAGGCAACAGTGTTACTATTCTTTGCTCCCCCGTATGGGCCCCGGCAACACACTGGCGGGTTTGTCTCTTTATTATTGTTGATAATGTTCCACTCGTAGTTTTATTAGCCTCTTTCAGGCAATCGTTGTTAGTTACTCTGGCAGTCCAAGGAATTCGCAACATTCGTCACAGGAACCACATCTCTGTTGCTTCCAAGTTCTTCCTAATTTTCTGATAAATTGTCGAACATATATTCAATTTCTCGGTGTGGCAATGGATTTTTGTGAAAGCGCAGAAAAATACAAACAATAGCCTAGATACCGCGTAGTAACTGTTGTGTCAATCGGCATTTAACCTCCGACCATTAAATCTTCCTGGCATACACCAGCATGGGTACACATGAAGAATGATGTATGTTTAGTCTATGTGAATATCTAAGACCTCACGCACCCACAACGTTATCTGCCTTGGAGTTCCCATGACATATCTCAGTAAAATACTATGACCGATAGCTCAACTGAAATGCTGAGAAGAGCTGAGTCAAGAACCGAGATAACAGCACTCGGGATATTTCCACAAGCACTCCGTCCTCATCTTCAACAACCATCGAAGAGTTCCAAATACTAATGGTACCAGTTGCAGGATTATGTGTCCACCTGGCTTTTCCTCAGAGAACTGAGTGACTGTCAGATCCTCTGTCACTCTCTGCCGAACCATTATCTCCAGTCAATGATGATTCCAAACGATTCCAAAGGGCCCTAAACACATATGCCTTATTGTACGCCAATATCCCACCAAGAAGTGCAGCTTCAACCACGTTGTCCGCTAGTCGTTCTCTAACACACCAACATACCCTTGGGAAAGGATCCAACGGATGTACCATATCTTTCATTTATAACTAAAGTATGCCACTCAGCTCGAAGCATACCTGTCTTCACCATATTCCTCATGCTCTGTGAGAGCGTTACACTCACGACATGTTTGTGCAGTTTATCCTGCAGCCAGCAGAACTCCGTAGAGACTGCCTCCACCTCCATTCTCATACTAGATGTTGTGGTATTATATGTCAGGATCTCCTGCACGACAGTATGTCCATAAATATTCGCAACGAACCCATTTCCGTTCCTTCTTAGCTCGCAGCCATCCATATAGATGATTACACCTTCTGGCTCGGATTGTCATGCATCAATTGAAGAACCTCCAATTAAGCTCTGTCTACTGGCCAATTCCCACTCTCCTAATCCGGTGTAAACATGACCCTGCACAGGTCTGACGTTTCCGCCTTCATTTTGACCCATTACTCTCCTCTCCCAATGTTTTCGAGCATACACACTTCTCTGATTGTGTCCTCTGTCCGAGACATCGATGGTTTTCCTCTTATCAACCTGTGGCCCTTATCTATGTTTAGGGCTTCATGCAGGAGGTGTTCCTTGTCCACGGCCAGTGGGAGATATGTTTTAGCCTGTTGCATCTTGAATTTGTCATTGGCAAAGCTTGCATGTATCTCCTACACACTGTCGGAGTGTTCTTTGCGCATCCCAAGATCACCCGCATAGCTTCAATCTGTGTGCGCTGTAGTTCCACCCGCTGAAACTTTGACATCGTAAGTAGTCCCAATCCATACCCAAATACTGAGATAATTAGATGTTGATAGAGTTTAAACAACATTGCTTGCTCTGTGTCCATTGCCGTCATTATCTTCAGTGCACACAGTCCTTTCTTAGCTTTGATAAAACCTCCTTCAAAGTGATCCATGAACGACAGGTGATTCTCTTGTAACATTTCACAGTGAAATACTATACCATATAGCTCAGTTAAATACTATATAATATAGCTCAGTGAAATATTATGCCAGCTATCTCAGTGAAATACTACGACAGATATCTCAGTGGAATACTACGACAGAGATCTCAGTGAAATACTATACCATATTTTTTCTCTCTCTCGCTCGCTTTGAAATCAAGCGTAGTCCATACACACTATATTTTATAGTAGTGATGGACTGAATTGTGTGTGTTGGTTTGCTTTCCCTATTAACAGTGTCCCTCGCCAACAGGCGAACCCACTCCGTCTTCAGAGGTACTTGTAATTTACATCTCCACATCAAGGACGACAGGTAAATATTTTAGTCCAGCTGTCCGGTGTAGGGGTTGAACCCCTTACATCGACACCAGCACAACGAATGTTTAAGAAACACACGTTCTTACCCATTCAGCCATGCTGACCTGCCTATACCATATAGCTCAGTGAAATACTATATCAGATAGATCGGCGAAATACTATGACAGACAGCTAAGTGAAATACTATGATAGATAGCTCAGTGAAATACTATGATAGATAGCTCAGTGAAATAATATGCCACATAGCTCAGTGATATACTATGACAGATAGCTCAGTAAAATACTATAACGGATAGATCCAGATAGCTCAGTGAAATACTATGACGTTCAACTTACGATAGTTGTCAGAGCTTCCACCATATTACACTCTCGTCCTATATCGTGTCATGAATTAATTTGATTGCCTGAGTTCTGCAAGCCGCGAAGTTTGAGATCCGCTGTTTAATCTTTATCTTTTCTCTCCATTTTTTGTTGTTGATGCAACCAGTGCTTCTACCTGAGCTCGAACAGTTAGGCTCTGGGAAGTTAAACTGCAGGAGTAGTTTCCAAGCGAGGAGAGTTGTTTCGTAAGTAGTTATGACAGAGCAACTTTTGAACTATTGGTTTTCGGTAGTGCATCCTCGAGAAAATATCCACATTTTGTAGTAATTACCGTAACTTATTAATACTTCGTTCAGTCTTTTGAAAAGTGTATTTCTTAATCACATTCTGCTTTTTATTAAGGTTAGGTAAACCAGTTATTATCACGAAAATTTGAAGTGTTGTTAAATGACTCCAATTTCGGATAATGGTAATTTGGGAGTATAGACAATGCCTGGAAAATGAACAAACTATTAGAAAGTAGAATGGAGGCCCTGGTGATGTGGATATACAGAAGCATATCTGGTATTTCGTGGAAACAGAAACAATAACATATAGGGGTTCTAGAAAAACAGGGAATGAGCGAAGAGTTGATGAAAGAAAACTATAAAAAGAGGCAAGTGAAATATCTGTGGCTACGATAGAAGATATAATCCTTTGATAAAATCCACAAGGTTGGAGGCAAGAGGTCAACAACGATACAAGTGGGAAGATAACAGAATGTACAATCAAGGCGGGAGAAAGACAGCTTTGGAGATCCATTGCAGTTAATCATTGTGAAGACGGCACCTGATTGATTGAATTTGGGAGCAATCGAGGTTGGTTTGCTTGTTGGTTGGTCAGTTGGTATGTTGTGAATCGACAAAGTTTTAACTCTTAATGTTGATTTATTGGCGATCATGTCGTATCAGCCACGAAGGGGACTTGTATCTATCAGAGTGAGAGTGGCGTGCAGACTTTTCTGCTCGACCCGTAACCACTTGTAACACCTGGGCATATTTATGGACACAGAGATAGAAGAAGGCAACGACAGAAGACTGTTGACAGCTTTATATCATGGTCCTAAATGATGTCAGCTCACGAACTATACCTTCTGGATATTGCTAGATGTGGAGAATCATGATCGCTCACGCCAGTTGTCAAGGCACGTAATGATGATTAGTTTTAAACATAGCGAAAATGTTTACCCGCATAGAACATTTCATATATACACCAACACCCAACATTGTGCAAACGGATTTGGGCGGTGGGGCGCAACTGGGAGTGTACAAGTGCGAGGGAATTCAACCTAAAGACAAAATGTCATGACAGAGCAGACAAGTCCCTAAGCCTTGGTCGGCAACAAGTCTAGGATAGAAGCTCCGACAGGCAGACAGTTAGAGCATTGCTTTACTGATGTTACAGCTTATTCAGCTTGTCTTGTTCCAGACGTATTGGTGTTACCTGTCATCTGGACTTTGCAGATAAGAGAGGGATCATGCGGCACGGCCAATACATAGTCTCTAAATTTAGTCCAGACTTTGTGCCATGGAGAGGTGTAACTCCATTTTACAAACACCCGTCTGTCAAGACAGCAGGCAATATGCCAGTCATTTCATATATATATATATATATATATATATATATATATATATATATATATATATATATATATATATATATATATATATATATATATATATATATATATTCTCAGTGTGAGGACAGACATTAAGGAGATGTCATCAAGCTCGACTTGACTGCTGCTTCCTTTAATTACTTCATAATGACGTCTGCAGATGAACAAAGAAGAAGATTCCGGCGTAAGAAGTCTTACCCGGAACATGAATGTCAAATACCATGCAGTTTTTTTTTTAAATGCCGGTGGATTTTTAGCTTCGTTATGGCGTAAACTGTCACTGTCATTTACTGCCAATATAGTACCTTGCGGTGTATGGCAGAGGGGTCTTTGAGCCTGATGAATTAAGGCCGCCTGGCTAGTGCAATCGCCGCGAACTGTGCAAGTTAGAATTTTCTTTTTGCCCCCGACTGAAAACATCCCACCCCTTACCGAGGGATCGAACCTGGGTCTCCCGAAGGAGAGTCCGGCGTTCTAGCCACTCGGCCAGCCGCTCCTCTTATGGCGTAAATCTGGTAAATCCTGAGGTTAGTTGTTACAGTGGATTACACACGACATTTCCACAACTGTCGTGCTTGTCAGATGTTAAACTACATTGTAGCGGATGAACTATTCCACTTTGTGTCTCTCATGCTTCCTTAAACATATTAGTTATCATCATCAGCATCATAATCGCCATCATCATGTGCCATGATGATTATCATAGCCGGTCATTTTCGCCATATCATATGATCACCAGAATTAGTTTAGTTTAGTTTAGTCGACGGATCAACATCACGGCACACATAAGTGCTCCGTTCTACTCCTAACTCAAGCCTGAGTCCGGAGATTCTCAGCTCAGTGCACGAACTCCGTAGCACCGGCGAGGATCCTGATATGGTGATATGATATATGATGATATATGATGGTGAGATATGGTGATATGATATGGTAACACCGGCGGGAATCACCAGAATTTCGGATCACCTCTGTGTTCTTGTCTCGACCATGCCATGTGGCTAAGCCACACAGGTATTTACTTCTCTGTATTCCCCTCGTTCTTTCCCCATCTATTTTGGTTTTTCAGTCTGTCCATGGTATTCTTTGCATTCTCCTCAGAAACCACATTTCCACTGCCATTAGATGTTTTTCAGCTTGACTGCCTATTGCCCATGTTTCACATTAATACAAAAGTACAGGTTACATGTTGCACCTCACCACTCTTATTCTCGTAGCAATTGACATCTTATGTTTGTTTTTCTTTTACCAGCATGGTCACTGCTAAGAAAGAAAGCAATGGAAAACTACCTTCTATACAGATGAAAATCATGTTTCGACAATATTTACCTTTAAGATAAACTTAACTCCCTGGCCAAATTATAGGACCATCACAAATTTAGGTTGAGCGGCGGAATCTGTAGCCAGGCTGTCTTAGAGATCGGAGCGTGCAGGCATCTAAACCTCCACCAACCGCGATCATGAAATTGTCGACATAACTTCCTACTCATCTCAAGAACGCGCACGTTTGTATTTCCTTTTCAGCTTCATTACAGTCGTATAGTCCACGCCGTGTAGCCTTGGTAATACAGCCTTCTGTTTCGTGTACTGCCAATCATTTCTGATACTGATGTCCCTCCATGCCAAAATTTCAAACTGTCCAGTATCTTCTTTCCTGATCTCCCCTACTTTTCTTCCCCTCCAACTTTCCCGTTGTGACCACATAATCCAGCTTTCTCCTTCTTACGACATCCCCAAAGAATATGGACTGTCTTCTTCTGATGCGAGTAGCCAGTTTTCTTTGTGGGTTAATTTCTCAAGACATCTTCATTGTTATTTCTATCCGCCCTCGGTGTTCTCATCATTCTTTTATGAAGCCATATCCCGACAGCTTCCACATAATTCCTCACTAATCTGTTCATTGTCCATGATTCGCTTCTATACAACAAGACTTGGTTCATTATAGCTCTTAAGAACACCTTTTCTCATCTCGATCGACAATGATAAATTGCAGAAAAGATTCTGCATCTTGTGAAACGGTGCCTTTGCTGAGGCCATTCTACATTTAAATCCTTAATACATCTCCCATCTGCTGTTATAAAAGTACCCAAATAATTAAATACCTTGACTTGTTTTAGAGTCGTTCTAATTACTTTGATGTGGCATTCATTACAGTTACCTCAGTGATAATTAGTGCTAATTGGTGATTTAGTAATGATGCGTGCACAATTCCGGCACGTTTTTTTCTTATAATACCTTTTCCTTTGTAGTTTCAGTTTAGACTAATAAAACATGTAGGAATGAACCACCGGAGAGAGATTAAGGGACATCATGTTAGGCTTGCGTACATTTTGAAAATACAGCTCGTTCGTTCGTTCTTCTTCTGCGTTTACCGTTTTCTATGGAGGTCAGTAGTCACGATGTTCTTCAATGTCTCTCTTCTCATCACATGACCACAGAAAGCTGCTTATCTCTTTCTTACTGTTGTTTATAATGTTCTAGTTTCATTAGCCTCTTTCTAGCAATCGTCGTTAGTAACTCTGCCAGTCTAAGGAATTCGCAACATTTATCGTAGGAACCACTTCTCTGTTGCTTCCAAGTTCTTCATAATTTGTTCATTTACATTCCAAGATTGACTACCATACAGCTTAACATGTTCTATATAGCACCTCAGCACTCTCTTTCTTACACTCAATGATAATGATATATTGCATAAGGTACTTTTCATTTTCTGAAATGCAGCTTTTGCTTGCTCTATTCTGTTCTTAATCTATGTTTTCGTCTGATGTTATAAATGCCCCCTGTTTGTTTTAATTCGCATATCCTTCACAGGACATCGCTGTCAACAGCAGCATCCCTCAGCTGTCTGTTGATTTCTTGGCAAGACCACGCTCAGTAGTTTGCCATTGCTTTCTGAGCAGCCGGCTCAGTTATCCCGCAAGTCATCAGCGGGGGTCGAACCGCCTCCAGCTCTCGCCCGCTACGAGACTCTGAGTGATAAACGAGATTACGGAGAAAGTGTTGTAACCCCTCGGCCAGAGAGACCGGCATAAATGCCCCTAGGTATTTAAAATTATCTACTTGGTTAAGCATTTTCCCTTCTATTTCCATTTAACAATTTGGTGTCACCTTTTTCTTTGATATCACAATTGTTACTGTTTTCTTGACATCCAAAGAGAGTCCCTTCTTTGCACTTTCCGTTGCTACAATGTTCAACAATTGTTGTAGATCTTGTGCATTATCCGTCACCAATACTATGCCATCTGCATAGCGTATATTATTTATATTATAACCTCTGATTATTATTCCCTGCTTCTCTTCGATCTCTCTCATTATTACTTCGCTATAGAGGGAGAAGAGATCCGGTGACAATACACATCACTGTCATACTCATAGCTTTATTTGTTCATAATTGCCCTCTTTATTTCCCATTTTAATTGCTGATGCTTGATTCCAGTAAATATTTTTTTAAAATTATTCTGTGATCTTTCCCGTCAATGTTAATATCCTCCAACATTTAAATTAGTTCATCACGATATACATTATCAAAGACTGAAATACCACTTGTTCAATAAACTAAAGATAGGAGATACTGATGGATGTAATTGTGGAACTGGTAACATGACAGCTAAACGTTTGTTGCAAGAGTTTCCAACATATGCAGAACAGAGAAAAGTACAAAGGGCTTCTCATAAGTCTTTAGCCTGACCATGAAGGAGTAGGCGGAGAAAATTGAAATTTGGCACAGTGCTTATTCCTTCTCAATGTAGCCACCACCTGGATTTATGCATTTCTGCCATCTCTGCGTGACCTTGAAAAGACCTTCAGAATAAAACAACCTATTTTTCGAACTAAACCAGTTATCACAAGCCAGAATGACATCTTCTTCACTGTCAAAACGATTTTCTTTCAGCTGTTTTTTAAGATTTGGGAAAAGAAAAAAGTCTGATTTAGCCAAATCTGGAGAATATGATGGGTGTGGAAGAATTTCAATATTCAAATCGTTGGCAGTTTGCAGCACAAGCCGTGCTTTATGGGATGGTGCGTTGTCTTGAAGCAAAGGCAGAATTTGCGTACGCGCTATCTCTCTTTTTCTGGTCACAGCCTTTCTTAGTTTGATAAGGAGATCTGCATAGTACTGCCCATAAACCGTGTTACCATGAAGCATGTAATCTTTCAACATGACACCTTTGATGTCCCCCCCAAAAAAACAGTCAGCATCACTTTTCTTGCATATGATTGTGCTCTTGGCTTGACATGTTTTGGTGAGCCCGGGGTTTTCCACTGCATGCCTGCAATTTTGGATTCTGGGTCATAATGGTGAATCCAAGTCTCATCTACCGTCACCATGGTCGTCAACATGTTTTTTCGACCGCCAGATGTTGAGCAACTGGCCACAACAATCAACCTGTGTTTGTTTCTGTTCACATGTCAGCAGGCGCGGGACCTAGCGGGCACACACTTTTCTCATGTTCGGTCTGTTGTGTAAAATTCTAAAATCTATACACTTACTCAGTTTTGATGAACCCGATATCTCTGCAATTGTCATTTTCCTATCCTGGTCTATGATTTTCTTCACTTTTGCAGCATTTGCATCACTGCGCTCTGAGGACGGTTGTCCTGATTTTGGCAGACCAGCAACTTGGGAACAGCCACACTTAAACTGCAAACACCAACTTTTTATAGAAACATAAAAACACTGGTTCCATCTCCCTGTGTACTTCTATGGGTGTTTTCCCCTGTAACATCAAGAATTTTTTCACAGTCCTGGCGTCTGATTTCTCCATTGTTCTGACAAACCGTTGGATGTGCAGATCTGGTCAATAGGGTGTGTTGTGCCATGCACCATATCGGGAAAACCAGTCATAATTCCATTACAAATTGAATGAGCTATACATGTGCCAAATTTCAATTTTCTCCGCTTACTCCTTCATGGTCAGGCTAACGACTTATGAGAAGCCCCTTGTATTATGGTCTTCACCAGCTCCATTTGAGGACACACTCTATGGGGGTATCGACAAGTTAACGTTTACTGCTGCTTTCTTTGCATTCATTCTTAATTACGCCTGCTGAAGGTGAACAAAAAAGTGAATCTTGGAATGTAAATGAACAAATTAGTAAGGCAGAGATGAGGTTCCTGATGCAAATGTTGCCAATTCCTTAGGCTGGCAGAGTAACTAACAACAACTCATCTCATCTCCTCATATTCCTCTTGTACCTTGCGGTGTCGAGGTGAGGTGAAGTATAAACAGCGGGAGAGTGCCCGCTTATGGGCTTCATGTATCGATATTCTCATGGACTCTATTATTCCCTGCGTCCATCGTTTACGTGATCGGCCTCTTCCTCTGCTTCCCTCTGGTCTGTACATCATTGCTTGTTGTGGTGTACTGTTAGTTGGTAATCTACTTACATGGCCAAACCATTTGACTTGCTGCCTTCTAATAACTAATAACGATTGCCTGAAAGAGGCTAATGAAACTTGAACATTATATACAACAATAAGAAAGAGACAAACAACTTTCTTTGGTCATTGCTAAGAAGAAAAGCATTAGAGAAGATCGTGGCAATTGGAAAAATCGAGAGGAAGAAGTCAAAGGCAGACCAAGAGAAATAATGCTGGGTGTCTGAGGCAGAGGCATGGAGGAATATCAGCAGAGTTGATCCAGAACAACAAAGACCGCAGTCTGTGGAGATAATGAACGCATACGCTAGCTGGCAGGGCACTTGATGATGCTTAACATTACACGCTACTTATTAAGAATCCAGTTGCTGCTTGGAAATGTGCCTTTATCTTGTTCTCCATTTGACCCACTTCTTGCACCGCGCTTACTAGTGTCATATTCTCTGATAATCTATGCTATACTGCCGCGTTTTTATCCTTGCACATTTTTACTTCCTTTTCTGTCACCTTCGTCAACGCGCTGATATATGCGGGATTTGAGGGGCAGTGAACGAAATGCTAAACTTGCTGGCTCTGCATCCCCTGCAGATGGCGGGTTCATGGATCAGATCGATGTTATTTAATACTAATAGAGAGATTTCGAGAGCGGAGGGCTTTGACGCCAGTTAACAGAGTTGTATCCCATATGGTTAGGTGTCTTTCCGCAGGGCGATATTCCGTCACCCCCACCCCCAAGAAAAAAAAATCGAATTTTCTCCCTATAAATCCCTCAATCCCCCTACATAGTATAAGGACAAATGTAAGCTAAATTTAATAACACATACTAGAACAAGTCTAGACATCTACATAAAAAGTGATTTGCGGGTCTATTTACGAAATAAAATGAATTTCAGAAGAACGAGAAATACATAACCGTCAAGTATGGAGGGAAAAACAATATCAAGTAATCGGTCCTTGTATTAACGCGATCTTGAAATACTCTTAATTCTCCCCTGGCATGTGTGTGGGCCCACACTTAAACCATTACCCTCTTAAGACAACAATCACCTTCAAATCAATATCCTATATGTGGCTGACTTGGTCACAGGATTTGTAATCTGAGCCTGGGTTGGATCCTAATATAACTTCTCTTCTGAGGTTGAACGGGGTAGGGGTAATGGTATAAAAAACAGTTAGTTGCATATTTTTTACAGGACGTCGCAGTCAACCCTATCATATTTTGGATGTTTGTGATCTCTTGGCAAGTTTACGTTCAGTAGTTTTGCCATTGGTGTTTAAACATGATGGTATAATGGAATGGAACATAAAGTGTAGGCCTAACACTTTACATCCCTTCTAAAGAATGTGTTCTTTAATTATATGTGCCTCCTATTAGCTGGTATCCTACCATTTAAAATGAACAAAAACAAACACACTATTCATATACCCTTGGTTACATATTGGCCCGGCGTGTATCCGCGATGTGTCTCTGGTAATCTTATCTGATTTGTCTGCCTGGAGCACTGTCTTTCTAGAACAATCTCTACTCTGTTTATATTTATAAAATCAAATTGTGTACCTGATTTACACCTTGATTCTGGTTCTCATCAAACTATGGGAGGATTGTTTCTTCACTGTAGACACATCAATTATTCTTATCTTGATAGCTACATCAAGATCGAAGGGAATTGTCTTGTTTCGTTTTTGACACATAAATTAACACGTCTCGGTAGTATTCTTCTTCAGGTGCTAGCACTGCGTCTGTATATCTATATATATACAAGACAATGTTTGTTTTTGCCTTTGTTTCTTTGTTTGTGTGTCCTTTATGCGTTCGCGAACGGTCCATCCGATTGGGATTAACTTTTCTACAGATGTTCTTCTCATTCCCGCCGAGCCAACTGTCACAGTTATTTAGTTTAAAATCAACAATTTTCCCCCCAGCAAGAAAGAATATGGCACGAGCTTTAGAAACAGACGAATACATATTTAGCCATCTTGCTGTAAGGGAACTCACTCTCTGATTAAACCAGAAAAAAGTTAGGAATAGTTGTTGTTCTTCACTCCCGCGGATCAAACTGAAATAGAACGGGATCATCAGAAACAGACGAGCACGGAAACAGACGTGAACGGATAGACAGACAGACAGACAGACAGACAGACAGACAGACAGACAGACAGACAGACAGCTAGCTAGCTAGCTAGCTAGCTAGCTAGCTAGATAGATAGGTAGATAGATAGATAGATAGATAGATAGATAGATAGATAGATAGATAGATAGATAGATAGATAGATAGATAGATAGATAGATAGATAGATAGATAGATAGATAGATAGATAGATAGATAGATAGATAGATAGATAGATAGATAGATAGATAGATAGATAGATAGATAGATAGATAGATTAGATAGATAGATAGATAGATAGATAGATAGATAGATAGATAGGCCAAACTTTATTTTCGAAGGTAACAAATTAGGCACGCAGGCCCGTCTTACATTCGGCCCTTCCAATCACTCATCTTTCGCTCATCAGTGCATAGTGCATTAACATAGGGAAAAAAACATTGTCAAATGAATGTTGTAAGCATAAACAATGCATGTTACCATGTTATGAGACAAATCCCCCACCCATCCATCCACTATACATCTGCGTGTCTCCCACACACACATCCACTACCCAACTACACACATATCCACAGGCACATACATGACCCCATCCATCCACTCATTCCCCAACCCACACATCCCACACACACCCCCACATACACCATCTCCCCACCCACACACACACATCTCCCACCACACACACACAAACCCAGGCACACATGCATGCAACCACCTATCCATACCCACCCACACATTTCCCCACCTTCACACATCTCCCCACCCACACGCACACATCCGCCACCCATCCCATAACCTACCAACACTCACCCAACCATATATCCTCCACAGCCCACCCACACACCCCCAACCACTCAGCCAAACACGCATCCCCCAACCACATACCCATCACCCACACATACATATTCCAGCCAACTCACATATCCTGCACTTACCCACACACAAACCCCGCACCCACCCACAAATCCCCCACTTACACACATATCACCCACCACACAATCTCCCCCAACCACACATCCTACACCAACACACACATCCCCTCCCACCCCCAACCTACGCACACTCACCCTCCCACACATCCTCCACCCACCCACTCGCCAACCACCACCCCCCCCCCCCCCGATCTCCAATCCCCAATGACACATTCCTTAACGACTCATCTCACCACCCATACACTCACATACACACACACACACATCTCCCCACCCATACACACATCCTCACCCATCAACACAGACAGACAGACAGACCGACCGACCGACCGACCGATCGACCGACCGACCGACCGACCGACCGACCGACCGACCGACAGACAGACGGACGGACGGACGGACGGACGGACGGACGGACGGACGGACGGACGGACGGACGGACGGATGGATGGATGGATGGATGGATGGATAGATAGATAGATAGATAGATAGATAGATAGATAGATAGATAGATAGATAGATAGATAGATAGATAGATAGATAGATAGATAGATCAGGCAATAAATCATACATTCTATGGTTTGTGTCTTCGTTATTCAAAGACGATAGTTTGTTACACACTGCTTTAAAAAGGCATAACAGCTACAACCCATGTCATGGAATGGCAGACTCGGTACAGCGTCTTGGTCGGCAACTGGTCTAGGATCGAAGCTCGGATAGGCGGACAATTAGGGCATTACTTTGCCGATCAGGCAGCGTCTGCAGCTTGTCTTGTTCCAGATGTATTGGTGTTACCTTTCCTCTGGAGTAAACTAAGCAGGCCGAGAGAAGGATCATGCTGCATGGACAACACACGGTCTCTACAGTTCAGTTGTGCTATAGAGAGGTATAACATTCGCTACCTCGAATAGTCCTATATAGTCCAAAGCACTAGATGTAGTAACATGTGTATAGACTACGCTTGATTTCAAAGCGAGCGAACGCAGGAGAACAAAAAAGCTCTCATACTGAACTTGAGAATAAATAATTCAGAGAAATAACACTGTCTGAGAACCACTGATATACCTCACAGTGCTACTACCTGTACACACATATTTGTGTAGGATGGCATACGTCACACCTATCGCGTTATACACACACATAGAAAGGTATGATACAGCACTCATGGAAGAAAGCATGACATAAGACTTTGCTAATTGCAACAAGCTTTCTTGGCCGGCATTATACATTATTTCTCTTGGCAAACACACGGACATGGAATTTGGCACCGTACACAAACACTAGCCGATTGCGTGTGCGTAACTAAGACAAGTCAGGTCTTTGCCTCTACTTAATTCATAATCGTTTATTCGCTGTTCCTGCACTTAAATCCATTTTTCTGTGTGTAAGGTTTGCATACTATACACTTACATTGCACACAATGTTGCGGCCTTGTGGGAGCACGTGTACACCTCGGTGGAGCAGATGGATCACCATGGTCTGGTAAGAATGAGACAGCGAGGAGTGACGAGGGGATCTGGCCGACGCTTGACGCTCAGAGGAAAGGCGAAACGGACATATAATCAGATTGCTACTGGAACTATTAGTGTTGGAACTCTTCGCTGGCTGCTGGGGATGGGGACGGAGCGCTTATGGGAATGTCCCGAATGCTGTGATGTCGGTTCCTAAATCAATCAATCAATCAATCAATCAATCATTGCACACAAGTTGTATTCTACGAATAACGATAAAACTGCAAATATGTTATATTTATTTACTGATACATTCCGTCTTGATAGACAATAGTTTGTTAAATGGCTTTATATTTCTCCATAGAACAAAGCCTGGGCTGAATTGTGGAGACCATGTGTTACCTATATAGCGTGATCCCTCTCTCGGTCTTTCTATTGTACTCCAGGGGAACGGCCACAGCAATACGCCTGGGAAAAAAAAGCTGCCGGATCAGCAAAGTAATGCTCTAATTGTCCGCCTGTTGGAGCTTCGATCCTAGATCAGTTGCCAACCAAGTCTTAGGGCCTGGTCTGCCCAGCCATTAAATTTAGTCTTCAGGTTGCATTTCCTCGCACCAGAATAAGACTTGTACCCTCCCAATTGCACTCCTCCGCCCGAAGCCGTTGGCACAATGTGGATGACGGATTTGGTGAGCGCCGCCAAACATTCGGCGCTAACAAAGGGCTGATGGTACTGTCATACGGTAACCCAGTCACATCTGACTAAGACTTGACCGATGTGTGTGTGTGTGTGAGTGTGTGTGTGTTGTGTGTGTGTATGTGTGTGTGTGTGTGTGTGTGTGTGGTGAATTAGCGTAGGGAGCTGTACTAACAATATGATGATCGGGATTGGACGATTGTTCGACGCCTGCGCTCGTCGTCTAGCTAAGTGAGGAAAAGACTGGCCGCCGTCCTGTCATTACTACAAGATGTGATGATGCTGCTTCATCACAGCCCCATAGCCGGACACTGAGTCTGCTTCTGGACAAATGCCCTCATTTACAAAATACATTTATAACTCTGTGTCTGTGTATGTTAATGTATATACGAGGGCGAGTCAATAAATAAGTCAGACAGTTCTGTGGCATGGCAGGTAAATGTAGCTGGTGTTTTCTACAGGTGTCATTAGATGACAGCAACATCGAACTTTATATTCTCGTTCGTCAGGTGGCACTATGTGTCTCTTGCGCATGCGTAGCGCATAAACAAAATGGCGACTGTACTTACGGAGTGTACAACCAAAGGGCAATGTGTTATTGTGCGTTTTTTGTGGGCAAAAAGACTGCCTTCAAAGGCCATTCATAAGGAAATGCTTTCTGTTTATGCTGACAAATGTTTGTCCTGTCAAGCGGTTCATCGCTTGGTAGACAAGTTTTCTCAAGGACGCTCTATAATTGTTGATGAAATCCGATCTGGTCGTCCTATTGAGATTGCAATAGAAGCATCCGTGCAGCGGGTGGAGGAGATGATTAGAGGTGACAGGCGAGTAACGGTAGACTCTGTAGCATCTGCAGTAGGGTGCTCACATGGTTCAGCATTCAGCATAATGCATGATCGATTGGAATTTAAGAACGTGTACTCAAGGTGGGTACTCAGACAATTGAAGGAGGAACACAAAATTAACCGATTTTGTCTGTCCTTGCATCATCTCTGTCGATACGAAGAAGAAAGAGAAGACATGTTGAACAGGACTGTTACTGGGGACGAATCATGGGTGCATCACTACCAGCCCGAATCAAAGCGCGCTTCAATGCAATGGAAACATCCTTCTTCGCCTTGTGTCCAAAAATTCAAGGTTACGCCATCAACAGGGAAGGTTATGCTGACAGTGTTCTGGGATTATCAAGGAGTGCTTTTAACCAATTTAAAGAAGAAAGGTGACAATGTGAATCCTGAATCGTACTGTGAAGTTCTATCGATGCTTCATGATGCAATTCGAAGAAAACGTCCAGGACTGCTGACTAGAGGAGTGTTGCTTCTTCGTGACAATGCCAGACCACATACGGCTCGATTAACTCAGGAGAAAATTAACCAACTAAGGTGGGAAGTTCTGGAACATCCACCTTACAGCCCCGACTTAGCCCCTAGCGATTTTCACCTTTTTAGTCCACTGAAAACCCACCTTGGCGGTGGACATTTCCCGAATAACAACGAAGTTGAATGTGATGTGGAAACGTGGTTTAGAAAACAGAGCACACAGTTCTATGCAGCCGGTTTGTGAGGACTGATAAAACGATGGGATATGTGCATCAATGTTGGTGGAAATTCAATCAATCAATCATGTGCCATGCCGGAAAGCGTGGGTGGTCATGACTCGGTGGAAATTATGTTGCGAAATAAAGGGACAATGTATGTATAACAATAAACTGGTTTCAAGTTGTTATTATATTTAGTTATTTTTCTACAGCCATCTATGACTTACTTATTGACTTCCCCTCTCGTGTGTGTGTTTGTGTGTGTGTGTGTGTGTGTGTGTGTGTGTGTGTGTGTTGTGTGTTTTCCCACTGATTATGTCGACATACTTATCTGTTAAATTTTCCTCTATTTTCTTTCTCTTTCCCTCTTTATCCCTCAATGGTACATAGGCCCTCAACCGTCTCATTCCAAGCTGTCCTTTCCTTAACTATGCCATGCAGCTTCCCTAAGGCCTGCCAATATTATTTATTTAATTCTCTACTTCTCTCCTACGTGTGTTTTATGTCTTCATTTTTTTTTTTTTATTGCACGTGGATTCCAGACAAAAGCCTCGCTAACAATACTGTTCTCAGCGTGTTTACTGCAACTCTTGATTCATTGGTGTTTGTTGAGGTCTTTCCATGAGTTCTACATTGGTGATTTATTTATACCATTTTAGCTATTATTGTTTTGCGCGGGAACCAATTATTGACTGTTTGCAGTTTATTAGTAATAGTTTCAGTCATTTAGTAATCCTTTTAGTAATTTAGTAATCGTTTTAGTCATGTAGTTATCGTTTTAGTCATTTAGTCATCGTTTAGTCATTTAGTAATCGTTTTAGTCATTTAGTAATCGTTTTAGTCATGTAGTCATCGTTTTAGCCACCTAGTCATCGTTTTAGTCATTTAGTAATCGTTTTAGTCATTTAGTAATCGTTTTAGTCATTTAGTAATCGTTTTAGTCATTTAGCCATCGTTTTTGTCATTTAGTCATCGTTTTAGTCATCGTTTTAGTCATGTAGTCATCGTTTTAGTCATTTAGTTATCAAGGAACGACTGGCCGAGTCGCTAGGACGCTGAGTTATCCTTCGGGACAGCCGGGTTCGAATCCTGGGTAAGGTCTGGGATTATTTTATGTCGTAGGCAAAATAAAACCCTAACCTGCACAGTTCGCGGCGAATCCACTAGCCGGGTAGCCATAATCCTTCAGGCTCAAGACCCCGCTGTCTGATACTGCAAGGTACTATAGGCTGGAGATAACAGTTTTAGTAACTCTCCAAGTTTCTAATCAATACATCAGTAAGTACTCTTTGAAAGTTAGATTTGAATATGTTACGTGTGGTGCTAAGTTTAATTTCTTTTGACTTCCACAAATTTCCAATTGCTATAAAAGCGAATTTTGCCGTTTGTCTTCTTAATTTGATCTATGTTGTCTGTTGGTATATTAAAATGTGATCTCCCGGATAAAGGAACAATAGTCCATCAGACATGCCGGAACAAACAACAACATAAAGACCCACCTAATTCAAGTGCAAGAAATATATTCATTCCTGGCAACTGCTGAATGGCTGCGACTCCGGCAATTAAGAAATAATAAACACTAAACACAAATCGACACCTGCCAAAGATGTTGACTGTAAAACCAACAAAGATGTGACTATACACAAACTACACAAGAAGCTCCGAGAGACACTCATTTAGTCACAAACAACCCGCTGGAAATTCCCATGGATATAGCAGTTGTACACTTGTGGTGAAGGCAGGTGTTCGGCACTTTCAAGGCAAAACAGTCATGGGCCAGTTGGTAAGTGATGTTCTTGCTAATGTTGATGTTTTCGTAAGTTTTCTGTTAATTGTTTTGTCTATCTGTAACTAATTAAATGGCGAATGTTTTAATTAACAAGTTTGAGTCGTTTGGGAGTTCCGCTCCGTTGATTTAAAAACAAAAATGTAGGAGTCATGGCCGACATTATCAGCACAACTATCATCAGTATTCATCATTAGTCGTTAGTAACTCTTCCAACTTCTCGACAAAATAGCACCCCATAATGCTCCGTTCTTGTGACAGTGAATATCACACATAATGTTCTCACTGTTCTATGTGAAAAGTGGTACAGATAGCAGTCGTGACAAACCAAAGTACCCACAGGCATACGTGCATAATGCTGCTGCCAGAATATCAACACAACAGTCCGCCATTAAAATTACAGTTCATCGTCGACGGATGATTCTAGGTTATCACTAGAAAACCATCAGCTGCATATACATTACTGCATAAGGCAATTTCAGCTATTCAAGGTACCGCCCACCCATCATTTTTTTCCGAAAAAGCAGTTCACAATACAAACAACAGCAGACAATTACAAAAGTATTCCACACGAAATCCAGAGTTGATGGTGTCGCTCCACGCACTTAACTCCGTAACAGGGCGACGAAACCATGTACTGCCAGTCCAACATTAGGGAAATGCCTAAGCAAACTGTACCCAGAAGCAGAAACATGCCAGAAGCATATCCGCCATATTGGACCGGAGCAGTATCCCATCTGTCACGTGTTTTGCCAAATGATATAGGTGTTCATGTCTCCCCACATAGGTTGGACTTTGATGTTCTATACAGATTTAATTAATAAATTTCCTACGTGTTAGCATAGTAGATGGGGAGCTGCGCTGATAATGTCACAATCGTGTCGGACAAGGGTTCGACGCCTACCCTCGTCGTCTTGCTAAATGAGAGAAAGATCGGCCACCTATTTCTCCGTGCATACGGAATGTGACGGCCTTTTCACATCATGTACCCATGGTAGGAAACTGCTCCGGGAGAATTCATTATAATAATTATTATTCCACAAGGCCACCACTTTAGACCATCCAGCATCATTACTCTTGATCTATCTCTGCCTCCTTTACAGATAATCCTTCCGGTCGTCATCATGATCTTCAATGCTTCTTTTGTCATGATATTACCAAGGAACACCGTCTGTCTCTTTCTTATAGTTTTATACAATGTTGTGTGTACATGTGTGTGTGTGTGTTTAATTTTGTGTGTGTGTGTGTGTGTTTTTTTTTTTTTTGGGGGGGAGGGGGGGGGGGGGGTTGTTTAGTAAATATATTCTGAAAACGTAAAGAAACAATGTATAATTTTTCTATGTAGCCACCACTCAATGTAAGTCCTCCAGCGCCGATAAAATGCTTCGATTTCTGTAGAAAAATATTCCCTTGGTCGCGTGTGTAACCACTCATGCCCCACCTGCTGTACATCAAACTAGAAAGTAAAAGTCTGTCACAGAAGTCACGTCGTTTTGAAACTTCCTACTCCACTCATACACCTGCTGGACTGACAGGCATGCATCGCCATACTGGACCTTCATTCGCCGACGAATTTCTATAGTTTTCTCCTCTTCACAGATCATAAAACGAATGGTGCATGTCATACGTAGGGCGGCCATCTTTAAACAGCCCTTATGGCGTCGCCGTGCTCGTCTGTCTCATAATGTCACCTGCTTAACACTCTTCACATCCTTAACAACGATGTTGACAGGATATAAGATAATGTTATGGTTATTGTAATTTCTATCACACTTTTAATGTTTCAGTTGAAGCCCCCTCGTATTATGTTCTACGCTCATTAGCCTCTTCCAGACGATCGTTGTTAGCTGTACTGGCAGTTCAAGGACATCCGTTTCAGAAACCACAGCTCCGCAGCCACCAAGCTTCTCCTAACTTTTTTTTTTCGCGCACACTCCAAGATACACTATCGCACAGCAGAACAGGCTCTATATAACATAGTTATATGTTCTCCCGTTACACCCCCAACCATTCAGCGCCATTTCTCTTTTTATTGGCTCCAGAATCATTATCAAAGTGGATTGTTAAAAATATGTCTGGCGTAGAGTGGCCATAGCAACGCAGAGAGTAAATAGAGAGTTAGCGCTTGTGACACACAACTAAGAAACAAACATTCATAAACATCTTCAAATTAGTGGTACTGCGGTACATCTGTGGAAATTTAAGCAATATGAAATAACACAAAATAATGCAGCTTTACAGAACAGAATTACGAATCAGAATTACGAAAAATACAGGACGTTGCAGCGACTAGCCTTCATCAGCAGACAAATACATACACAAAACACAATATATAATCACGGAGAAGACCATCAAGTGACTACATTAGGACATAAGAAGGGAATCAGAATAATGAAAAGATGAAAAAATGAGAACAATGAAGAGAAAATGAAAAGTTGAAACACTTTTTTGCTACTTATCTTAGAATCCCAGGCCATGAATTTCACCTTTATACTCTTATATAGACAGCCGTGGAGTCTGTGGTGTCATGGGAGATAGGCGATGGTAACGGTTCAGTTTATATCCCAGGTAAATGAGTGGAAGTGGTACATGAAAAAAAAAGAGGGAGGAAGGTAAGTCGGAAAACTGGAAACAATGGAGATGTGATGGTGGTACGAGAGTGAAAACTAAGAATAAGTGCCCCGGTGGATGTCCGTACAATGCATGAGTGGGTGCCAGTAAAAGGTTAGCCATAGTGGACGCATGTTAAAGAGCAATGATATATGCACCTAAGACTGTCAAGAATTCTCTCTCGCTGTCGTCCTCTATCGCTATAAAACCATGTCCGGAAGCAGGAATCTGCTATAGCTCCGCGATGTGATAGAAATATGTTATGTAAAGAGTGATATTTGTATTCATCATTGTCCTCCACTCACATTCTGTGCGTCACTACCCAAAACCGCTTGGATAAAAGCACTGATAACAACCACATCGAAGTACGAGCCACCACCCCCTCTCCCTGACACCCCACCGACCCCCAAACCCCACCCATCGCTGGCAGTATCCCAGGAAGCTGTGCCTGGCTTCTGGCCATCAGGAGTTGTTTCCGCAAACACCCACTGCCAGCTGCCGGTGTGGCCTCTGTGAGGGCTTATAATCCCGCCTGCATTAACAGAATCAGTGCCAAAGGATAATATACTGCCAAATGTGACCTGCCATTTGGACAGAAGGTCGATGTATCGCCATACTCAGGTCATCGTATTATTTATTTTGTTTCGCTGTATCTTCCGCAATTTCAGTGTTCAGTGAACGAAACTTCACATTATAATACCTGTTCATTTCATTGTGCACCATGTGTGGTCCAAACTCACTCTTTGTTTGGCGTTTATTCAGTTAAGTATTGGATTAGCATCATATGATCGGTGCGCCTTAGGCGTGTAAAATAGTTGTTTGTTGTTGATGATGATTGTTTTAATGGAAGCCGCGGTAGCGCAGTGGCTAGCAAGCCTGTCTGTCTACCTGATGGTCACGCGTTCGAGTCCCCATTGAGATAGTGGGTTTTTTACAATTGACCTCGGTTCCCAGGTCGACTCGGCCTAAACTGGGTACCAGAACATGTTGTACCCAATACGGATACAGACATGGATAAGGATACAGACATGGGGAAGGATACAGACATGGATAAGGATACAGACATGGGGAAGGATAAAGACATGGGGAAGGATAAAGACATGGGGAAGGATAAAGACATGGGGAAGGATAAAGACATGGGGAAGGATACAGACATGGGGAAGGATAAAGACATGGGGAAGGATACAGACATGGGGAAGGATACAGAAATGGGGAAGGATACAGACATGGGGAAGGATACAGACATGGGGAAGGATACAGACATGGGGAAGGATACAGACATGGACAAGGATAAAGACACGGAGAACACACACGGGGAAGGATACAGACATGGGGAAGGATACAGACATGGGGAAGGATACAGACATGGGGAAGGATACAGACATGGGGAAGGATACAGACATGGGGAAAGATACAGACATGGGGAAGGATACAGACATGGGGAAGGATACAGACATGGGGAAGGATACAGACATGGGGAAGGATACAGACATGGGGAAGGATACAGACATGGGGAAGGATACAGACATGGGGAAGGATACAGACATGGGGAAGGATACAGACATGGGGAAGGATACAAACATGGGGAAGGATACAGACATGGGGAAGGATACAAACATGGGGAAGGATACAGACATGGGGAAGGATACAGACATGGGGAAGGATACAAACATGGGGAAGGATACAGACATGGGGAAGGATACAGACATGGGGAAGGATACAGACATGGGGAAGGATACAGACATGGGGAAGGATACAGACATGGGGAAGGATACAAACATGGGGAAGGATACAGACATGGGGAAGGATACAAACATGGGGAAGGATAAAGACATGGGGAAGGATACAGACAAGGGGAAGGATACAGACATGGGGAAGGATACAAACATGGGGAAGGATACAAACATGGGGAAGGATACAGACATGGGGAAGGATACAAACATGGGGAAGGATACAGACATGGGGAAGGATACAGACATGGGGAAGGATACAGACATGGGGAAGGATACAAACATGGGGAAGGATACAGACATGGGGAAGGATACAGACATGGGGAAGGATAAAGACATGGGGAAGGATAAAGATATGGGGAAGGATAAAGATATGGGGAAAGATAAAGACATGGGGAAGGATAAAGATATGGGGAAGGATAAAGACATGGGGAAGGATACAGACATGGGGAAGGATAAAGATATGGGGAAAGATAAAGACATGGGGAAGGATAAAGATATGGGGAAGGATAAAGATATGGGGAAAGATAAAGACATGGGGAAGGATAAAGATATGGGGAAGGATAAAGATATGGGGAAGGATACAGACATGGGGAAAGATAAAGACATGGGGAAGGATAAAGACATGGGGAAGGACTAAGATATGGGAAAGGACTAAGACATGGGAAATGATAAAAACACTGAAAAGGATTTTAAAAAACAACACGGAAAAGGATAAATACGTTGTAAAGGATAAAGACACGGAAAAGGATAAAGACATGGAAATGGATAAAGACATTTAAACGGATAAAGACATTAAAAAGGATAACGACACTAAAAAGTTTAACGACATGCAAAAAGATTACTTAATAGAAAAAGATAAAGACATTAAACAGGATAAAGACACGAAAAAGGATAACGACATTATAAAAGGATAAAGACATGGGGAAAGATAAAGGCATTAAAAAGGATAAAGACATCAAAAAGGATAATTAGTTAGTCTTCCCTCTTGAGCCTAAGGCAGCGCATAGGGCAGAAGTCATGGCTCTCCATGTCTGGCGGTTCGCTGCTACCTGTTGTAGATCCTGGATGTTCACTTGGCCGTTGGGCAAAAGGATAAAGACATTTAAAAAGATTCATTCATTATGTGCCATGCCGATAAGCGTGGGCGGTCATTTTCTGCCATCTCATTCGATCACCAGAGTCGTGTATCAGCTCCGTGTTTCTGACTCGACCATGCCACGTGGCCAAGCCATCCAGGTATTTAATTCCTGGTCTTCCTCTTGGTCTGTTCCCTTTGATCTTGCCAGTTGTCACAAAGTTAACCAATTCATTTCTTCTCATAACATGCAAAAATTTTTTGACTATCTACATCTAAAGTCTCTAATCAGTTTACGATCTTCATTTGTTTCTTGAAGGACTTGTTCATTGGTTTTTCTATCTGTCCATCGTATTCTTTGCATTTTCCTCAGAAACCTCATTTCCATAGCCATCATATGTTTTTCAGCTTGTCTGCTTATTGTCCACGCCTCACATCCATATGGGTACAGGTTCTATGTAGCACTTCAACACTCTTTTTCTCATTTCAATTGATATCTTTTTATTGGTCAGTATGTTTTTCATCTTGCAAAAGGCTACCTTCGCCATGGCAATTCTTGTTCTAATCTCTTCAAGGCATCTCCCAACAGATGTTATGATTGTTCCGAGATAGTTGTACCGATTCACTTGTTTAAGAATATGCCTATTTACTTGTATATTACATTGTGGTATTTCTTCCTTCCTAGTGACGACCATAATCTGTGTCTTCTTACAGCTCAATTCTAACCCCAGTTGTTCACTGTGTGCAACAACCGCATCTACTAAATTTTGCAGGTCCCGTTCATTGTCTGCAATCAAGACTGTATCATCTGCATATCTAATGTTATTGATGTATCGTCCCCCAATGTTGATTCCTTCCATATCTTCTATATTTCTGACAATATGTTCACTGTACAGGGAAAAAGATCTGGAGACATTACACATCCCTGTCTCACATCTCTCTTAATAGGCTGATATTGACCTATTTCATTATCAATTCTTATGGCAGCTTGTTATTTCAGGTATATGTTTTTTACAAGTCTAAGGTCTTTTCCATCAATTTGTAGATCTTCAAGTATCCTTATCATGTCGACATGTCTCACTTTGCCGAAAGCCTTCAGAGGTGTAGATCTTTGTTTACTTCTATAGAACGTTCGATTACGGTTCTCAGTATATACACAGCATTTGCTGTACCCTTGCCTTCTACAAACCCCCATTGTTCCTCTCCTATTTCAGGTTGTATTTTCTTCCTAACTCTTTGCATGATAATTCTTAGCAAAATCTTCGCGATGTGACTCATTATACTAATTGTTCGATGTTGATCACATTCTAAGGCTCCTGATTTCTTAGGAATTGCAATAAATACATAATTACATAATTCTTGAGGTATGTCTCCAGTATCATATATGGTATTCAAGAGTCTGGTAACTTTATCTATTCCGTATTCTTCTAAAGCATTAATCATTTCTGTTGTGATGCTGTCTGAACCGGGGGCCTTGCCAGATTTCATATGGTTAAGAGCAATCTGAACACCCATCTTCAAAATTGATGGTCCTTCATTATTATTTTGAATGTCATACTGTTCTTCTCTGTTATCATAAAGGTTTTTCACATAATCTGACCATACATGCAAAATCTGATCTTTTTCTATTATGATTTTTCCATCTTTTGTCTTTAGTTAGCCTGCTGATGTATGTGTTCTTTGATTAGTAAGCTCTTGAATTTTTGTGTGCATTAGTTTGGTATTTTTACTGTTGTGTTGTGTTTCAATTTCTATGCAATTTTTCTCGAGCCATGCTTCTTTTGCCTCCTTACATAATGTTCTGACTTTTCTGTGAATTTCTTTATATTTGGCATGATTAAGACATTAAAAAGGATAACGGCATTGAAAAGAATAACGACAGTAATAAGGATAAAGACATTACAAAGGATAACGACATTTAAAAGGATAAAGACATAGAAAATGATAAGGATATAAACAAAATAACGACATTAAACAGGATAAAAGTTGTTGCATTTCCTTTACAGGAAGTAGCAGTCAACCCCAGCATTTTTTTGGCTGTTCTTGATTCCCGTGCAAATTTACGTTCAGTAGTTTGCCATTGCTTTCTGAACGACCGGCACCCATACCATTACATTAAATAAAAACACAGTATTTCAGTCTGCTGCCAAATCGCCTACAGCTGTGTTTCGAGCGCGGGTATGCGGGATTACGAACTGCATTCGTAACTCTTACACCGTGGAGCCGGCTAATAAGGATAAAGACATGAGAAAAGATAAAGTCGTGGAAAAGGATAAAAACATGGACAAGATAAAGTCATAGAAAAGGACAAAGACATTAAAAAGGATAAAGACACGGAAAAGGATAAAGACATGGAAAAGGATAAAGACATGGAAAAGGATACATACATGGAAAAGGATACAGACATGGAAAAGGATACAGACATGGAAAAGGATAAAGACATGGAAAAGGATACAGATATGGAAAAGGATAAAGACATTAAACAGAATAAAGACATGGAAAAGATTAGTTTAGTTTAGTCGATGGATCAACATCACGGCACACGGGTGTAACCCATAAGTGCTCCGTTCTCCTCCTTACTCAAACCTGAGTTTGGAGAAACTCAGCTCAGTGCACGAACTCCGTAGCACCGGCGAGGATCCTGAAATACTTTGGAAAAGGATAAAGACAAGGAAAATTATACAGACATGGAAAAACATAAAGACATGGAACAAAGAATTGCGGTTTGAAATCAGCTGCAGACGATATTGAGGCAGACCGTTTTGAGTTGATGTCCATATGATGAGCACAGGCTGTTCAGAAAGCAATGGCAAACTACTAAGCGTACAAAAATTGAAACGTGCCAAGTAAGTAACAACCCCCCTCCCCCTTTCCCCCCATGCTAGAGTTTATTGCAATGTCCTTTAAAGGACATCCAATTATCTTTAAGTCATTGCGGAATTCTAATTTACTGAAATAATCTTTCTTGACAGAATCCAAATGCCTCGCCAGTTAGTATCGCTTATTTAATGTTTCCAGCAAGACAGCGTGTGCTGTCTGAATACATTTTCCTGACAGTAATTGAGTTTTGCTTCCTGCTGCCATAGATTGCTTGTGTCAAAATATGCTCATCTGCCGGTACCTTTTGCATGGCCATCTGGCAAAATCACCGCCTGAGAAATATGTGTCAGCCAACGGCAGATGGTTGATTGGTTGGTTATGAGTCACGTGGGAAGCTGCGTGTTTTAACTCTTAAATTTATTGTACTGACGTTTCACTTGTCTGAGATCCTGAAAAAAGGGCTCGTGTCTGTCTAGATAAGGTTGGCGTCGATGCTCGATATCACCACCATGGGGACTGTGTTGAGGAACTGCCCTTCCCCTCTCCAAGGTTAGAAATCAGTGGGGGTGAGTAAGACAGGTAATGCGGGTGATGGCGGCAGCAAACTGTGAGCAGCGCCATCTATGTCTTCTGTACGAGGGGCTGGTCATGTCTGTTTTGGAGTATGCAATGGCAATCCTGACTCTCAGCCATAAGCAGATAGAAAGGATGGAAATGATACAGAATGAAGCTATGCGCATTATTCTTGGATGTACAAGAGATACAGCATGCAGGGCGATGCGCTACCTTCTTGATTTTCCAACCATTGAAGAGAGAATACAAGTTTGCAGGGCACGCGCCTACCTCAGAATTAACGCAAACACACAACATCCACTGCATAGTGAAATTAGGAAGGTGAAGGGCAGCAGGTTAAAAAGAGGACGGTCGTGGATGGGTCAAGCCGAAGACATTTTTCAACAGGTGTGTTCACTTGAGGACTTAGAACCTGGCGAGGAGTGGGTGCAAGTGCCAACAGACTTCTGCACATCCTTTTCAGTTTGCATCCAACTAGATAGAAAATGCAGACAAGAAAATCCGGCTGCTGTTGAGGCTGAAGTACAAGCGTTAATTTTCGAGAATTCGCTAGACGGTGACGCGGTCATCTACACAGATGGGTCGGTCGTCCGACATGTGAGAAGCTCATGGGCCTTTACAGCTCGGGCCGGAGGGAGAATTGTGAAGGAGGACTCTGGTGCTTTCACTGAAACCACAAGTAGCCTGCCCATGGAAGTCATGGCAGTAAGTAAAGCAATAACATGGCTCGAGACACAGACATTCACTAGGGCTTGTTTCCTTAGCGACTCAATGAACATGATCAAGAGGATAGAGGAGGGGTCGATCCGAAGAGAATGGTTGCTGCCTCTGAAGCGGTCTCGGCTGGCAAAGATTAGTTTCATCTTCGTGCCAGGGCATGCGGGAGTACAAGGAAATGAGCGGGCTGACAAGCTCGCAGGTGAGGCTACTGTGGAGGGCGGACGCGCCATGAACCAGGCTGACATTCTGAATGCTCTACATGAAGTGAGACTTTTGCGAGAACCAGGTGATGACTGTGAATCTACAACAATGGCCAGACTGCGAGAGCAGCAAATTAAAAGAGGGGTGGCCAAACAAGAACACTACGCAGGAAGCCAAAGAAGATTGATAAACCAACACAGAACTGGCGTCGTTAGCCGCTACACGCTGCGGGATTTGCTGAGGAGGGGATCCGAGCACTTATGGACTGAATGGTTCGATGTGCAACGAGGATGATCTGTCGACTAACTAACTAACTAACTAAGACAGGTAATTTCACACCTGTATGAACCAGAGGGATGAGGAAGACTGGTACTGCAACGTTACGTCTGTTGTGAGCCATAGTAGGATGTAAGCAGGTCGTGATTCACCACATCACATACGGACTGGATGAAGTTACGTCCAGGCTGGTGATGTTTCCTACACAGGTTGCAGGTGTGCCATTCGTCAATAGAGGGGGTGTGAGCGGCAAAATAATGCCATTGTAGGATGAGTTGACTGTAAATATAGTGTCATGATTGTGGTCCTGTGTTGTTAGGATTGAGTCACTGTGTTTTCATGACTGAAGTTATGAAGTGTCATGATTGTGGCCCTGTGTTGTCATGATTGTTGACCCGTGTTGTCATTATTGTGGCACATAATATTCTTGCCATGGTCGTGGTCTTGCATTGCCATTATTGTTCTATGATGTCATAATTATGTCATGTGTTACAAGATCGTGCCATGTATTGTCTTGATTGTGGCTCTTTGTTATCACAATTAGAATCCGTTGTTATCGGAGTTGTGGCCCCTAGTGTTTCCGAATTTGGTACGTCTTTTGCTCTGGTTTATCTCCTCCAGCAGTTAACCGTTGACCCCAAAGAAGACTTAATTAAAAGTGAACTCCTTCAACATATTTACACCGTCTCATACATTAACAAATGCCCAGTTACTAGCCGTCAGATAGCAACTTGGTTCCTATGTTAGTCTGAACCCAAGTCTCCCACTTCTCCGAGTTGATTGACAATGCCTGTATATAAAGACAAACAAAACATTTCCGAAGCCGAAACATGTAATGTGATAGGGCCATTACATTGTGTAGGCTTGTCAGCCGTTACCCTATTTGGACAACAATCACCGTCAAATTAATATCCCTGTTATAGCTGACTCGGTCACAGGATTATGAATCTGTGCCAGGTCATGGACCCTAATATAACTTATCTTCTGAGATTGAACGGTCTCGGTCTTTGGTGTTCTGGGCCAACTCTGCTGCTGATATTCATCCATGCCACTATCTCGGTGAATCCAGCATCATTTCTCTTGATCTGAAAAAAAAAAAACATTAAAAAGGATAAAGACATGGAAAAGGATAAAGACATGGAAAAGATAAAGTCATGGAAAAGGATAAAGTCAAGGACAAGATAAAGTCATGGAAAAGGATAGAGACATTAAAAAGGATAAAGACATGGGAAAGGATAAAGGTAATTGTCGTCACAATTTTCTCCAATGCCTCTCTTCTCATCACATGACCAAGGAAAGCCGTTTGTCTCTTTCATATTGTTGAATATAATGTTCTAGTTTCATTAGCATCTTACAAGCAATCGTTTTTAGTTACTCTGGCAGTCCAAGGAATTCGCAACATTTGTCTCAGGAATCACATCTCCTTTGCTTCCAAGGTCTTTCTAATTTGCTCATTTGCATTCCAATATTCACTGCCACGCAGCAAATAATTTAGCATTTCAGCACTATCTTTTTTACATTAAATGATAGTGACTTATTGCATAAGATATTTTTCATTTTCTGAAATGCAGCGTTTACTTGCCCTATTCTGTTCTTAATCTCTGTTGTGCGTCTTCCTTATGAGAATACAAAGAAACAGAAAAGTAAGTACAGACCCTGCTGAGAAACAATACATACAAATACGTGTACAAGCTTGAAAGGGACCTCAGGCCATGTAAACTAAATAGGAATCAAAGTGGGACAATTATTATACATTTTTCATTAGGCTCTTCCAGGTACTCGTTGTCAGCTACTCTAAAAGACCAAGGTATTCGCAACATTTGTCTCAGGAACTATATCTCCGTGGCCTCCAAGCTTTTCAGTTACTCTGGCAGTCCAAGATATTCGCAACATTCGTCTCAGAAAATACATTTCCTTGGCTTCCAGACTCTTCCTAATGTATCCATTCACTACCATACAGCAAAACAGATCCTATATAACGTTTCAGCGCTCTCGTACTAACAGTCAATGCCTGTAAGCGTGGGCGGTCATGTTTCGACATTTCACACGTCTTAAGAGTTGTGGATCAGCTCTGTGTTCTTGTCTCGATCATGTCATGGGACCAAGCCATCCAGATATTTACCTCTCTGCCTTCCCCTTGTTCATTTCCCCCCTCGTTCTTGCCAGTTATCACCAAGTTCTCTAGTTTATTTCTTCTCATAACGCGCCCAAACATCATGTCTGCCTACGTCTAATTTCTCTAATCAGTTTACGGTTTTCGTCTGTTTCAATGGTAGTGACTGATTATGAGTTATTACCAGAAAATACTGAAAATATCCAATGCCCGTTATATTAGGACACCATAGACATACATGTCCGAAAACAAACGCCCGTCACTGTTGAGATTTGAACCCTGACCATTGTTATCGTCCTAATTATGTCAGTCTTTTATGGGCTATCTGTAATAGAAAATATTGAAAATTCAAACCAAAATATTTATTTACTGAATTAATACTGAAGCCATAAGCAAGATATTGCACGATTTCCTGCCTGGCATATTTCGCTGGCCGACTTCCTGGCCTAGAGGCTATCGACTTTTCTCCGTAATCTCGTATACTCTCGTAAGTAACGTGACGACGGTGAGAATCAGCAGTGGTTCGAATCGCGTCGATAACTTACGGGGTATGTGAGCCGGCCGCTCAGAAAGCAATGGCAAACTACTGAGCGTAATCTTGCCAAGAAATCAACAATCAGCTGAAAGATGCTGGTGTTGACAGCAATGTCTTGTAAAGGAGCAAACAATTTAAAAAAAAAATAATATTTCGCTGCATCTCGTCCGGTATATACTCCAGAGTTATATATCTTATGAGTTGAATAAACGAGTAATACTTTAGCTGAAATATTAAATACGTAGTCACTAATACTGTTAGAATATGAAGTAAGTTATCCCAACAGAAGTCTAAAATTCAACAGGAAGACCATTTGTTTGCATAGCAACAGCTGGAATCGCCTTATCGATAATGCTTAGATATATCTGAGCAATCGATTATTGTATAGGAAATGCGTTGTCTTTGTTAACTCTAAGATTTCTAATAAACAAATGTTCCTGGTTGGCCGATTTCGACGTTTTATGACCTGTCGAAACAAAATATGGAATAAAAATACGGTGATACTCCCTGTTCTCTACCGGCAGCACATTGATGATTGTACTGGTGTGTCTGGCAGGTCCTATATAGACAGCGCAGAAGTGTATCCCCTACTTCTCTAACCTTCACCCTATAATCAAACTTACCCTCTACATTTCTTGCCATCTGTCACCTTGTTGGACCTAGAAGTCTCCCTAGGTTCCGAAGTCTTGCCATCTACTCTAACGTTCACTGCAGCATCAAGCTTACCTTCCACATCCCCTCATCACCTGTCAACTTGTTGGCCTTAACACGCCATCAACTTCTCTAACTTTAACCTCAGCATCAAGCTTACCTTCCACATCCCCTCATCACGTGTCAACTTGTTGGACCTAGAAGTCTCCCTAGGTTCCGAAGTCTTGCCATCTACTCTAACGTTCACTGCAGCATCAAGCTTACCTTCCACATCCCCTCATCACCTGTCATCTTGTTGGCCCTAACACGCCATCATCTTCTCTAATTTAACCCGAGCATCAAACTTATCGTCTACATTTCTTGATTTCTGCCAACTTGTTGGACCTAACACGCTAGCATCTTCTCTACTTTAACCCCAGCATCAAACTTATCTTCTACATTTCTTGATTTCTATCATCTTGTTGGACCTAATACGCCATCGTCTTCTCTATTTTAACCCCAGCATCAAACATATCTTCTACATTTCTTGCAATCTGTAAACTTGTTGGATCTAACACGACATCATTTTCTGTAACCTTCACTCCAGCATCAAACTTATCTTCTAAATGTCTTGCTACTTGTCGACTTGTAGGACCCAACACGTCGCCTTCTCCTGTAACTTTCACCCCAACATCAAACTTACCTTCCACATCCCCTCATCATCTATCAACTTGGACCTAACAGTCTCCCTAGATTCCGAAAGTAACTGCATTCCGGTTTACTATAAACCCTCAGATTCACAGGCCTCTTCTCTACAACTCCTCCCATCCTTCCTCCTGCAGGGATTCTATTCCTTTCTCTCAAATGCTACGACTGTCATACTGTCAATCATTCACTCAGTCAGTCACTCAATCCTTCACTAAGTCAGTCATTCACTCAGTCAGTCAGTCACTCAGTCATTCTTTCATTCAGTCATTCACTCAAGAGTGCCAAGAAGGTTAAGCACGTGACCTCACGCTGCAGACGAATACGGCGACTTCATAAGGACAGTTTGAAGATGACCGCTCCACATTTGACGTGCACCAAATTTCAATTGACAACCTTAAATAAATTTTTTTGGGTGAATGTATTCTGAAAAACTAAAGAACAAACATATAATTTTTCGATGCAGTCGCCACAGCGTTCAATGCAAGTCCCCCAGCGTCGATAAAGTGCTTGGTTCCTGTAGAAAAATAAATTTATATTAGCCGCATGTTTAACCATTCGTGTTTTAAGGTTTCCATTTGAAGCCCCTTCGTAAAGCCAAAGTTCAGAATAGAAACTGCTGGAGGTTCTTCACCCCTAACATATATGCGGAGATGGCACTGTACTGTGATGATAAAATTGACCTTGGGGATTACCGCTAACGTCTTCACTTGTGTACAGCCGAGTTTTCTCGTGCATGTGCCGCGGGCATAATAACATGAAACAAGGGCGAGCAATGTTGTAACAACGTGAGATATAATTTCAGTTGGTTGTTGCCCTTATTATAGTCGGCTGTTGTGAAAGCCGCTGGCTCCGTGGCGGAAGATTACGGTTTTGTAATCCCGCATACCGCGTTCGAAACACATCTGTGGGCGATTTGGGCGCAGACTGCCTTGCGTTGTGTTTTTTGTTTTATGAAATGGTTTGGGTGCCGGTCGTTCAGAAAGCAATGGCAAACTACTGAACGTAAACTTGTCAAGAGATCACAAACAGCTAAATAAAATGCTGGGGTTGACTGGACGTCCTGTAAAGAATATGCAACTAACTCTAGTAAATCAGAAATACTGACGGAAGTGCGTCACGCTAGAAAGGAAGTAACATATTGTAGAACTCATTTATGCCAACGGACGTTTAACATAGATCTCCTCAGCTTAATTATATGTAACGGCGAAATGTACAGCTCTAGAGTGTAGATGTATCTGATATTATTGTGTTTATTTGAATTTAATAGCGCTAACACGCACGCACGCACACCGCACTCCCCCCACGCCTCACCCACACACAGAGGCAGGTGAGTAGTTTTGTGGAGTAAGACACGAAACTGACGTTTTCTGAAGGTAATATTTAATGCATAGTTTGAGCAGCAGTACACGCATTCAACCCCAGCATTTTTTGTTGACTGTTTGTGATTTGGCATGTTTTACGTTTAGTAGTTTGCCATTGCTTTCTGAACGATCGGCACGGCACACCTGCCATTGTTCATAATGCCAACGCAAGGCGGTCTGCATCCAAATCGCCCGCAGCTGTGTTTCGAACGCGGTATGCGGTATTAAGAATTGAGTTCGCAACCCTATCGATACTGTACGCAATGGTGGGATGGTCACGTGTCTGTAGGCCTGACTACACGGAGGGCTAGGTGGAAAGTGTTTCCTTGCCCTAGGAAACGACGAGAACTGCTACGAATACTTGTCCAACAGTGCTCATTTTTTTTTTCTGGCGTAACGTCATAACGGTACATCAACTCACCCGCTAAAACATCTTTTACTAAATTCAAAATGTTAACAAATTGTTGGCGCCCTTAAAAATAAAACATTAAAATAAAATAAACAGTCTCGCTAGACACTGCTCTGACAGTTTCAAAACTATAAACAAGTCTAATGACTCCATAGGAAATAATACATTAAAAAATAAATATCAGCGATCTGTTTTCTCCCCTTTTATATGATTCCACCCTCGCTGCCGGCTCGAACAGTTATAGTGCATTAAAGTGAACGTAACTCTCCTCCATCTTGTCTCCAAAAATAGACTCCGATCTCTGGGGCAAGGTTGTAAAAATAGGCAACGGCTTCTATTTTCTGGCCCCGTTTACGACTTCTATTTTCCAGACTTTGTATTTGATATTAGAAGTCTGCACGTGGTGAATCATGGATCCGCACCTGATATTGTTTCTGGGGGCAGGGGAGATGGATGGCAGGGCGTGTACAGGACGCGGCATGTGTGCTTGAAGGATCGGATATAGAATGGTCATTACCTCGCAACAACTCCTCGTCAAGAACAGAACACATAAGAAGAACTAATGGCAAAAAACACCATTAAAGAACTCTTGTCTGCGGACGATCAAGCACTAATTGCAAAATCAGAAGCAGAACGGCAAGCCCACATACATAGTCTAAACGAAGTGTTTAAAGAACATAACAGTAAAATTAGCATGAGTAAAACAAAGGTAATGACTATAACCAAAGAAGATAAAACAACAAAGATTTTATATATATATATATATATATCATGCAGCCATCAGATGTTTTTCAGCTTGACTGCTCATTGCCCAAGTTTCACATCCATACAAATGAACATGCTTTTTGGTAATTTTAATGTCTCTGATAAGTCTTTAGGCGAATCATAATGTACTAGGCACTTTTAAAGAGTCATTGTCAGAACACAGCTCTGCTGTAAACAGGCACAACGCAATCAAGTCCAAAAAAAAAGAAAAAAGATGAGCGCAGAAGAAGAAAAAGTATTTGTAAATTCTTACCTCTAGTTGAAGTCTGAGCTGTCTCCTTCATTAATTGGGGTTGAAGTTGTAGCTGTAGACCTCTGCAAGAGTCTTTGTCTGGAACGTTGATAATCCTCAACCGTGTGGTATAGCTTGAAACATGGTGTCAGGCATAGAGGTGTATTGCAATCTGGGCAGTACATGCAAGTCTGGCTTCTTTTACCTGCAGCCTTACACACTTTACAGTCTGGTTTGTACCTTGGTCTTTCATACTTTTGAATAAAATGGCGCTCAGTAAGTCGTGATGTTGTGGTCTTGAAGGTGTTGCATTGCGCCGAAGAACAGCAGGTCCAATAAGAGCAAGACTGACATCCTGCCTAAACTTCTTTGCAGTGATCTTATTTGTAGAGTTGGCAGTGTTGTAGATTATATGGCCATTGACCAGAGCAGTTTCAACTAGACAATGATATAATGGCAGGTACCATTTATAGGATCTATGTGGAAAGGGGTAGCTTGCGCTCAGTTGGCCGAAGTGATCGACACCGCCCATACTTTTATTGTATTTTTCTGCAAGCACTGGCTTGCTTATTATTCTGCCCTCTGGAATTCCCCTTTTCCTGACTGTCTTTTCCATAACATCATTGGAGTGAACTGTAGATATCAGGGTCACTCTCTTAGTGTCATGCCAGGTAACGGCCAACATGCAATTATCTTCTGTAACACAAAACACAGGATGATCTGCCTTTTTCAGTTTCAGTTGTTTTTTCTTCAACATATCAGGAAATTGCTTTATATTTTGACATACTGTTCCACGTGCACCAATCTGTATTTCTTTCAGTTCATGAAATAAAGCTGGGCTTGAATAAAAGCTGTCACAATAGAGAATATGTCCTTTGGAACCATATCCATCATTTCTGTGAAGCTGTTGGTATCTGTTCCGACTCATGGCCTTCGAATTTGCTGTTTCATTCAGCCAAAAATTCTTAGACCAGTAGTCTGAAACTGCTGGTTTACAACACATTCCCATGGCAATCTGAAGCCCTATGAATGCAGACATTTCAACTGCATCAGTATGATCCCAAGTAAGCTTTTTGTACTTGGCATTTCCTGTGTACTGAGAGAGGTGATTTTCACCATACATGTTGACTTCACACGTGATCAGACCTATGGCAGTGTCAGGGAAAAAAAAGCTTGAAAAAATCAATGGACACAAACCCAGTTGTGTATGACGTGACACCCTGTTGTTCTTTGTATGGAAGAAGATTGCCAAGCCCAATAAGTTCGTTTTGAAGAGCCTTTCTTCATTTCCAAACAGAATTTTCAGCTGTAGAAATGTTCTGGTCTCTTGTGCCACGCCCACTACTTTCTTCAGAGGTACCTTCATGACCTCCATCATCAACTTCAACATCGTTAACGCAACTTTCATTTACACTAATATTCACCTATGTGTCTCTACTTATCTAGGAAACATCGTTTTCAGCTTCAATTTCGCTGGCAGAGTCAGAATACTCTATATTACGAGCCTGGTGTTCATCCTCAGGCATGGTGAAAATGCTGAATATTCACTTGGGACCCAAATTAATGAATTTTTTTTAAAAAACACGCTAGTTACGGCTGCAAACACTTTTAACCATGGGCGCAGCCATTTTGGAATAAGGGAAACAACTGGATGACGCCTGATTCGGTGGCTATCGATAAGGCCGTCTGTTTGAAATCCGCATGTCGCTAATTCGTCGACCGTCGAAGTTGGTCACCAAGGCATATATACGGAAATTCGTCGAGCGTCGAAGTTGGTCAGCAAAGGATTAACAGAATAATTAACTATTGTGGTATACTGTTGCAGGCAAGACCGTTCTTATCCGTTAGAATAGTTAATTAGCAGCGATTCCAACTTAACGGCAAATGGTCACAGACACCCCCCCCCCCCCATAATGCAAGGTTCCTGTGTCAGTGGACATCACACAAAATGCCACTCACTGTCCCATGTGAAGAGTGGAACAGACAGCAGTACCGACAACGCAACAGCCCGCACAGGCAAGTACATACATAAGGCCGCTTTCAGAATGCCAACACAACAGTCCGCCACGAAAATTACCGTTCATCGTCGATGGATGTCACTAGAAATACAGCAGCTTCACACACATTACTGTATAGTGCAAACCTAACTAGTTCAGCTACCGGCCGCCGCCATTTTCTGAACATGCAGTTCACAAAACATACAACCGCGGACAGATGTAAAAGTACTCCACGCGAAATAAACATCTCACAGTGTCGCTCCATGCACTCAATTCAGTAGCTGGGCGACGGAATATTTAACTCCAACGTAAAATCACTATTGATGTATTGAGCGGAAACACAGAGAACGACTAATACGATTATTAATTAACTATAAACAACCAATAACTGTTGCTTGAGCAGAATAGAAGTACTACACTTTATTTTTTTTTGGTGAACTCAAGCGTAGGCTATACACCTGCTTCTACTTCTAATGCACTGGACTCATTTTATGTGTGCATTAGCTTTCCCTATTACCAGTGTCCCTCACCATCAGGCAAACCCATTCCGACTTCTGAGGTACTTGTAACTTAGTCCCTAAGTCAAGGACGAGAGATAAACATTTTAGTCAAACTTACAGGTGTAAGGGTTGAACCGCTACCTCCTTGTAAGCCCGCCTGAAGTTCAAGAGTAAGTACTCTTGTCCATTCTGCCATGCTGACCTCTACTACACCGGTATGACAAAATCACTAATGCAAACTCAGGGAGGTAGATTCCAGCACATCAGGAGATGAGGAAACGACGCGGACGCTGGGAGGGACACATATTGAGAACATCTGATCATAGTAGAACTGGAAAGTGTGATATCTAGAAGCCACAAGGCAAACGAAATACAGGCAAACTGGATATTACATGGAGAAGAGAATTAGATACTGACGTGAATAATACGGGCAGGGTGTAAAGGGAGCTGTCGGTGATAGCCACAGATAGAGGGTAGAAGAAGAAGAAGAAGAAGAAGAAGAAGAAGAAGAAGAAGAAGAAGAAGAAGAAGAAGAAGAAGAAGAAGAAGAAGAAGAAGAAGAAGAAGTAGAAGAAGAAGAAGAAGAAGAAGAAGAAGAAGAAGAAGAAGAAGAAGAAGAAGAAGAAGAGTTATCAGTTTGTTAGGCACATATCTACTCCGTCCTTTACCACCAGCCTTCCTGCTAGGAATAAACTGGATGTCAGATTCATTTCCTCCTCGTGCAATTCCCAGACATGTATGAAACACCCGGTATCCAATTGCGAAGCTAAATCGATCCCTGAACCATACATTTTGAAATAACTTTTGACAGCACCCGAAACTAAACTCAGACCCATACGCTACTGTAGCTCAGTTTACATACATTGGAAGGTAGTTGCATATCAATTACTGGACGTCGCAGTCAAACCCATCATTTGTGTGCTGTTTGTGATTTCTTGTTAAGTTTAATTTTAGTAGATTGCCATTGCTTTCCGAGCAACCGACACACATACCATTGTATGAAAACCAACGCAAAATGTCTGCTTTCAAGTCTCCCGTAGCTGTGTTTCTAACACGGTATGTGAGATTACGAATTGCGTTCGTTATTCCTTCATCACAGAGCCGGCATCTACATCAAGCTAATAAAATTTATAATTATTTTTTGTCTACATATTCGTAAAAGTCAGTCTTTCTACAGGGTGTTTCTAAAGTCTCACTACACTTTGTATGTAGAACAGCTGTTTGTTGTAGATTATGTTTTCCGTTTGCAAGACGTACAATATACTCTCCGACAAACAGCTGTTCTACATACAAAGTGTAGTGAAAATTTACATACATGCTTTACATTCAAATTAAAGATGTTGCCAGATTCTGATCAAACCTTTGACATCTTCGCTGGAGCAATTGCAGATGTTTCGCATAGCACGAACATCCCCACAACCAAATTCCTGTCTTCTAAGACTCCCGCTGAGGTCTGAACTTACAGACGTAACGAAAACGCACTATTACGTCATTGCATTCCAATCCCCAATCAAAAATAAGAACAGCTGATGGTTCAGACAGACAGTTTGTCCTCATTGGCGGGTATCATTAAAGTCAGGAATTTGGAGTCGTTGGTTGTATAATTATGAATACAGGTATGGGTTAAAGGAATCCCTTTATAGATAGTACTGGAGGATTGGGGGTGACACCGCTTCATATATACTGGATCGTGGTATTATGATTTGCGGTGACCCGTGTCTTTCCTCGTTAACTTTTGTTTCTGGCTTTTAATCTTAACCTTGAGCAAGATAAAGTGCCCAATTACCCCACATCCCAATCCGGATAATGTTAGACCATACGAACAAGTAGCGGATATAGCTTAAGAGTAGCCCTAGTACCGTTCCTGGTGTTGACAATTTTTTAAATTATATAATAATAACAATAATAATAATAATAATAATAATAATAATAATAATAATAATAATAATAATAATAATAATAATAATAATGCCGGCTTCGTGGCTTAGAGGTTATGACTTTTCTCCGTAATCTCGTATATTCTCGTCGGTAACGTGATGACGGTGAGAATCAGCAGTGGTTCGAATCGCATCGGTAACTTACGGGGTATGTGAGCCGGTCGCTCAGAAAGCAATGGCAAACTACTGAGCGTAATCTTGCCAAGAAATCAACATACAGCTGAAAGATGCTGTTGTTGACAGCGATGTCTTGTCAAGGATATGAAATAATAATAATAATAATAATAATAATAATAATAATAATAATAATAATAATAATAATAATAATAATAATAATACGACACAGCGAGCGACGTTTCGGTTATACACATCTTCACCGCAAAGGAAAACACAAACAGATTTAGTCAAAGAATTATCCAGAAAGGCTGTTATGAGGGTCAAGTTCTGCACAGGACAATCCACCAATGGATTATTTTGAAAACCGACTAGAGGACTTCAAATGAAAACCTTAAAAGTGGGATAGAAATTGCAATACCCATGCCATTATTTTGTAAAAGTTAGTTGCATATTCTTTTAAAGGACGTCGCAGTCAACCCCAGTATTTTTGGCTATTTGTGATTTCTTGGCACATTTACGTTCAGTAGTTTGCCATTGCTTTCTCAACGGCACTCATACCATTTATGAAAACCACCGCAAGGCAGTCTGCTGCCAAAGTACCCGCAGCTGTGATTCGATCGTGGTATGCGGGATTACGAATTGCGTCTGTAAACCCTTCGCCACGGAGCCAGCATTCTCTTGTAACATTTCAATATTGTTGTTGTAAGGATGTCAAGAGTGTTAAACACGTGATATCACGGTGCAGACTAACACTGCGACGTCAAAAGGAAGGTTTAAAATTGGCCGCCCCACATTTCACATGCACCAAAGACGAGCAGAGTTGTGTTTTTTTGTTTTTTTTTATCAGTAAAGGGGTGAAACCTATAGAAATTGATTTGCGAATGAAGGTCCAGTATTGTGACGTATGTCTGTTAGTCCAGCAAGTGTATGAGTGGAGTAGGAAGTTTCTACCAGCAATACAATCCAAATGACATAGATTTTTGAGTAAAGATGTCCTTTTGCAACATGACAATACTCGACCCCATACTGCCCGTACAACGGTTGAAACCATCGAAGACGTCCACTTGTAGTGTGGACCACATTCCCCCTCTACAGCCAGACCTAGCTGCAAATATTATCCACCTGTTTGAACAACTCAAAGAGTCAAAACAATTTAAGGTTTTCATTTGAAGGTGCCCCCCCCCCCCCACTACCCGTATCTGGTACGGAGTTTATAAAGATGGGTGGATCACCACGAGACAACAGTTTCCTGCCATTGATGGGTGACAACCAGGGCCTCATTTGTCTTCATCTTTCTGTGTTTAATTCCCAATGGAGTACAGGCTAACCGACATCGTAACATTATCATGTAACATGCCCATAAGAATGAGCGGTTATGTTTCGCCATCTCATACGATCACTAGAGTCGTGGATCAGAGCCATGTTTTTGTCTCGACCATGCCACGTGGCCAAGCCATCTATATATTTACTTCTCTACCGTCTCCTTGTTCTTTTCCCTTTAGTCTTGTCACTTGTCACCAAATTCTCCAGTTTATTTCTTCTCATAACGTGCCCAAGAAACCTTATTGTTTACGTCTAATTTTTCTAATTAAATTTGATTGTTTTCCTTGTAGGACTTGATAATTGGTTTTTATGTCTATCCGTTTATACACCCCTCCTCCAAAATCAGGATTACGTGACGTCATGGATACAGAAATAAGAAATGATAAAATCAGAACTAAAGTGCGGTTATAGCAGCGTTAGATTTCATTAGAAAATAACAAGTATCCATGACGTCTATTCCACTGTTCACATGGGGCAGTGAGGAGCATTTTGTGATATTCACTGGCACAGGAACGGAGCACTATGGGGACGACCCGTTGCCGTGAAGTTGGAACCGCGACTAACTAACTAACATAACAAGTGAAATGGACATAGATAAGAGGTAATCGTTGCAGCAAGATATAAAAATACAAAATTAAAACAGTAAGTTAGTGTGAAACCTGCGAAAAAGTGAGAGATAATAGACACAGACACGTGTACATACCTACGACAAACTCCAATACGTAAATCACAGGGAAAAAATATCAGTGATGACCCAAAAATAATAATATAAAAATAAGTTATACCACGACACAACGAATCGACGTTTCGATCATAATAATCTTCATCGGGAACACCACAAACAGATCTAAAGAAAACCATGAAATTAGAAAATTTTATAACATAAAAACAGAAACATAAAATGTACCTTTTCTGTTTATCAGAAACCGAGTAAGAAATGATATTAAGACAGACAGTGGGATCAACACCTTGTACCATATATATTGAAAGACAAGACAGAAGATCAAATGCTTCGGTCATCTCATTAGAATGATACAACATCAACTACCAGCACTGGCGCTATATCAAGGAAGATCTGATGCGAGAGCAAGAGGGCGCAAGAGAAGAAAAATGGATTGACGATAATAAAGACATTGTACAATCACTCAGAATGACACTACCTATTGACACTCATTGGGTGCTGGGGCGTCAAATATTCCTCCCTGCTTGACGGCAAAAGTGGATGATGATGGTTAAGTTCGTATCTGCTCTTTTCAATGCTAGCTTTGTCGGCGTGAGCTAAGTTGAGTGTATTTCTATGAAATGTGGAACTGTGCCAGAATTCAGTCCAATATTCAAAATGGTATCGAAAAAAGATAATGACTTCTGCCGAGCAGATATTGCAATCTGGATAAAGACAAAATATACATTTCGCTGTTTACTGTATCCTTGTGGGCATTCTTTAGTGTTTTTCTTCCTTAGTGACTCAATGAGAATGCTCAGGAAAATAGCGATGGAGTGGGTCCGAAGACTGTGGTTGTTGTCCCTGGAGCGGTCACGGCTGGCAAAGATTAGTTTCATTTTTGTGCCGGGGCATGCGGTTGTACAAGGAAATGAGCAGGCTGACAGGCTTGCAGGTAAGGCTACTGTGGAGGGTGGGTGAGCCATGGACCAGGCTGATATACTGAGTACTCCACGAGAAGTAAGTTGTTTGCGAGAGCCAAGTGATGACTGTGAATCTGCAACCATGGTCAGACTTCGAGAACAGCAAGTTAAAAGAGGTATGGCTAAACAAGAACACTACGCAGGAAGCCAAAGAAGATTAATAAACCAACTTAGAACTGGTGTCGTTAGCCGCTACACGCTGCGGGATTTACCGAGGAGGTGATCCGAGCACTTGTAGATTGAATGGTGGTCTCATGTGCAATGGGAATGATATGTCGACTAACTAACTAACTAACTAACTAACTAACTAACTAACTAACTAACTAACTAACTAACTAACGAACCAATCAACCAACCAAAAAACCAATCAATCAACCAACCAACCAATCAACCAACCAACCAACCAACCAACCAACCAGCCAACTAACTAATTAACTAACTAATTAACCGACTTGTTCGAACAGTCTGGTCTAGTTTGCATATTCGCAGTTATCTCTTGGTTCGTTTAACTGTCCTGCCTCTCTGAGGGCATTCACTGTATCAGTCCAGTCCATAGCTCGTCTGCATTCCACAGCGGCCTGGCTCTCTAGTCTATCAGCTTGTTCGTTCCTCTTACACCCACTAGGCCTGGCACAAAAATGAATCTGTTTTTTGTGAGTGTATGTGGGTATTATTTTTTTTTTTTTGGTCATGCTTGACCTCCGTAGAGACTTCACCCAGTGTCATCGAACCAAACCACCTTGAATTTCCTGAGCATACGCTTCGAGTCACCGAGAAACGGTGCTTGGATGAAAGTCTAAGTCTCCAGCCGGGCTATCGCTTTAGTTACTAACAATACCTCCATAGTCAGGCTACTTATAGTCACGGCGTGGGCACCACAATCTTCCTTCAGTTTCCTCCCGATCTGTACCGTTAAAGGACATGAACTCCCCACGTGCCTATCTGTATGGATGACACATTTTTGTTGTTGTTGTAGCCTGTTTAAAAACTTTGATTGAAATGCTCGCTTATATCCGCGTGTTTTACCAGTTACATTTTGTGTTCATTCGAATTCCAATCCAATATTTACTCGCTGAACTGTCCTGACTCTCCGGGTCATGCTAAATGAATAACTTCAAACACACGAAAGAATGTAATTTTGCTAATTCAGTAAGAGCAGGGCATTTGTTACCAGCCTGTAGTCACAACAATCGCCTCGTTGGCATCTGTAACAGTTCTACCGAGACAAACACAACACAAGATAACAGTAAAACTAAACTAGTGCAGAGTTTTGGAATCAAACAATAATTCCTTCAATAATAAGAGCTAACGCCCCTGCTTTATGTATGTGGGTAGAGAATGAGTTATGTATGTCTGTGCTATCAGCAATGTATTCTTCTTCTCTATCTCCCTTTCCCCTGGTTATAAATAGGTTCATGTTTCTTTTACGTTTCTTTCTAGGCTTTCAATTCGTCATCAGCATTGCATTGATTTACCGGTTGCATAATGTTTTACTTTCTGTATTTTTTTTCGTTTCCTCCCTAACTTTCATAAGGTCAGATTACACTACTACCTCGCATATGACGTCGGGTTTTAACCGCAGGTGTTCCTCTCTCTCTCTCTCTCTCTCTCTCTCTCTCTCTCTCTCTCTCTCTCTCTCTCTCTCTCTCTCTCTCTATCTCTCTCTCTCTCTCTCTCTCTCTCTCTCTCTCTCCAATTTGTTACCCTTTGAAAATAAAGAGTGTTCGTTCTTTCGTTCGTTCGTTCTCTCTCTCTCGCTTACCCTCCCTCCCTTCTCGCTCTTTCTCCCTGGCTCTCTCTCTCTCTCTCTCTAGCATCTACCTTTCAGCCTTACCTGGCCGTATCCTGAACTTCTAAATGCACTTTACAGCGCTCAGTGCAAATACGCTCCCGTGCCAATTCCGTGCTCAGAATTCACAAGATGCTCGTCCCAGCGAGGGATAAACACCGACAACACTGACGCAGACGCTGCCCAAACATCTTCCATCTGGCGAGGTGATGCCGGCATCTCAGTGGAAGCTGCCACCTCCACATTTCACCGATTCCATTTATTCACAGTCATTATTCTGCTGAATGATTTATTAATTGTGGTGAATTTAATACCGTGTTCCTATTGTGGTGTTTTGTTTTATTAGTCCTGATGTGGTGTACATATTGTGTTGGGCTGTGAGGCAAAGTTCATCTTCCGGTTGAGTGGTGATTATTTGTCGGACTGTAATTAACATCTTATTTATCCGGTCCTCATTTACATCTTATTTATCCGGCTCTCGTATACATCTTATTTATCTGGTTCTCATGTACACCTTATTTATCCGGCTCTCGTATACATCTTATTTATCCGGTTCTCATGTACACCTTATTTATCCGGCTCTCGTGTATATCTTATTTATCCGGTTCTCGTGTTCACCTTATTTATCCGGCTCTCGTATACATCTTATTTATCCGTTCTCATGTACACCTTATTTATCCGGCTCTCGTGTATATCTTATTTATCCGGTTCTCGTGTTCACCTTATTTATCCGGCTCTCGTATACATCTTATTTATCCGTTCTCATGTACACCTTATTTATCCGGCTCTCGTGTATATCTTATTTATCCGGTTCTCATGTTCACCTTATTTATCCGGCTGTAGTATGCATCTTATTTATCCGATTCTCATGCACATCTTATTTATCCGATTCTCATGCACATCTTATTTATCCGTTCTCATGTACATCTTATTTATCCGTTCTCATGCACATCTTATTTATCCGTTCTCATGTACATCTTATTTATCCGGTTCTCGTGTTCACCTTATTTATCCGGCTGTCGTATGCATCTTATTTATCCGATTCTCATGCAAATCCTATTTGTCGGTCTGTTATGTAGATCGTTGATCGGGCTATAATGTTATTTGTCGAATACACAGGCTTGTCCATGGGACACATTTTTCAGTCCCATTCTCATCCCATCCCACGGTAATTTTGCTTGTCTCATCCCATGGGATTCCCATGATAATACTAATACGGAATACAGTTCAAATAAAATTATGAAATTTATGAAAGTTTAGGGTTAGTGTCTACTAAATAGGACTACATGTACAAAGAGACATGTAAAACAACAGAATTTATTAATATTAATATTCAAAAGTATTTTATTAAAAGAAAGTTTAATCTAAATATGACAATTTAGTGTCATTCTGACACTCTTATTCTGTTTCTGAGTCACTCTGCTCATTCAGCACATTATCAATTTCCTGCTGATCGACTGTTTCTAATAATTCAGTTAATTCAGGTAATCCCTGAACCACTTCCACAATTTTCATCTTACATGCATATCTGATATACGCAGAGTTTATAACGAGAGCTGGTAACATCAGTTTTCGTAATTTACTCAACAACAATCCAGCTGCACTAAATAAGCGCTCTACTGCCGCTGAGGACACTGGTATGGCCAAAACAATTTTCGCACTTGCTGTTAGCAGTGGAAAACTATGTTCATTTTTCCGATAATTTAATGGTTGTGAAGTTGGTTGCCGTAATTTTTGAAACATGGTGACTTCATCCTCAAGGCATTTGTTTCCGGGGTCATCAGACTTAAGTGTTTTGTTTGGTGGAGGATCAAAGAATAAGTCAAAATCACTTTTCGGCGTTTGTTCTACAATTCCTGCTACTTCACATACAGCAGATGATTCAGAAGAAAGATTTAAATCTTTGATGAATAAAATAACAGTTGGAGCAACAGACTTAGAAAAAGCGATCCAATCATTTATTGGTGTCCACATTCCCTGTCTTCTTAGTAACAACTGACTTGACCATGTCTTCTATTTTGGCTTTAATGTCAACTCCAGTAAGGAATGCTGCAGTAACTGCCAAAGAACTGCCGCAATATGGCCAAAGGTTTTCTCCATTAATTTTCTGAAAGTTCTGACAATATTTCTTCACCATGCTGCTGGAAGTTTCTTCGTCAATATCAACAATAACTTTGTACAACTGATAGTCTAGGAGGAAGTATAACAGCAACATTAAATGAGATGTAGCACCATCAATTTCTAGTTTGTCAAAAAAAGTCTTGAATTGCTCATTATGTACAGCTTTCCTTTAATCTGAACAATATTCGGAATGTTGTTTAAGAATTATTCATCATCTTCATTAAAGTAATGCGAGTAATTTTTTTTTAATGGACATTGAAATGTTGGTAATATGATCGCATGCGCGCAATTATTAATTGACCTGGTGTCCCACCACGAGATAAAGAATTGATAAAAATATATAAAGAAAAAGGAAGGATAAAAGGCTTTAAAAAGTTGTTTTTTTTAAAGTTGCTATGACATGGCTACTGTCCCATGTGTCCCATGGGAAATACAAATGTTTGATGTCCCGTCCCATCCCATCCCATGGGGCGTTTCCCATTCCCATGGACAAGCCAGCGAATACAGCTTATTTGTCCAATACATCTTATTTATAGTGCTACTATGTATAACTTATTTGTAAGGCTATTGTGTACAACTTAATTGTCCGGCCGTGGTGTACAACTTGTATGTCGGGAAGTGAGATACAAGTATATCATAGAGTGGGCTATAATGTACATCTTATTTGTCGGGCTGTAACATACATCTTATTTGTCGAATAATTCGTATGTGTTGGGCTGTTGTGTACAACTTATTTGTCAGGCTGTGGTGTACAACTTATTTGTCGGACTGAGTTGTCTTACTTTTTTCGACTGTGTGTATATCGGTTTGTCGCATAGACCTTACTGGTAGGGGTGTGATGTAATTATTAGATGTCATATTGTTTTGTGCATGCGACGGGGCTTCAAATGAAAACCTTAAACCTCCTAATGCCTCACTGAGATTTCAAAACAGGTGGAAATAACTCGGGCTGATCCGCTTTCTGATCAGTGAAGGAGTGAAACCTGTAGAAATTCACCGGCGAATGAAGGCCTAGTATGGTTATACACGCCTATCAGTCCAGCAAGTGTATGATTGGAGTAGGAAGTTACGACCCGCAATCAAATCCAAACAACGTGGACTTCTGAGTAAAGGTGTCCTTTTGCAAAATGACAAAGCTCGACCCCCATACTGCCCGTGCAACGGTTGAAACCATCGAAGACCTCCACTTTCAATGTATACCACATTTCCGGTACATGTCAAACTCACAGAGTCAAAAAAAAAACAGTTATGGTTTTTATTTGCAGCCACCTCGTATATCAATATTTCTCATAATCTGCTGTAGATTCTGTTAGTTGTGGCATTATACATTCTTCGTTATTAACGACTGCATTCATTGAATTATTTGCCATCATTGAAATGATTGAGTTTACTTTCTATATACCATATTGTTATAGTATAATCGACACTCGATGGGTCAATATCACTCCCCGAGATTTTAGTTACTACTTATCGTATTTGATAGAGTTTACTTCATACATCATCATCAAGTGCCCTGCCGGCTGGCGTAGGCGTGCATGGCTCTCCACAGATCTCGGTCTCTGGTGTTCTGGATCAACTCTGCTGATGATATGCCTCCATGCCACCGTGTCAATCCATCTAGCATTATCTCTCTTGGTCTGCCTCTTTTACATACCATATTGATATAGTCTAATCGACGCTCGAGGGTTCTTCTTCTTCTTCTTCTTCTTCTTCTTCTTCTTCTTCTTCTTCTTCTTCTTCTTCTTCTTCTTCTTCTTCTTCTTCTTCTTCTTCTTCTTCTTCTTCTTCTTCTTCTTCTTCTTCGATGTGTGTGTGTGTGTGTGTGTGTGTGTGTGTGTGTGTGTGTGTGTGTGTGGGTGAGTGCGAGATGTCTGGGTTGATGGCTGGATCTGTGTGTGGGTGGAGGGATGAGTGGGGGATATGTGGTGGGTGGGGGATGTGTGGGTATGGGTGGGTGATGTGTGAGTAGGTGAGGGAGGTGTGTGTGATTTGGTGCGGGGTGTGTGTGTGTGTGTGGGAGGGGGTGTGTCACATAACATGAGAATATGCATTGTTTATACTTACAACATTCATTTGACAATGTTTTTTTTCCCCTATGTTAATGCATCATGCACTGTTGATGAACGAAAGATGAGTGATTGGAATGGCCGAATGTAAGACGGGCCTACGCGCCCAATTTGTTACCCTTTGAAAATAAAGATCAATTCAATTCAATTCAATTCAATTCTTCTTCTTCTTCTTCTTCTTCTTCTTCTTCTTCTTCTTCTTCTTCTTCTTCTTCTTCTTCTTCTTCTTCTTCTTCTGCGTTCATCCGGAGAGTTCTTTCAGACGTAATTGCGGTGCGTTTTTTCATGCACCCTGAGGCCAAAACCCTCAGGCCAACACATCCGACTTTTGCGTGCGTTTCTTAACCAGGTTAGCATTCCTGTGGGACTTTCACTTTTGTAGTGCCGTTCACAATCCAGCTGGTCAAGTTAGAACGGTCGAAGACTTCATGGTCATCCCTCAAGGGAAGGCAGGGGCAGTCCATGGGCATTATCCACCATCCAATGGGGCTTCCATATTTGCAGAGACGCCACGTAATGCTCTGGTACTAGGCTCATCCAAGGAATCGCAACGTGCTGCACAAGACTGCTTTTGATTCCTCACTTCCATGTATTGGGCATGCCGTTGGCTACGGGTCCTCCCCGCACAAACCAGGAACGGTCGGTCTGCAGATGGTATCCACTCAGCGAGCTTTCGTTGGAACATTTGCTGGTCGCTGTGCCAGGAAGACCAAATGTCAGAGCTGTTCCGGGCACGAAGGACATTCGGAAGACTAGATAGTCAGAGCTGTTCCGGTCACGGAGGACATTCGGAAGACTAAATAATCAGAACTGTTCCGGGCACGAGGGACATTTCACTCGGACGTTTTTGCGTTGTGCCTATTTATTTGCAACCTTTAGGCCGGCACATCCGACTTCTGTGGGCGTTTTTTAAAACCAGGTTAACCGTCCTGGAGGTTTCGAGGGACATTCTGTTGTAGTGCTGTCCACATTTCAGCTGGTCAAAGTAGAACAGCCAAAGACTTTACAGTCAGCCCTCAAGGGAAGGCAGGGGCAGTCCATGGGCATTTTCTGCCATCCAAGGAGGCTTTCATAATTGCAGAGCCAGCACATAGCACTCTGAGACTGGGCTCACCCATGGAATTGCCACATCCTGCTCATGGCTGCTTTAATTCCTCACTTCCATAAATTGGTGTATTTCGTTCGTCCCTGGCCGTTTCCCGCACAGACTAGGAATGGTTAGTCTGTAGAAGATATCCACTTAGCAAGCTTTCACTTCGGACTTCCACTTAATGGATTCGTTAGCCAAGCATTCCATTTCGTGTTGATGAGACCTTTTCTACTTAAGTTTGCAGACGACATCCATTTTCCAACTTTTCACTTCGGTCTTCCACGTAATGGATTCGCACGCCAAGCGTTCCATTTCGTGTTAATGAGACGACACCCACTCAGTAAGCTTTCGCTCCGGACTTGACGTAATGGATTCATTAGTGTTAATGAGACGTTTCTCCACCTTTGACTATACTCACTCAATGAGTTTAGATACAGACTTGCATCGTAACCATTGTGTGCGATTGTGACGCCTTTCCACCTTTAGTAACGCTCACGAGGTAGGCTACATGTGCTGCCGGTTCAGCACCTTACCTCCATGCAGCAGAGAGAGAGAGTAACGGCCAGGTCCTCTCATTCGGGGGATCCCACATATCCCTCGGGTGAGAGCCTTCGAACACGTGTCTGAGCATGTAGCAAGCTCAGCATCTCACCTCTAATTTGCGGTGGGTGAATATCGGCCCGGCTCTCACATCCGGGGATACTGGCTTGGAGGCGTTCAGCCATATCTCTCAGCAGAGAGCCGTAGAATATGTGTCTGGACCAAGAATGTGTCGCATCGTACGCCTGATTCGGACTTTGACTTCTTGTCTTCAGTCTACCTGCTGGGCAGCAAGTGTGTGCCTCTCTTGGTCTGGTTGCCATCCCTTGACCTGTCCTACATGTAGCTGTGCTACCGTCGGCATAGCTATAGTGATTGGTACACGCAAGCCCCTCTACCACGGCAAGGTGGAGAAATGTCAGAGGGGCTCGAGGGTTCAGTATCACGCCTCAAGATGTTAGTTACTAGTTATCATATGTGATAGAGTTTACTTTATGCGTACCAAGTTGATATAGTCTAATCGACACTTGATGGGTCAATATCACTTCCCAAGATTTTAATTACTATTTATTGTATTTGATAGAGTGTACTTTATAAATACCACATTGATATAGTCTAATCGACATTCGAGAGGTCAATATCACTCCCAAAGACATGTCTTGGCACCAATTTTAGGCTGGGTAGAAATGGGTACACCTGGGATACCATCATCATCATCTTCCAGTTCCTTTTCGGCTGGCGTGGGAGATTATGCCTCTCCGCGAATTACGATCTCCGACGTCATGAATCAATTCGTGTGTTGACTTCCTCCCGTGCCATGACACAAGACTGTCAATAATCTTTTCACACTGTCCTGGAATATATAGAGCCTGTGTTTCTGTGTGGCAGTAAATCTTGGAATGTAAATGAACGCATTAGGAAAAACTTGGAAGCAACGGAGATTTCCCGAGACGAATGTTGCAAATTTCTTGGACTACTAGAAAAACTAACAACGATTTCCTGAAAATGGCTAATGAAACTAGAACATCATATTAAACAATTACAAAATGAGACAACAGCTTTCTTTGAAAAAAGAGAGGAAAACTTTTGTGTAGACTGGAAAGATCAAAGGGAAAAGAGGCAGAGGCAGACCAAGAGAAATGACACTGAATGGACTGAGACGGTGACTTGGAGGATTATCACAAACAGTTGATCCAGAACATGAAAGACCGAGATAAGAAGAGAGACACGCATGCTTACGCCAGCTGGCAGGGCACACGATGATGATGATGATGAGACCTGGGAGCCTAGATCCATTAAACAAATTCCAATCGGGCCCGATGCTAATGGAACCAATGACCATAACGCCGGAGACGAGCATCCAGAGAGCCGTAGAATATGTGTCTGACTGTCAGCGCACAATCTAAAAGATCATTAACTACTCACAATTAGTTTTGAGAAAATTATGTTTCATCCCGCACACCACCGTAAGGGTGTGTAATGTTTGTCGTTTCATATCACCATCCTCATCGTCATCACTTCATCATCATCATCATCATCATCATCATCATCATCATCATCATCATCATCATCATCATCATCATCATCATCATCATCATCATCATCATCATCGCAATCATCATCATCATCATCATAATCATCATCATTCTCATCACCATCATCATCATCATCATCATCATCATCATCATCAACAACAACAACAACACCATCATCATCATCATCTCCATCTTCATAATAATAATAATAATAATAAATCACCATCATCATCATTAAAACCATTATTATCATCAACATTTTTCAGTGGCTTGTCCTGTGCAGAACTCTAAAATTTAACGTCTTTCGGAACGTCTCTCTATCTTAAGACAGAAGACCTGCCTCTATTGTTGTCAACTATAAATTATCTATCATACCTTAAATACATTTTCGTTGTGGTATTTCTTGTCTCCGCTTCAAAATTACACCTCCCTCCACAGTGAAATTGTCCAGATATTCTGACCATCTCATCGATCGAGTGTCGATCAGTCTATAAAAATATAGACATATGTTGAATTACCACTAACGTGTGTTAAAGCATACTTTATGTATGTGTGCTAACACGACATTGGGGGACATAACATCAATAGCTGGGCACCAGGTCTCGGCCACTGCTCTAGCCAGGCGGCCTTAATTCCTCAGGCTCAAGGACCCCCCCCCCCCCACACTTTTTTTTATCTCTCCCCCCCCCCTTTCTTCCCCCCCCCCCCACTTACCATACACCGCAAGGTACTATGTTGGCAGTCAGTGACAGTTATGAGAAGAAATAAACTAGAGAACTTGGTGACAACTGGCAAGATTGGGGGGGGGGGGGTAAAGAACAAGTGGAAGACGGAGAAATATATATCCGGATGGCTTGGTCGCATGACTTGGTCGAGACAAAAACACAGAGCTGATCCCGGCTCTGATGATCGTGTGCGATGGTGAAACATGATCGCCCACGCTTGCCGGCATGGGATACAATGATGATAATGAAACTCCACCTTGTTTACAGGCTCATGTTGGGAGAAACTTTCCGGTTATGATTGCTACAACTAATGTGAAACTCACTGCTTTGGATCGACTTACATCGTAAAATATCGCACGCAATGCGCACTCTTGTGTAAAACGCAATAGGCCAACATTTTCTGGTAAAACATAAGTTACTTTTGAAATAGATTAACGCCATATTTTTAGTAAGTAAATACAATACCCCCTATTTGTACGCTGAAAATATAATGAGAAATGTCAGAGATGATATAAACAGGGAGCTATATGATGCCCTAAATATCGGCGGTCATGACATACCAGAGATTCGGTATGCTGATGATACAGTATTACTATCCACAACACAGACTGGTATAGAAAACCTAATAGCCTCAACCCAATTGAATAGTGAAAATCACAACTTGTATCTCAACATTGCAAAAACAAAGATAATGCATACAGATAAAACCACTATGGAGAAAGAAATATATGTCAATGAGGAAAAATTGGAGGTAGTGGAAAATTTTGAATATCTTGGGTCATTGATTACCAATAACGGTGACACAATGAAAGAAATTAAACGACGACTATCAATTGCTCTTCAAAAACTAAAACAACTGAATAAATTATGGAATGGGACAGACAGAACTACAACAATTAGATTTTTAAGAGCATGCATCTTTCCCATTGCAACATACGCCTCTGAGACCTGGACACTTACTAAACAAGCTGAGCAGCGCATACATGCCTTTGAATATAAATTGTTATAGACGAGTTCTAAGAATATCTTGGGTAAAGAAAAGAACAAATGCATCCATACTTCAAGAGCTGTATATTGAAGAAGGTTGGCTATTAAAAACAATAAAACAAAGAAAATTGAAATATTTTGGTCAATTGAAACGTCACGAAAGTTTGGAGAGAACAATAATGGAGGGGTAAATGCCTGGGAAGAGAGAAAGAGGAAGGCCAAAGAGAAGATAGGTGCAGGATGTGGCGGATGATCTGCAGATGGGTGTATCGGACGCGGGACATTTTGCTTATGATCGAGAGGTTTTCCGGAAGGTTGTTGTGGGAGCAAAGGACATGCTACTGAATGAATGAATGAAATACAATATATGTTCTATTTACACACTGTAAGGTATTTTTGGTAAATGTTTCCAGGCAGGTGTGAAGCAAAGATTTGCGTATAACATCAATCTATGGACGTGCAGAGGTAAACGCAAGAACAAGAGACATAATTCAGAAATCCTTTGTTGTAAATCGTCATTGTACAAACGGTTGCTGAAGCTGGATAGGGTATGCAATGAGAGAATCTCATAATAGTATAATTAGAAGCTATGTCTCTGGAAACCACCGGGAAGACGAAGTAGGTTGAAATTACCGGGCAAACAAACTAGATGGAAACCAGCTGGCAAACGAAATAGATGGTGACCTAACAGTATATGACAAGAGAATCTGAGACAGAGATTAATTCTATGGGGAGGACATGAGGGGAGTTGTAGAAGACTGCAAAAATATAGAATGCCATGCGAGACTTGGTTGAAGTCCTCTGTGATAGTGAGGAAATAAAGGGAGTTGCAGGAAAGAGCATAAGATAAGACGTTGTTCGTGGGTTGGCGGAGGTCCTCTGCGATGGGGAGGACATAATACAATTCTTTCGTTCGAACTACGTCTTTTACTGTCGAAAATAAAATGAGAAGAGTAGGTCAGCAAGACCGAATGGATAAGAATGCGTGTTCTTAAACATCCGGTGTGTTGATGCCGGAGTAAGGGGTTCAACCCTACACCGGACAGCTGGACTAAAATGTTGACCTGTCGTCCTTGATTTGGGGACGTAAATTACAAGTACCTCTGAAGTCGGAGTGGGTTCGCCTGATGGCGAGGGACACTAGTAATAGGGAAAGCTAATCCACACGCAAAATTCAGTCCAGCACTCCTAGAAGTAGTGGTGTGTATGGACTACGCTTGAGTTCAAAGAGAGCCAGCGCAGAAAATAAAATGTGAAGTATAGTAAGACCGCATTTACGCGAACTCGTATTACGCTTTTTCTCGTATCAGTAATTGACTAAGGAAAGTAAATGGAAATAGGGAAACTATGTTTTATAAATTTAATGCATACATATATGTTCAATGTCTCTAGCTTTAAAAGTTGATTTTTTTTTTTTTACAAGACATCGCTTTCAACATCAGCATCTTTCAGTTGATTGTTGATTTCTTGGCAAGATTACGCTCAGTAGTTTGCCACTGCTTTCTGAGCGACCGGCTCACATACCCGGTAAGTTACCGACGCGGCGAGAACCGCTACCGATTCTCGCGCACGTCACGTTACTCACGAGGGTATACGGGATTACGGAGGAAGTGGTGTAATTCCTAAACCAGGGAGACCAGCATAAATTGAATACCATAAGTATATGTTCAACGTTTCTAGCTTTATAAATTGAATTTTTTTTCCGCAAATCCCCTACAGGACATTGCAGTCAACACCAGTATTTTCAGCATTGTCTTGGCAAGTTTTACGTTCAGTAGTTTGCCATTGCTTTCTGAACGACCGGCTCACATACCTCCTTAAGTAACCAGCGCGACGCTATCCGCTGCCAGATCTCACGCTGCTGTGTTTCGTACGTGAGTATACGAGATTACGAACGGCGTCCTTAATCCCTTCGTCAAGAAGACTGGTATAAATAAATAAAATAAATTGAATGCCATACGTATATGTTCTATGTTTCTAGTTTATAAATTGAAAGCCATACGTAAATGTGAAATATGTCTAAGGCCGTTAAAATTAGGCACCACTTCAGAACTTCGTTGCCGATGCAATAACCACCTAAATTAGATTAATTAAAGCCTCAAAAAGCAGCTATCCTGCCGGCGAGTGATATATATATATATATATATATATATATATATATATATATATATATATATATATATATATATATATATATATATATATATATATATATAGCGAGAGAGAGAGAGAGAGAGAGAGAGAGAGAGAGAGAGAGAGAGGACAGAGAGAGAGACAAATTGGAGGACACAGACAGACAGACAGACAGACAGACAGACAGAGATATACTAATAGACAAACAGACGCACATACAAGTATACAGACAGCCATATATGTATTTTTTTTTTTTTTTTTTTTTTTTCCGCGTTTCCATCCTGTTTCAGGATATTGCGGTCAACACCAGCATCTTTCAGCTGTATGTTGATTCCTAGGCTAGATTACGCTCATCAGCACGCCACGACTTTCTGAGCGACCGGCTCCATACTCTCATAAGTCACTTTTGCGATTCGAACCACTGCTAATTCTCGTATACAGCATGAACTCTACCATTCAGTTTCCATTGCTTGAGTGGTTGTCAAATGATGCTAACATATAGAAAAGCTCAAAGTTATTGATAATTTCATTGTTGGAATTATCTGTTGTGAGCTTACTACATGTTGTGTATTTCTATTATCATTATTAATATTGTTATTGTGTCAGGTCTTAGTCAGATATGACTGAGCTACCGTATAACAGTAGACGATACTACCTGCTTTCTGTTAGCGCCGAACGTTGGGCGGCGCTTACCAAACCCGACACCCCACATTGTGCCAACGGCTTCGGGCGGAAGAGCGCAATTGGGAGGGTACAAGCCTTACTCTGGTGCGAGGAAATGCAACCTAAAGACAAAGTGTTATGACAGGGCAGACTAGGCCCTAAGCCTTGGTTGGCGGCTGGTCTAAGATCGAAGCTCCGACAGGTGGACAATTAGAGCGTTGCTTTGCTGATCCGGCAGCTTCTGCAGCTTGTCTTGTTCCAGATGTAGGGGTGTTACCTTTCCTCTGGAGTGAATTAGGCAGGCCGAGAGAGGGATCATGCTGCATGGGCAACACATGATCTCTATATTTTAGCCCAGGCTTTGTGCTATGGAGAGGCAATAACTCCATCCCTTACAAACTATCGTCTGTCAAGACGGCAAGGTGCCAATGAATGATATATATATATATATATATATATATATATATATATATATATATATATATATATATATGTGTGTGTGTGTGTGTGTGTGTGTGTGTGTGTGTGTCTGTGTGTGTGTTTGTATGTGCATCTGTTTATAGGTAGGTAGGTAGATTGATCGGTAGGTTGATCCTTCGGTCAGTTGGTCGGATAGACAGACAGATACATAAGTAGGTAGTTAAGTGGGTAAAGAGACAGGTATGTAAATATATATTCACAGAAAGACAAACAGATATGAAATTGTTATAGTGTAGTTGGCTAGCCAGCTTGTCAATCAGGACAGAAGTGTGTGTTCAGACCCCCTGTGAAGCAGAATTAGATTTTCCTCCCCGATAAGCACGACGCCAATGCCGACACAACGCTCAGAATGATCTCCAGCTAACTTCCACAATATGTCTTGTAGAGCTCTTCGTGCTATCTAATTATTCCATGACCAACCAGACGTGAAGACCGCACGATAACATGTTATCAACGTTCGTTTTACATCTTGGTGATACATAAAATAATTCCCAGACAATCGAAAAACCAGATGCTTAATTTTCCCCACGGGAATACAAATATTTCTCATCATCAGAGCCTGACTCCAACATTTGTAAAAACAGGATAGTCGCGAGAAATATCTTGAACATTTTCATTATTTGAATTTAATATACACGTTTAATAGAATTCCACAAGAAACACCATTTCGTTATTTGAATTGAATAAACACAGTTAAGAGAATTCCACAAGAAATACAATTTCTTTATTTGAATGTAATAAATACAGGTAATAGAATTCCACAAGAAATACCATTTCGTTATTTGAATGTAATAAACACAGTTAATAGAATTCCACAAGAAATACCATTTCTTCCCAGTAACTGATTCAGTGACGAAGGATAGTGTATCCCCAAATGTGACCGCCCATTTGAGCAGAAGGACGCTATATCGCCGTACTAGGGTAATTATTTTGTTTTGTTTCGTGTTATCTTCCGCAATGTCAGTGCGCATTGAACGGAAAATTAAAATATAATACTTGTTCATTTGATCGTGTACCATGTTTGATCAAAATCTACTTTTTGTTTGGGACTGTATCACTTTAGATGCACCATTTAAAATAAAAAATAAAAAACAATTCTTAGGTTCATTTACGTATTTAGGACACGCAAGTAAATTTAGAAAGGAAGAAAACTCGATTTGTTTTTTAGATTTTACATTATTGCTCGCTTCTTTGTTTTGTGGAAAAGATTTCTCGGTGATCTAGATAATTCAAAACAAAATATTCCTTTAGAGAATTTAAACACTAAAGCCACAGACAATAGATTTCTTGATTTATTGCCTGACGTATTCTCGTCAGGTGCATACTGCAGAGTTATATATCATATTAAGTGAATACATGAATTATACTTTAGCTGAAATACTCTTAAAACACATTTTCACTGATATTGTTCCAATGTGAAGCATTTATTATATCTAGATAACACCTGATATATTTTCTACCACCACTGTTAACAAAGAAGCTGTAATAATTCTGGTAGAGGTAATTCCCTTCAAACACACATATATCTAGACCTGAAGGGTGTGACCTTGAGTTGATCTGTGTTTCCATCGCCTTGCTAACTTTGTATTGATAGCAGCAACGGAAGTAAAGTCTGGATGGTATGTGCGCCTGCGCAAATAAGCCCCGGGAACAAGGGATGAAAGCAAACGTTGCCGAGGATATTCCCACAGGAAGTGACGCCAAAGGACTAAACAGGGATTCAGGATCTGTGAAAGTGAGTAAGTGTTTTGTCTAGTTTGTAGTCAGTATTTACTTTTCACTCGGGAAGGTTAACTCGGTCAACAAACGCACGCAGAAGTCGGATGTGTCGGCCTAACGGCACAAGAACACAGCTCTGCTGTAAACAAGCACAACGCAATCGAGTCCGAAAAAAAAACCTCTCTGGATGAACGCAGAGAAGAAGAAGAAGAAGAAGAAGAAGAAGAAGAAGAAGAAGAAGAAGAAGAAGAAGAAGAAGAAGAAGAAGAAGAAGAAGAAGAAGAAGAAGAAGAAGAAGAAGTAGAAGAAGTTTACTTTTCGTTCCCCAGAGCAGTATTAACTGCACATCTGACCTGACCAAAAGTGCTCATTTTCTCTCAGCATATAAACATGTTAGTGGCATGTCCTTTACAGAAGTTTGCAATCAACTTCAACATATATCGGCTACATATGATTGGATGAAGTTGGATGGTGGATGAAGAATGGCTTACGCGATGAACTGGATTATAGTGAGGAAGAGTTGCGCAATTCGTCGACGACGCTCTCACGCCTGAGTCTGTCTGTATCCAGTGGTAAGACAAGTCAAGATGACTGGAGGCGAATATAGGTTCAGTGGATGTACAGGGCGCTCTACGTGTCCTGTCGTGCTCATTACGTCCCACAACGCTTTGCAGGTAAACGCCGTCTTGCCCGTTGAATCATCAGTGATCTTTTCCGCGCAGTCTACTTGTGGTTTACTAGGCGATGTTAGGTCAGTAGGTCTCTCAGCATTTACCCCAGCTAAAACTGTATAAGGCAATGGCAAACTGCCGTCTTTATTAGGCATCTTAAAATATAGTATTCAGTAAAAATGGAGAATAGTAAAAATGCATTGGACAGACAGAAGAACAAACAGATCTATTCGTCAAGAACTCAACACTGAAGTAGACTGGTTATTAAGGCAAACAGAGGTCAGCAAGGCCAAGTGAATAAGAGAGCTCTCTTTTAACACTTCCCATATGGTTATACCGAGGTAGCGGGTTCAACCCCTATATCGGTTCATTGGACGAATATGTTGACTACTCGTCCTTGACTTGGGAATGTAAATTACAAGTATCTCAGAAGTCGGCGTAGATTCGCCTGATAGCGAGGGACACTGGTAATAGGGAAAGCAAACCCACACGCAATAATCAGTACAGAACACTAGAAGTAGTAGCACATATATGGACTACGCTTGAGTTCAAAGACAATGAATGAATCACCAAAAAACGAGAAGTAGATAGTGAGCTTTACTGAAACACCATTATAAGAAACAAATTGGACGTTGCGACCAAAGCCTTCGTCAACACAGAACAATCAAACACAAACCGACACAAAGTCTTGATTTCAAAGAGAGTCAATGCAAAATTAAAAAAAAATATATAAAAAAAACCAAAACATGAGTGCAGTAAGTAAAGTAAAGGACCCTTGTAAACGCTGTAAGGGGCGCTCAGTATATGGTGCTACACCCATATATTTGGTTGTTTGTCTATCAAGAATGATGATGACCATTCATTTCATCCAGTGGGGTTGAAAGTATGGAGCCGTGAGTTCTAAGATGGCTGATAAGGCCTATTTTGGCTCGAAATGTTCTTTGACAATGCGGGCAAAGAATGCTTGGCGTTCCAGGATCTCCTGCAGTGGTTTTTCTGTCCAGCCTTTTCTTCACAGTCCTGATTGCTTCACAGGTGACTGCCCCCTTATGTAATGATGTACGCCACGAATGTCGGTCTTTAGCAGCAGTCTCCCAGGTTCAAGATGAATTCCAAAAGCTTTAAGTTAGATTTTCAAAGTGTCTTTAAAGCGTTTTCTCTGGTCGCCTTGGGAGCGTTTACCACAACGCAGCTCGCCGTAAAAAAATGTGTATAGGAAGCCTGTCATCTGGCATGCGATTCAAGTGACCAGCCCAGCGAATCTGATTTTTCATTAGTAGAGTGTGAATACTGGGCGTGGAGGCTCTTTCTAGAACTTCAGTGTCTGGGATCTTGTCTTGCTATGTAATCTTCAATAGCTTCCTAAGGTAGACTGTGTGGAAGTGGTTAAATTTCCTAGCGTGTCGCTGGTAAACAATCCAGGTTTCACAAGCATATAGCAGTGTGGATAATACAACTGCTTTATAGACTTTCAGCTTTGTTTGCAGGCTTATTCCATTAAACCCATATAGTTTTACAATAATCGACACTCGGGGTGGGGGAGTGGGTGACGTGGTCAGTATCATACGAGTGGCCTTTACTTCCCAAGACATTTCCTAGCACCCAGTTTAGGCTGGGTCGACTGCTGGAAGAGTACATTTACAAAATAAGCCCCGATGCGGAATCCAACCCATGACCACCGTGTGGGCTGGCAAGCAAGCACTTAGTCACTAAGAGAGGTTACGCTACAGACTCACATCCCTAGTTTGCCATAAGAAAGATGCATATTCTCAGAAAAAATGTATTTTATGTGTTAATGTTGTTCCATAGGATCTTAAAATTGTTTAAGGTTAAATCACTAAAAGTGTAAAATGACTTTACTGACATCCCGTAGACGTCCACACAAAGTCGCGTGTGAAATGTTTTTCTGTATCGAGAAATAAAAAGGGCATTTCCTCGTAAATTGTAGAATGACAGTATTTCTCGTTTCCACCATATTCTAAACACTTGTCGGTCAGGTTTATTTATTCAATTTTTAAAAGCTCACGGTTCCTCGGGGGCAGAGTATCCCCATGAGGTTCCGGGTCTGTGCTTGATATTGTGTTGCTTCGATTTGCTGGTGGCCTAGGCTAAATCAAGTGCAAACTATACTTTGATCTGAACCAAAACACCGATAAACATTTAAGTGCAAACGCTCATAGTCTCTTCATTTATGGATTTCGAAATGACCCATGAATAGATTCCTTATGGTGCTTCCAAAAAGATGCGTATTCCGAAACATTTTATTTTAATTTGGATGGATTGAGACGGTAGTCTGTGGGGATTATCAGCAGCAGAGTTGATCCAGAACACCAAAGACCGAGATATGTGGTGAGACATGAACGCCTACGCCAGCTGGAATTGGCACTTGATGATGCTGGTGATGATATTACACCATCTTAAAACCGTTTAACATAGCTGTCATTACTGTTTACAGTACCTTGTGGTGTAGGACAGGGGTCTTGATCCCGAGGAATTAATTAATTAATTGCCATGAGATGATAAATCGTCTTATTACGACGTCCCATAACAGCCAAGTCTTACAAATAAAACTATAGTCAAATAGCAATACAGTAGTTTTCCTTATGCAACTCCTTTTAATAATCAATTAGATTTAATGAAACGCCATACATAGCCTTTGTCGACCAAGAAAAGGCATTTGATAAAGTAGATAGAAACAAGATGTGGGGAAATTCTTAAACAATATGAAATGAGTACACATTTAACAAGCCTATGTAGAAGCTTATACAACAACAGTGAATGCATAGTGAGAGCGATAGGAGAAGACTCAGAACCCTTTACCATAAGATCCGGAGTACGGCAAGATTGTGTCCTGTCCCCTCTCTTGTTCATAAACTATACAGACAACATATGTGAAGAAACCAGCCAAACAGAGACCGCAAGAACACCCCATGACGAGAACACAGAAGAGGAACCATCTCCAAATTACACCTTTTTTTGCGGACGACCAACCATTAATAGCAAAACAAGAAGCTTAATTACAAGATCACATGAATAGTCTAAACGAAATGTGTAGGAAACATAACATGAAAATTAGCACAAGTAAAACAGAGGTAATGACTATATCTAAAGAAGAACAAAAAAAACAATTCACCTAAACGAACATTCACTGAAACAAGTAAAGAGTTTCAAGAATATATATATATATTTTTTTTTGCATATCCTTTACAGGACATCGCTGTCAACACCAGCATCTTTCAGCTGTATGTTGATCTCTTGGCAAGATTACGCTCAATAGTTTGCCATTGCTTTCTGGGCGGCCGGCTCACATACCCCGTAAGTTACCGATGCGATTCGAATCACTGCTTATTCTCACCGTCATCACGTCACCGACGAGAGTATACGAGATTACAGAGAAAAGTCATAACCTCTAAGCCACGAAACGGGCACTTCAAGTATATAGGGAGTATAATATCATCAAATGACAAATTAAAAGACGATATCGAAAATAGGTGCAATAAGGCAAATCAACTCATTGGACAAATGACACCAATACTAAAGAACAAACATGTATCAATAGTTACTAAGAAAATACTTTACAACACAATCTTCCTACCAACTCTATGCTATTAATGCCAAACCTGGACAATGACAGAAAAAGAGAAAAAAATCACAACAACAGAAATGAGATTCCTGAGAAGAATACTCAATGTTTTAGCCAATTGGCGCTGCCCGGGCAAAATTTCGAGTTAAAAATCTACCCAAAGTATTTCAGGATCCTCGCCGATGCAACGGAGTTTGTGCATTGAGCTGAGTTTCTCCAGACTCAGGTTTGAGTTAGGAGGAAAACGGATCACTTATGGGTTAAACCGTGTGCCATGATGTTGATCCAACGACTAAAACTTAAAAAAAAAAACTTTAAAAAAAAAATGCTCAATGTATCAATAAGAGATAAGATCAATGAAGAAATCAGGACTAACGTGGGGGTTATAGCAGCGCTAGATTATATTACAAGGCAGCTAGTCAAATGGTCCATGGGAATATCGATACATGATGCCCATAAGCGGGCACTCTTCTGCTGTTTATACTTCACCTCGACACCGCAAGGTACAAGAGGAACATAGTAAGATGAGATGAGATGAGACTCCCTTTAATATGATATACAATGTGTTTGTAACGTCCGACTACACTTTGTATGTAGATCAAATTTGAAAAATGAAGTACACGACAATATATAATAAAGAAAACAAATCGTGCTGCAGTCTATCGTGAAGCAAAATGCAGCGAATGGCTGTCGTCTGCTGGAGTAATTCTTTCCACTCCAAACAGAATGGTCTTACAGTTTTATGAACGGAAGAGGGAATTTGTAGGTTGAACAAGTGTTACGAAATGGCGGTCGATACACACGGATGGTCGTTCAAAGATTTATAGCAAGATTTCCTGATAAAAAACCTCCTCATTGCATTACAATTAGAAGTTTGTTCAATAAGTTATACACACACTTCATTGGTACTTTCCAGCTTCCCCAAAACAACGTTAGACCATAGCAGTAACTACTGTAACTAATTTAATGAATATGTTAGCACATCTTTTGATGACGTTATATACTTAATTTTTTTCAGAATTGTTCTGCATAAAAAGTGTTGTGAGACTTTACAAACACCCTTATAATACAACATGTGTGCAACCATATTAACAAATTTTAAGTCAAAACTGTAACACACCCTATACTTCCTATTTTTCGCTATCCATTTTTGTTTGATCCAACCCCACTTTTTGTTTGGCACTGAATGGCCGCCTGGCTAGTGCTATCACCGCGAACTGTGCAGGTTAGGGTTTACTTTTTGCCCTGTTTAAATTAATATAAAGTTTTTTTGTTTTAAAAGTATAAAATGACTTTACCGGTACCCCGTAAACTATCACACCACGTGGTGTGTGAAATGTTTTCCTCTATCTAGAAGAGAAAGGGCATTTCCTCACATCGAGAGTAGAGATTACGCCCCGCTCGTAACTCATCGACCTCAAGCAAAATCGCCTCAGCTGAACGCGGTGACGTCACCGGCTTATGAACGGGTTTGGAAGAGAGTTGGTTAGCATTGTCAGAGTATGTTTTACAGCTCAGCTCTTTTTCCGAGCACAGTGTCGAGTCTGTTGTGAGTTGTGGTTGTTTCTTACAGGTTTTTAATTGTTTTCCAAAAGTGGATCGATAACCAAAAAAATACACATTCAATAACAAGGAATTATAAGGAGTCCGCCGTGGCGCAGTGGCTAACACTTTTGCCTGCAAGTCGGTGGCGATGTGTTCGAATTCCCCTCAAGGCGGGGACTTTAAAAAAATTATATTTGGTTTCCAGGTCGACCCAGCCTAAAATGAGTACCAGAAAATGTCTTGAGGGTAAAGGTGGCCAGTGTTATAGTGGTATCACCTATAGAGTGTAAAAGTTGTATTCATTTGTTTGGTTGTTTCGGGATTTGAGGTTTACAGACTGAGCTCAATCTTTAAACCTCAAATCCCGAAATAACCAAACAAATCAATTTGTTCATTGCTCGCTGGATTTTAGGCACCTGGTATGCCTTATCAGATCGAGAAGACCTGATCATTCGGGGCCACATCGATTGACGGACGTCAGTCGCCGCGATCGGGCAAATTTTGAGCCTACGATGGGTGACGTGATATTCTAGTGTGGTAATTTGGTCGCGTCTAGCATGAATCGCGTGGTCAAGTGGTTACACACCCGCCTCACACACTAGTGATCCAGAGATCCATAACCGGTCCAGTCAATGATACGCACTACTGACGAGCTCAAAAGAGGGCGAAACTCGAGTCTAGTGCTTCCAATCTGACCTGGACAAGGACTTAGGTTCGTACCGGAATACGATCAGCGTTGCCAGTAGTGGGTTGTGCTCAGTCTTTAAAAATTTTTTGTTCGAATCTCCAAGGAAGATGATTTTAAAATGCACATGGGCTCCCAGCTGGAGCCAGCTTATTTAGGTGCCACGAACTGTTGTGAGAAGTAAAGGCGGCCAGCGTTGTAGTAACATAACCTATCGTGTGCCGACTGGTCTGTCAACATGTGGGCGTTAGCCACATATACCCAGGAGACGCGGTAGAGTGATAGCTAGCACTCTTGAATTCGTGCCAGGTGGTCATGTGTTCGGATCCACTCTTCAATTCCTGCCCAGAGGTAATGTGTTCGGATCTATAGTTGAATTCCTACCAGGTGGTAATGTGTTCGGATCTATAGTTGAATTCCTACCAGGTGGTAATGTTTTCGGATCCACTCTTCAATTCCTGCCCGGTGGTAATGTGTTCGGATCTATAGTTGAATTCCTGTCCGGTGGTAATGTGTTCGAATCTATAGTTGAATTCCTGCCAGGTGGTAATGTGTTTGGATCCACTCTTGAATTCCTACTAGCTGGCCATGTTTTTCATATCCACATGTGAACTTCTGCCCAATGACAACACCCCTCTCGAGAGGATGTGAAACAATAACCAGTCTCCCAGGTCGACCCAGCCTAAATTGGTGCCAGGGAATGTTCTGAGAAGTAAAGGGGTCGACGCCATATTGATCAAAACACACATGGAGTGCTGATCGGTCCATACAAATATGTGGTTAGCATCAAACACAAAATGCGACTCAAGGCGTTGAAAGGGTCCCTGACTTTTACTGTTGACACATATCAACTTGACTTCGTTGGGTGTTGATGAAATAAATACTCAATAATAAGAAATAACAAGTATGCTTATCTCTCCGTCTGGAGAGAATGTATAAGCAATGCTAACCGGACTCAGAAACTGAAGAGATTACTTTGACATAATGAATAATAATAACTGCCTTATATTGTTTAGAACACGAGTGGAATATTGAGTAAATATCTCGAGGTATTCTATAAATGGAAGGCGTGTGAATTTTTTTTTTTTTTTGGGGGGGGGGGGGGAAGAGGGGGGTGGGGGGGGGGAGCTTGCTCGCTTTGAACTCAAGCATAGTCCATACCTGTTACTTCTAATAGCACTGGACTGAATTTTGCGTGTAGTTTAGCTGTCCCTATTACCAGTGTCCCTCGCCAACAGGCGAACCCACTCCGACTACAGAGGTACTTGTAATGTACGTCCCCAAGACAGGGGAGTGAACTCAATATTTTAGTCCAAGAGATCGGTGTAGGGGCTGACCCCCCTACCTCGGCATCAGCGCACCAGATGTTTAAGAACGAGAGCTGGTATCCATTCGGCCATACTGACTCGGTTTGTGAATATAACAAGGACTTCTGCGTACATTTAATAGATTGTGAATTGAATAATAAGAACGTGATTGTGCATTTAATAGATTGTGAATTGTGTAATAAGGATGGAACCGTGCATTTGATATTTTGTGAATGGTGTAATAAGGACGCAACCGTGCATTTAATAGATTGTGAATGATGTAATAATGACGTGATCGTGCATTTATTTGATATTTTGTGAATGGTGTAATAAGGACGCAACCGTGCATTTAATAGATTGTGAATGGTGTAATAAGGACGTGATCGTGCATTTAATAGATTGTGAATTGTGTAATAATGACGTAATCGTGCATTTAATAGATTGTGAATGGTGTAATAAGGACGCAACCGTGCATTTAATAGATTGTGAATGGTGTAATAAGGACGTGATCGTGCATTTAATAGATTGTGAATTGTGTAATAATGACGTAATCGTGCATTTAATAGATTGTGAAAGGTGTAATAAGGACGTGATCGTTCATTTATTTGATATTTTGTGAATGGTGTAATAAGGACGCAACCGTGCATTTAATAGATTGTGAATGGTGTAATAAGGACGTGATCGTGCATTTAATAGATTGTGAATTGTGTAATAATAACGTAATCGTGCATTTAATAGATTGTGAATGGTGTAATAATGACGCAACCGTGCATTTAATAGATTGTGAATGGTGTAATAATGACGTAATCGTGCATTTAATAGATTGTGAATTGTGTAATAAGGACGCAACACGTGCATTTAATAGATTGTGAATGGTGTAATAAGGACGTGATCGTGCATTTAATAGATTGTGAATTGTGTAATAATGACGTAATCGTGCATTTAATAGATTGTGAATTGTGTAATAAGGACGCAACCGTGCATTTAATAGATTGTGAATGGTGTAATAAGGACGTGATCGTGCATTTAATAGATTGTGAATTGTGTAATAATGACGTAATCGCGCATTTAATAGATTGTGAATGGTGTAATAAGGACGCAACCGTGCATTTAATAGATTGTGAATGGTGTAATAAGGACGTGATCGTGCATTTAATAGATTGTGAATTGTGTAATAATGACGTAACCGTGCATTTAATAGATTGTGAATGGTGTAATAAGGACGTGATCGTGCATTTAATAGATTGTGAATGGTGTAATAATGACGTAATCGTGCATTTAATAGATTGTGAATGGTGTAATAAGGACGCAACCGTGCATTTAATAGATTGTGAATGGTGTAATAAGGACATGATCGTGCATTACGTGTGTAAAGTACAATGTCTTAAAAAGTTAGTTGCATATCCTTTACAGGACGTTGTAATCAACCCAATACTGTTTTGGCTGTTTGTGATCTCTTGGCAAGTTTACGTTCAGTAGTTTGCCTATGCTTACTGAACGATCGGCACCCATACCATTTTATTAAAAACCCAACGCACGGCGGATTGCTGCCAAATCGTTCTCAGCTGTATTTCGAACTGCGGCCGTAACACCTTCGCCACAGACCCGGCTAAAGTACGATGTTAGACTGTAAATAAGAAAAGTTAGTTGCATGTCCTTTATAGGACTCGCAATCAACCCCAGCATTTATTTGCATTTTGCGATTTACTAAGCACATTTAATGTTCAGTAGTGTGCCGTTACTTTCCGAACGGCCGATGCTCATGCCATAGAAATAAACTTAAAGCTATCTGCTACCACATAGCCTGCAACTGATTTCAAACCTGTGACCCGATATATGTCGGGGAACTGGGAAACTGCTTTCACTACTCCCAAAGCCACAGAAGTTGTGCAGTCATTTTATAGAGAGCAAATGTAGTAAGGTTTGGGTAAAATTGTTTGTTTCCGTCTTTAGCCTGTCTGATGCTCATATATACATGCATTAAGAGAGAGAGAGAGAGAGAGAGAGAGAGAGAGAGAGAGAGAGAGAGAGAGAGAGAGAGAGAGAGAGCGAGAGAGAGAGAGAGAGAGAGAGAGAGAGAGAGAGAATATGAGAGAAGGAGAAAGAGAGGAGAGGGAGAACGAGAGAGGAAAAGAGAGATAAGGGATAGTGATTGAAATCGAAAATGGGTGCATTTCAAAAACATCGATAAATGTACTTAATTATAATTGCATAGGTCTTCATCCTATATTAAGCATTACACTCTTCTTCTTTTGTAAAGTTTGACCTACATGTTTGTTTTTCTGTCTTTCCGATCACGTGTCACGGATTGTTTATTTAGCTAACCAGTAGAATTGTCGCGTCAGTCTACTTAGTTTATCCTTTCTCCCTACAAACTGTCTTTGATGGAGAGATTTCGCTGTAACAGTTGCTTCTGTAGTTCTGCAAATGTAAGACACTTTAAATGGCCGTTGTATTGTTTCCGCTTCCTGTCTGTTATAGTTCTAGCAAAATGGCGCATGGTCTCTTGTCACGCCATGCGGGTGTTGCCATTTATCCGTCTGTTGGTGATTTCACTGCTGCTAAATTATCTGCTCTTGGCAACGGTGATTGACAATGCGCGTATTTCTTGTTCATGTGTACGTGTGCTTTAATCTTTGCCATGTAGGTTGTTGATGCTGTCTGCGGGTGCGTTGTGATTTACTCAGTGGTATGATCGTGCACTGAAAGAATGACTAATAAACTATAAATATTCATTAAAAAGACAGGGTCAGTGCGTTACGTGTGTTGTTTAACACACAAAATGGTCACATGTTAAAGCTGCCAGAAGCGATCGCCATTCGTCTACAGAAACCAACTGTGCAAACATTATGCTAGTCAATTTAAAATTACTGTGGTAGACAATTCAAATTACTGTGTGAATACGTGTGTTGCACAATTCAGTTTGGAGGATTTATCTAATTACTTTAATTTATGTTGTATAATTTCTACAGTGTCGGCTTCCTGGCCTAGAGGTTAGCGACTTTTCTCCGTAATCTCGTATACTCTCGTAAGTAACGTGACGACGGTGAGAATCAGCAGTGGTTCGAATCACGTCTGTAACTTACGGGGTATGTAAGCCGGCCGCTCAGAAAGCAATGGTAAACTACTGAGCGTAATCTTGCCAAGAAATCAACAATCAGCTGAAAGATGCTGTTGTTGACAGCAATGTCCTGTAAAGGATATGCAAACAATTTTTTTTTTTAAATTTCTGCAGGTTGTACCTGGTGAGATGCAGCGAAATATGCCAGGCAATAACTAGTGCAATCTAATGTATTGTCCTCGTTATTCAAATTCACCACGGGAAAGCACGGTTTTGAAATATATATTAGCTAGTGCCAGCGCGGGAAAGTCTGACTCAACTGGTCTGGCTGAATCAGCAATGCGGAGTTCATGGAGAGAACTAGACACATTCCAGTGAACCAAGAGGTGAGGGGAAGATGCTGGTGCTGGATAGGACACACACGGGGAAACACATGGGGGGGGGGGGGGCTGAGTGGTCTCGGGGTATGGTGTCCGCCTCGAGTGCTGGAGGTCCCGGGTTCAGGCCCAGGTGAGGACCGGGATTTATTTAAAAAATCCACCTGGTCTTCCAGTAATAAAATTTCCCCTGGTCTCTGGGTAGTGAGATCAGACGCCCGTGTGTATTGTTGCGCAAGTAAAAAATCCCTTGGCAGTTGGAAATTCGAAAAAGAGTAGCCTAACGGCGCTGCCCGGGCAAAATTTCGAGTTAAAAATCTACCCAAAGTATTTCAGGATCCTCGTCGATGCAACGGAGTTCGTGCATTGAACTGAGTTTCTCCAGACTCAGGTTTGAGTTAGGAGGAAAACGGAGCACTTATGGTTTAAACCGTGTGCCGTGATGTTGATCCGTCGACTAAACTAAACTAAACTACTAAACTAAACTAAACACGGGGACAACCTGAGAACAATATAACCAGACACTCCTTCGTAGTGTCCAGCACAATGGCTGGAGACCCAATAACACGCGAAAAAGAGAATTAACGTCGCAGATGAATAATAATATTGGAAGAACATGAATTAGATACAGGAGATAGCAAACAATAGAATGGCTTGGTGTGGAGTTTGTTGAGGGACAATATCCTAATTGGGGTAAACGGGCAGAAGAACCCTGGTACTTTTGTTTATTTAACCAGGAGGCGCCCTACCTCATGAAATGACAGTAAACAGTTAGATTTTTTTTTTTTTAAACTCGTTTCGAAGCAATATCCTGCAATGGGTCAGTGATGTAATAGTGTTATCAAATGTTGTAGGCCTGAGAGAAAGGCGAAGTTGGTATCAGTCTTTGCCTCACTTTGACAAGCGACGAGCCCAGGCGTCCAACCCGCGTCCGACCGTGCTCATGGCATTACCAACGCAGTGCACTAACAACTACGCTAGTGCGCCAGCCATTTTATTTAACTGTAATTTTTATGGATCTGTTTAAACAAACTCTAATATAACACAATAACTCCTGCCTTGTATAACAACAACAACAACGTAATAATAATAATAATAATAATAATAATAATAATAATAATAATAATAATAATAATAATAATAATAATTGTAATTGGTGACACCTGAGATGAAACTGTCTTTGGGTAGTCTGTCAATATAAAGCATAAAGTAATCAAGGGAAAAAAACACGAATGGTACAACACTGTGTAACTGGCTATATGTGATAATGTTAATAATAATAATAAAATAATAATCTTCTTCTTCTTCTTCTTCTTCAGCGTTCCGAGCCATTGAGGTTCTTTGCTGCAAATACAATCCGTCTCCATTCGTCTCTCTGGTGGACCTTCTCTTGCCAGTCGTTGATTGCAAGTGCTTGTAGGTCTGTACATGTATTATCTCTCCACCGCCTTCTTGGTCTACCTCGGGGTCTACGGTCATTTATTTCCTGAGTGTAAGCGAGTTTTGTTTCCCTATTATCTTCCATTCTTTCTATATGCCCCAGCCATTGTAGTCTATAATAATAATGATAATAATAATAATAATAATAATAATAATAATAATAATAATAATAATAATAATCATAATAATAATCATCATAATAATAATCATAATAATAATAACACTGCTCAACAAAAAATATGTTTTACTTGGTGCCAAACAATATACCCCTGATGTTGCACAAATAAGGCTTGCTAAATCCAAATATCACATTTATTTGTCCGTAGAAGCTCTAGTTTATGAGATTCGGGCATTTGTGTATTTAATTAATATTATTACAGTATTTTCTGTATAAGGCTCTGGAAAAAGACCATTGCTATGTAGTCCCTAAATATTAAACTGCTTGTTTACTTACAGATTCAGTTTTCCAAGAGTCTTCTAAGAATTGTCTTTTTTAGATTTACACCCACTGCATGCATGTTACTATGCTAGTTATTTTCTTATACTTCTAACATAGAATGACATCATATTCAAGAATAGCATGTTTTCTTTCACATAATGTATTTTGTTATATTTGTGGAGAGTACACTTAGAAAGAATAACAAAGGAAGTATACCACTGTTTGTGTGTGACAAAGGCATTCTTTGCTTACTTTAAAGTAAAGCTAGGTGACAAGGACAATCCTTGGGCTCCCCACACTGTTTGCAAAACATGTGTTGAACACCTGCGACAGTGGAATTGTGGGAAAAGAAAATGTTTAACATTTGGAATTTCAATGGTTTGGAGAGACCCCAAGAACCACTGTGATAAATGTTATTTCCGTGATGTCAATATAACGGGAATTTAAATATTGAGCACAACCCACTACTGGCAACGCCGATCGCATTCTGGTATGAACCAAAGGCCTATCCACGTCAATATGGAAGCACTATACTCGAGTTTCGCCCTCATTTGAGCTCGTCAGTAGTGCATATCCCTGACCGGATCCGGAAACAGTCCCGGATCACGCGTGTGAAGCGGGTGTGTAACCACGCGGCACACACTGGACACACCAAATTATCATAACAGAATATCACAACGCTACCCATCGTAGGCTATGCTCAAGAAACGAATGGGGTTCAAATCCCGAAACAACCACATAATCAATTGATTATTGCTCACTGGATTTAGGAGGCCTGGTGTTCCTTGCCAGTGAGAAGTCCTGATCGTTCGGGTCCCATCGATTGACGGACGTCGGTCGCGGCGATTGGGCAATCTTGAGCATAGCCTACGATGGGTAGCGTTGTGATATTCTGTTATGATAATTTGGTGTGTCCAGTGTGTGCCGCGTGGTTACACACCCGCTTCACACGCGTGATCCGGGTCTGTTTCCGGATCCGGTCAGGGATATGCACTACTGACGAGCTCAAATGAGGGCGAAACTCGAGTATAGTGCTTCCATATTGACGTGGATAGGCCTTTGGTTCATACCAGAATGCGATCGGCGTTGCCAGTAGTGGGTTGTGCTCAATATTTAAATTTCAAATCCCGAAACAACCACATAATCAATTGATTATTGCTCACTGGATTTAGGAGGCCTGGTGTTCCTTGCCAGTGAGAAGTCCTGATCGTTCGGGTCCCATCGATTGACGGACGTCGGTCGCGGCGATTGGGCAATCTTGAGCATAGCCTACGATGGGTAGCGTTGTGATATTCTGTTATGATAATTTGGTGTGTCCAGTGTGTGCCGCGTGGTTACACACCCGCTTCACACGCGTGATCCGGGACTGTTTCCGGATCCGGTCAGGGATATGCACTACTGACGAGCTCAAATGAGGGCGAAACTCGAGTATAGTGCTTCCATATTGACGTGGATAGGCCTTAGGTTCATACCAGAATGCGATCGGCGTTGCCAGTAGTGGGTTGTGCTCAATATTTAAATTTCAAATCCCGAAACAACCACATAATCAATTGATTATTGCTCACTGGATTTAGGAGGCCTGGTGTTCCTTGCCAGTGAGAAGTCCTGATCGTTCGGGTCCCATCGATTGACGGACGTCGGTCGCGGCGATTGGGCAATCTTGAGCATAGCCTACGATGGGTAGCGTTGTGATATTCTGTTGTGATAATTTGGTGTGTCCAGTGTGTGCCACGTGGTTACACACCCGCTTCACACGCGTGATCCGGGACTGTTTCCGGATCCGGTCAGGGATATGCACTACTGACGAGCTCAAATGAGGGCGAAACTCGAGTATAGTGCTTCCATATTGACGTGGATAGGCCTTAGGTTCATACCAGAATGCGATCGGCGTTGCCAGTAGTGGGTTGTGCTCAATATTTAAATTTCAAATCCCGAAACAACCACATAATCAATTGATTATTGCTCACTGGATTTGGGAGGCCTGGTGTTCCTTGCCAGTGAGAAGTCCTGATCGTTCGGGTCCCATCGATTGACGGACGTCGGTCGCGGCGATTGGGCAATCTTGAGCTTAGCCTACGATGGGTAGCGTTGTGATATTCTGTTGTGATAATTTGGTGTGTCCAGTGTGTGCCGCGTTGTTACACACCCGCTTCACACGCGTGATCCGGGACTGTTTCCGGATCCGGTCAGGGATATGCACTACTGACGAGCTCAAATGAGGGCGAAACTCGAGTATAGTGCTTCCATATTGACGTGGATAGGCCTTAGGTTCATACCAGAATGCGATCGGCGTTGCCAGTAGTGGGTTGTGCTCAATATTTAAATTTCAAAGCCCGAAACAACCACATAATCAATAAAGGGAATTAATGGACACTTTTTAAAAAAAGATAAAAATATCAAGATTTAGATTCTGCTAGACGACTTAATCCACATTGAGATAACATACCGATTCCAACTTTCCGTCAGATTTCGAATTCCCTGGTAGTAGATGAGACAGCAGTAGCATGTGGAACGACAAGTGACAATGATTGTGATTTCGACGATGATTTTCCAGCTGCTCAACGCTTCGACCAGCGTGAATTGAATGGTCTAATCCGAGATCGATATCTCTACATGGAATCTTCAGAACTTTTGGCTTCAAGATTAAAAGAAAATAATTTACTGATTACTGAAGCAAATGTTACATTGTATCGCATCAGCGAGCAAGCTTTCCTTCCATTCTTTTGTAAAGAAAACAACCTTGTGTTTTGTAAAAATATAGGTGTTTTTTTTTTTTTTACCTAATGGGTATATGTTATACACCAGATGAGTGGCAACTTTTCATTGGCAGCTCTAAAAGAAGTTTGAACGGTGTTCTCTTACACAATGGTAGCACAGTTCTGGAAAATAAATTGAAGTATTTAGAATATAACTGGGTGGTTTGTGGAGATCTTAAAATGATGAACTTTTTGCTTGACCAGCAGGGGATTCACGAATCCATGTCTTGTATGTTTGTGGGATAGCAGGGCAAAAGATACGCACTGGACAAAGAAACAGTGACCGTTGAAAGATGAATTTAAAGTTGGAGAATAAAATAATGTCAACAAGCCTCTCATTGATCGAAAAAAAAAGAGTTCTACCGCCACAATTATATATAAAGCTTGGCTTGATGAAGCAGTTTGTTAAGGCACTGAAAAAAAGATGGTACAGTACTTATTTTAATTAATTATGCAAAAAGTTTCCAGAATTGAGCACATACAAACTTAAAGCTTGAATTTTTGATGGACCTTAAATTAGAAAGTTAATAAACGCTCCACATTTTATGCATTCGATGAATATAACAGAGCCCACAGCTGTGCAAAATTTTCTGGGTAACTTTAAAGCAGATAATTATTCTGAATTAGTTGAAAACATGTTGTCGAGTTTTTGTAAGCTTGGGTGAAACATGAGCATAAAATTGCACTACCTCCATTAACATTTACATTTCTTTTCCGAGAATCTTAGCGAGTTTAGTGAGGAGCAAGGTGAACGATTTCTTTGGGATGCCCACACGATGGTAGATTACTTTTGGACCTTTAAGCGCCACGATCGGGGCATATCACTTTCCAGGAAGTCTTCGGAAAAAAGCTTTTTGTGTGTTGACTATTGACTACAAAAATGCTAGTGAAAAAGTTTTAATACATTTTTAGTATTTTATATAAAGGTTGTAAATGCACAGTAATTACATGTAATATGAATGCATATTACAGTCAAAGTGTCACTAGTGGCATTTACTTCTACGCTTTAACATAACAATTGCCGTCCTCCCTGGCGAAGGTGTTAACGACTTTCTCCGTAATCCCGTATATCCACGTGGGGAACGCAGCTGCGCGAGATTCGGTAGCGCATCGCGTCGCGTCGCGTTGGTTACTTAGAGGGTATGTGAGCCGGCCACTCAGAAACTACTGAGCGTAATCTTGCCAAGACATCAACCGCAACTGAAAAATGCTGGTGTTGACTGCAAGATCCTGTAAAGGATATGCGGACAATCAAAAACATAACAATTGCCCTACTAAGAAGTTTATTCTTAGTTATCTCACAAACTAGAGCTGATAGAAAACAATCAGATTATATATATATATATATATATATATATATATATATATATATATATATATATATTTGGGGGGGGGGGGATCAGCAACACAAGTATTATTAGTATTATTATTATAATTATATAATTAATTGGCACCTTGCCGTCTTGACAGACGATAGTTTGTTACATTGTGCTTCAAAAAGGCTTAATAACTACAACCCATGGCGGTGGCGAATGTGACTGATAAGGTCAATTCGCGCTGTAAATGTTCGTCCACAGTGGATGCTTGTTAACTCATGGTCATTTTCACCATCATGCACCATCTTATGTCTCACACGCTCGGTGTGTGACTTATCTGCAATAATTTTCTCCTTGGTCTTTATTTCATTTCTGATGTTTGCCCTCCATGCAACACGTTCAGCGGCGACTTGCTCCCAATGTGCATTATCTATGCCTGTATCAATCATGTCCCGCTTACACACATCTTTGTATCGTAGTAGAGGCCGACCCTGAGATCTCTTATTCACCTGTAATTCACCAAAAAAGGTGTCCTTTGGTATTCTACCATCATCCATCCTCCTAACGTGTCCTATCCATCTAAGTCTACGAAGACTGAGCATGGAATATACCGTCACGCAATCTGATCTTTCCAGTACTTCAGTATTTGTGATTTTGTCTTGCGACTTAATGCCAAGTATTCCTCACAGACACCGCATATGAAAGCTGTTTAAACGTTTCTCTTGATGTGACTTTTTGTGTGACTTTTGTTTTTGCAGTAAGCTTCCTGTTCTCCCAGACTCTTTTTCTTAACCTGTTCAAAGTTGTTGCTGCCTTGCCAATCCTGATGTTGATTTCCTGATCTAGGGATAATTTGCTATTTAACTCTGATCCTAGATATGTAAAATGGTCTACTATCTGCAGTTCAGCGTCGTCAATAAATAATGATGGTACCCCATGTGCACTTTGTGACATAATCTGTGTTATCTTTTTGCTAATTGTTAAACCAAATTCAGAACAAGCATTGGAGAATGTTTGAATGGAGATAGCAGACGTTGTAATTCTTCCTCAGTGGGTCTAATTGCAGCATCATCTGCAAAAACCAACTCTCTGATCAGTACCCTCCTAATTTTGGTCTTGGCCTACAATCTCTGAGCATTGTAGAGGCCGCCAACTGAGCATGAGTGAATGTATATACCACCATCCTGATCACGAAAGGCACATTTCAGTAGAAGTGAAAAGTATATTCCAAAGAGGGTGGGAGCTAGTACACAACCTTGCTTAACTCCACTCTTGATTTTAAACTCTTCAGAAGTTGCACCATCAAACTTGATTATACCCTTCATGCCTGTGTGGAACGATTCCACAATGGACAGAAGAGTTGGTGGACAACCAATCTTCTTTAGTGCCTTGAACAGACCCTCACGACTGACCAAATCAAATGCCTTTGTGAGATCGATGAAGGCAATAAACAGTGGTTGATTCTGTTCACGGCATTTTTCTTGCATTTGTCGCAATGAGAATATCATATCAGTGGTAGACCGGTTCTGTCGAAAGCCACACTGTGATTAGGGGTAGACTTGATCTCCTAAGACTTGAAGTCTGGCAGAACAATTCTGGCAAATACTTTCCCAGCAATACACAGAAGTGAGATACCCCTATAGTTGTTACAGTCGCTCCGATCGCCCTTGTTCTTGTACAATGTTATGATGCTTGATTCTTTGAAATACTGTGGGACTTGTCCTTGTCGCCAGCATAGCTCTATTAGCTGGTGGATTGTAGAGTGAGTGTGTCTTGCCCACTCCTGATATCCTCTATTGGAATCATATCCTTACCTGTAGCCTTGCCAGATGCAAGTTCATTTTTGGCACATTTAACTTCTGTTATGGTAGGAAGCGTGTCCATATGGTTAAGAGTTGGTAGGGCCTCTATAGCGTTGAGAGCATCATCCGCTAATTTGGTTTCACTTGAGTAAAGCTCCATATAGAGCTCTGCCCATCTGCTGTTTCTTATCAGTGATGATTTCACCAGTCAAGGTTTTCAGTGCTGCACTTCTTTTGATCATTGGACCACAGGCTTTCTTTATCCCTTCATACATGCTTCTGATGTTTCCCTTATCACTTGCATTTTGAATGGACTAATATAACTTGATCCAATAGTCATTTGCACACAGCCTGGCAGCCTTTTGCACATCCTTTCTAGCTTGCTTAAGCTCACTGAGAGTTTTACGCGTTGTTCTTTCCTTGTTTCTTAAGAGAGCTATCTTCTTTTTATCAATCAAGGGCTGCAGTGTCTGGCTGTTTGCCTCAAACCAATCCTGCCTCCTTTGATCCACAGTGCTTTAAACCCCTACCGCTGTTTTATAGAGAGTTTCTTTAAGTTTACGTCAATTTTCAATTGCTGTATAAATTTCTGATGTATCAGTGAAAGCATTTTCATGTTGCTATTGGAACTCAAAGCACTTATCAGGATCGTGAGTGTTAATAGCATTAATCCTTGGGCTATATTTGTGTTTAGTTGTGTAGATTCTCTTTGGTCTCAGTCTAACTCTTGCAACAACCAAAAATGATCCGTATCAGAGTCAGCTCTGTTGTAACTTCGAGTTGATGATGTTTGGTTCAGATGCTGTTTTAAAAAAAGAAGTTTGTAATACGTAGGTCATTTCTGGTGCAATGCTCCAACATCCTTTATCCATTTTCATTCATGCTACCGATGTTGTATTTTCCAACTCACACTGGCCATGAACTCGAGTCCTTGCCCACACGAGCATTGAAATCACCGAGCATATAAATGTTGTCGAATTTTGGAACTGCCTTGATCACAGAGTCTAGCTCCTCATAGAACTAATCCTTCACATCATCAGAGGAATCGAGTGTAGGTGCATATATAGTAATAATGGTGGCAAAACCACAAGAGGTTGTCAAACGCAGGGATAATAGTCTTTCATTACCTCCAGCTGCAATTTGAATCATTCCCAGTAGCGAATTCTTCACTGCAAAGCCCACGCCATGTTGCCCTTTTTTCTGTCTGCCCTCTACCCTTCCAAAAAAAAAAAGGTGTAATTGTTTTCCCTGAATGACCCTTCCTCAGCGAGGCGAGTGTCCTGAAGGCCAGCAATATCAATGATAAGACGATTGAGTTCGGCATCAGTCACAACCGTTTTTCTCACATCGTCAATATTTGTCAGGTCAGTGGAAAATCCTGGACACCTGGTTCTTATGTTCCACGTTGCAAGCCGTAACTTGAGGTTTCTATTTTTATTTTATTAGCGCCTGGTGCATTGGTTTAACAACCTGCGAATCAGATTTTGTCCGAGCCCCAAGCACTCATTGAAGCAGGCAGGCTTTGGCGGATCAGCAACCAATTGGTCGGGGGCTACCCAGCTTGAGACAGACGGCTGATCAGTGACACCTGTAGGTGTCTCCCACCGTCAGAGGCAACCCGTGGTGCCTCATGCCTACGCCAGTTGACAAGGACTTATAACCCGTAACTGCTACCCCTCGCTTTGATTAAGCGACCGGTTAAAGACCAGAGATGGATTTATACCTCTCCACAGCACAAGGCCTGGGCTAAAATATAGAGACTATGTGTTGCCCATGCAGCATGATCCCTCTCTCGGCCTGCCTAGTTCAATTCAGGAGAATGGTAAGAGATCTGGAACAAGATAAACTGCAGACGCTGCCGGATCAGCAAAGCAATGCTCTAACTGTCCGCCTGTCGGAGCTTCAATCCTAGACCAGCCGCCAACCAAGGCTTAGGGCCTGGTCTACCCTGCCATGACATTTTGTCTTTAGGTTGCATTTCCTCGCACCAGGATAAGGCTTGTACACACCCCCCTCCCCCAATTGCGCTCTTCCGTCCGAAGCCGTTGACACAATGTGGGGTGTCGAGTTTGGTAAGCACCGCCCAACGTTCGGCGCTAACAGAAAACTGTCTACTGTTATACAGTAGCTCAGTCACATCTGACAAAGACCTGACACTTATAATAATAATAATAATAATAATAATAATAATAATAATAATAAGATATATAGATATGCAGATACGTAAATGGGTGCATAGGTATGTGGAGTTGTAGCTAGGCATGTAGATAAGTAGGCAGGCAGGCAGGTAGGTATGTATAGGTGTAGGTAGATAGGGAGATAAGTAAGTAAGTAGGTAGGTATGTAGAGGTGTAGTAGGTAGGTATGTAGAGATTTAGTAGGTAGGTATGTAGAGATTTAGTAGGTAGGTATGTAGAGATTTAGTAGGTAGGTATGTAGAGATTTAGTAGGTAGGTATGTAGATAAGTAAGTAGGTAGGTATGTAGAGATTTAGTAGGTAGGTATGTAGAGATTTAGTAGGTAGGTATGTAGATAAGTAAGTAGGTAGGTATGTAGAGATTTAGTAGGTAGGTATGTAGATAAGTAAGTAGGTAGGTATGTAGAGATTTAGTAGGTAGGTATGTAGATAAGTAAGTAGGTAGGTATGTAGAGATTTAGTAGGTAGGTATGTAGATAAGTAAGTAGGTAGGTATGTAGAGATTTAGTAGGTAGGTATGTAGAGATTTAGTAGGTAGGTATGTAGAGATTTAGTAGGTAGGTATGTAGAGATTTAGTAGGTAGGTATGTAGATAAGTAAGTAGGTAGGTATGTAGAGATTTAGTAGGTAGGTATGTAGAGATTTAGTAGGTAGGTATGTAGATAAGTAAGTAGGTAGGTATGTAGAGATTTAGTAGGTAGGTATGTAGATAAGTAAGTAGGTAGGTATGTAGAGATTTAGTAGGTAGGTATGTAGAGATTTAGTAGGTAGGTATGTAGATAAGTAAGTAGGTAGGTATGTAGAGATTTAGTAGGTAGGTATGTAGATAAGTAAGTAGGTAGGTATGTAGAGATTTAGTAGGTAGGTATGTAGATAAGTAAGTAGGTAGGTATGTAGAGATTTAGTAGGTAGGTATGTAGATAAGTAAGTAGGTAGGTATGTAGAGATTTAGTAGGTAGGTATGTAGAGATTTAGTAGGTAGGTATGTAGAGATTTAGTAGGTAGGTATGTAGAGATTTAGTAGGTAGGTATGTAGATAAGTAAGTAGGTAGGTATGTAGAGATTTAGTAGGTAGGTATGTAGAGATTTAGTAGGTAGGTATGTAGATAAGTAAGTAGGTAGGTATGTAGAGATTTAGTAGGTAGGTATGTAGATAAGTAAGTAGGTAGGTATGTAGAGATTTAGTAGGTAGGTATGTAGAGATTTAGTAGGTAGGTATGTAGATAAGTAAGTAGGTAGGTATGTAGAGATTTAGTAGGTAGGTATGTAGAGATTTAGTAGGTAGGTATGTAGATAAGTAAGTAGGTAGGTATGTAGAGATTTAGTAGGTAGGTATGTAGAGATTTAGTAGGTAGGTATGTAGATAAGTAAGTAGGTAGGTATGTAGAGATTTAGTAGGTAGGTATGTAGAGATTTAGTAGGTAGGTATGTAGATAAGTAAGTAGGTAGGTATGTAGATAAGTAAGTAGGTAGGTATGTAGAGATTTAGTAGGTAGGTATGTAGAGATTTAGTAGGTAGGTATGTAGATAAGTAAGTAGGTAGGTATGTAGAGGTGTAGAGGGTGGGTATTTAGAGGTGTATTAGCTAAGTATGTAGAGGTATAGGTAGGTTGGTATATAGATAAATAATTAGGTAGGTAGGTATGAAGATAAGTAGCTAGATAGATATGTAGACATGTCGGCAGATATGTTGGTAGGTAGATAGGTAGGAAGGAAGGTTTGTAGGTAGATGTATAGGTAGATAGGTAGTTAAGTAAGTATTTATGTAGATATGTTGCTAGGTAGATATATTGAAAGGTTTGTAGGTGTGTAGGTAAATATATAGGAACGAACGAACGAACGAACTTTATTTTCAAAGGGTAACAAATTAGGCACGCAGGCCCGTCTTACATTCGGCCCTTATAGGTAGGTATGTAGATAGGTATGTAAGAATTAAGATAGGTAGGTATGTAGGTTGATAAGTAGGTATGTAGGCATATAGGTAGGTAGATAGATAGGTATGTAGCTAGATATGTAGGTTGGTAATTGGTGGGTAATTAGGTAATATATAGATATGTTGGTATGTATGTAGGTATGTAGGTGGTTAGGTAGGTAGATAGCTGGTAGATTGGTAGGTAGATGGGTAGGTGGTAGGAGGTAGATGGGTAGGTGGTAGATACGTAGGTAGGTAAGTAGATAGGGTGGTAGGTAGGTAGTTAGTTAGGTAGGTAGGTAAGTAGATAGGGTGGTAGGTAGGTAGTTAGTTAGGTAGGTAGGTAGGTATGTATTAGGTAGGTAGGTATGTAGTTAGGTAGGTAGGTAGGTAGGTAGGTAGGTAGGTAGGTAGGTAGGTATTCATGTTCTGTAAAGACTTTATGGAAAACTCCAGACATGAAATGATCAGCCTTGCTATGTGTGTGTGTGTGTGTATGTGTGTGTGTGTGAGCGCGCGCGCGCGTGTGCGCGCGTGTGTGATCTAGTTCAGTTTGCGCCGGTGACTCATGTTATTTAATGCTATCGGACATTTTCACGCGCTTTAGTGCTTTTTATAGTCTCTGAGTTCTGTTCGTGTACATTTCGTTTCTACACTTGTTTTTCTATCACCTTTGCCATGCTAACCATGTGTTACTTCTATCCCAGTTACAGTTTTTGCTGTTTCTTTGTGTTTCAGTGGTTAATCATCTTGTCTATTTTCACCATAGTTCCTGACTATTAGTAATCTTTTATGTGTGTCTACATGCAAACTCTTTCCTTATGTTTCGGAGGACTTGTCTGCGATGTTTTCTCCCTCCTCCTCTCTCTTTTTCTACATCTATAGCGTGCGCTCTCTCTCTCTCTCTCTCTCTCTCTCTCTCTCTCTCTCTCTCTCTCTCTCTCTCTCTCTCTCTCACTCTCTCTCTCACTTTCTCTCTCACTCTCTCTCTCACTCTCTCTCACTCTCTCTCTCTCACTCACTCTCTCTCTTTCTCTCTCTCACTCTCTCTCGCTCTCTCCCTCTCTGTCTACGTGTCTCTACAACGAGTGCCTTGGTTTTAAATTACCACAGTGTTATTCCTCCTCCTGCTTCACGCATCTCTCTCTCTCTCTCTCTCTCTCTCTCTCTCTCTCTCTCTCTCTCTCTCTCTCTCTCTCTCTCTCTCTCTCTCTCTCTCTTCGTTTTTCTGTCTCTACGATTAGTGCTTTGGTTTCATATTCAAAATATGTTTGCATATCCTTTACAGGACATCGCTGTCAACATCAGCATCTTTCAGCTGATTGTTGATTTCTTGGCAAGATTACGCTCGTTAGTTTGCCATTGCTTTCTGAGCGGCCGGCTCACATACCTAAGTTACCGACGCGATTCGAACCACTGCTGATTCTCATCGTCGTTACGTAACTTACGAGAGTATGTTAGATTACGGAGAAAAGTCGCTAACCTCTAGGCCAGGAAGCCGGCGGTTTCATATTGCCAAAGTTTTATTAATTCTCCCTCTTTACGCCCCTCTCTCTCTCTCTCTCTCTCTCTCTCTCTCTTTCTCTCTGTATCTCTCTCTGTCTCTCCCTGACTATCCCTGTCTACCTCTGTCTGTCTGTCTGTCTGTCTGTTTGTCTGCTGTCTGTCTGTCAGTCTCTTTAACCCTTTAAAAATAAAATTTGTTCGTTAGTTCATTCCCTCCCACTATTCCTCCAGCTTATCATTTCAACCTATCAATTATTTCACATTTCATCCAGACTTCTTTAATCTCCTTTTATCCATTTATGTCTATTCCTTTTATGGCCATTATCTTCCCCTCCAAACAAGAATGTCCTTAATCCGCTATGCCTAATGCGATTTCCGCAAACAATCCTGTTTCCTCTTCATTACCATGTACTTGGAATACCTTTTTCTTCAATGGATTTGTCTTGAGACAAGCTAGAAGTGATTTTATTTCATCTTGTTTGTTACACAGATTTAGTGTTTACTTGCCTCGAAGGATATCTACCATGGTACTCGTTAGTCTTATTTCTTGTGTGGCTGCGTTATGTATATTTCTAACACATTCTTTTAGCTTAATCTTCTTTTTCACGTCTTTCTATTTTGGGCATATCCGGCTGTTTTTCTTTCTTTCTTTCTTTCTTTCTTTCTTTCTTTCTTTCTTTCTTTCTTTCTTTTTTTTGTTCGCTAGAAATGTACTGTCTACATCTTCAATGTTGGCTCTTGTATAAACTTATTTTCTATTCTAATCAGTGATCCATAGAGTTTATCTCACTGATGTTTCTCTAGGCCACAAGGTTTGCCTAAATATATCGTATTCGGGGCAGTAAACACATTTGCCTGTCTTCATGTCCCTCTCTTGCCTAGTATTTCCACATAGAAGGCTGATGTATCTATTCCAGCTCTTCTGTTAGGGTGTCCTGTTCATCTCGTTCCCTGTTGCAGTGTATTGATTTTTTGATAAGACCAAAATTGTAGTTTATGGTGCATTTAAGAAGGAGGGTAAAGCATGCGGACGCACTCACATGCATTCACATAGACAACAATTTGGACGTTACATGAAATATAGTTTAGTGATTGATCGACTCTGTCATCAATCATCTTTGATCAGTGAAGCTTTTCATCTGTCCTCGCATTATTTCATAACATTCTAGAAAGCGCTGAATTGTGTAATGTCGCTGCCGACGCTGTTGGGTAATGCGCTGCATTGTCTGTTTCATAGATCAACTATGCTCCAACATTAGGAGTCTTGTTACGAGTCTTGTTGTATTTGTTGCTGTTGTTGTTGTTGTTGCTGTTGTTCTCCTCCTCCTCCTCCTCCTCCTCCTCCTCCTCCTTCTTCTTCTTCTTCTTCTTCTTCTTCTTCTTCTTCTTCTTCTTCTTCTTCTTCTTCTTCTTCGTCTTTTCCCCCTCCTTGTTCTTGTTCTTGTCCTTGTTCTTGTTATTCTTTCTCTTCTTCTTTTTTTCTCTTTCTTCTGTCCAAAACATCTTGACTGTCGCCGTCTAATTTCTCCAATCAGTTTGCGGTTTTCATTTGTTTCTTGAATAACTTGCCCTTCCTTCCATTATTATTATTTCTGAATCACTGTAAACTTTAATATGGCCGAATTAGTTCAGTCTCACAGGTATGATGTTGCTGAGGAGCAAGTTTCTTCGATGCTCAGATCTCACAGAACTTCAGTATTGTTTTTCTTATTTGCCGACTGAATACTAAGAACTTTAATGAAGCCTTTAAATCCAAAACAACCTATTTTTATTCTTTACTCATTGCGAAATTAGCCATGCCTTTCCACATGATAGTTGCATGTTCTCAAAAGTGTTGCTTCAACTGTCTGGATTATGTTTTTCCGTCCTCCACACCTCCCCCTTCTCTGGTTCGATAGCCTACACGTCACCGCTCAAGTGTATACACACACACGCTCGCGCACACACTGTGCTATTAAAATCGCAGCCTCGGTTGATCGTATTCCCGATCCCCGTATTTCCTGTATATCATAATTTTATTTTCACAATTAAATGTTCAGAGATGAGAATGAACCAACAAGAAACTGAAAACTAAACGCGCAATATACGGACAACAAATAAGCAGTGTGGACGGACTGCAACTCACAGAACACGCTGTATTTCCTCATTGAAAGGAAGTGTACTAACAAACTGGCTTGTGCCACTGTGAAGGAGGTGACCAAAGGATTACCTTCATTACGTGATCAGTATCCGGACTATCATACAGGTAATTGTGTGGTATGTGTTTGTTTTGTACACAAATGTGGTATGTGTTTGTCTTGCAGACATATATGGTATATGTTTGTCGTCTAGGCGGATGTGATATGCGTTTGTCTTGGTCGCCAGCTGGTCTAGGATGGGAGCAGCGACAGGCGGACAGTTGAAGCATTGCTTTGCTGATCCGGCAGCTTCTGCAGCTGGTTTTGTTCCTTTCCTCTGGAGTAAACTAGACATGGATTAGGCTGCATGGGCAACACATGATCTCTAAATTCAGGCCGGGCTCTGTGCTATGGAGAGGTATAGCTCAATTTAACAAACTACCGTCTATCAAGACGGCAAGTTTGTCTTGTTATAAATCTCAGTTGGAGGTTCTTTCGGGCCTTCGTTATTGCTGTTGTTGAAATTGTCATCCTGCATTGTGTAATTAGATTTTACACACATACACACGCACACGCACACACACGCACACGCACACACACACACACACACACACACACACATACGCACGCACGCACGCACACACACACAAAGAGAGAGAGAGAGAGAGAGAGAGAGAGAGAGAGAGAGAGAGAGTTCTCATCGCTCTTGAAGTCCCAATTGGTCTAATAAATATATGCCTAATACCATATGATAAATACGCCTTAAGGCGGGTATAAACGATCAAGTAGTTTACTTATAAATGTTTATTGAAAAGTAAAAGTGGCGGAGTGATATTGCCCACATCGCAACTTGTGTGCATCACATTATAAAACAAATCAGTAAACACTATACTAGTCTTCATCTGAAGTCAAAAATAGTATGTCTTCAGTTGGATAGAAACGAAATTTGATTTATTAACAATGTTTCTTTGCATTGTGTATATAACTAATATATAGATATAGAGTAATACACATTGGAATTTTCTCTTAGCGTGGCAAACTTTTAGTGACCAGAAGGCCAGCATGCCCCATAAGCAAACAAACGACCCTAGAACGTGATATAGTATGTACTATTTGTGCACACATGTTCTAAATGTTACATTACAAACAGCGAATGGCAACAGGCAATGACAGATAATATTGTTCTTAACAATGGAACAACAGCTTTACTATACCCTCAGGTACAGTTTCCAATGCAAATTCCCAGGCATCATATGCTAATAATCAACGGGATTGACTTCACCGGGGTTTATCCCATAAGGCGCTATTTCTTTTCGCAGAAGAGCATACCGAAAACACAAAATACGAACTCCGTTGCTCCAGCGACGAACCCCAGAGGTCTGCGGAAACTGCACGCGTGAACAAAATGGCTGGGATTAGAAACAAACCTACGACCTCGGACCGCCACGGAGACCCCGCTAATGAATAATAATATGTCCGACAAAAGAAATATGTTTTTCAAACGCTGATCTAAATCTGGGATTTATGCTTTCGAATGCAAATGTTCTAAATGTCCTATTAATGCAGGTAAGATCACTTTTAGTGCAATAGTGTGACCTGGTGATACCCATGTTGCTTTCTGTATTCTTTTATTTAGAAAATCAATTCCTCCTATGATGCATTTATTCAATATTCAAAAGCTAGTGAATAATTCTACATTTTTGTTCTTACCCCAAGTCTGTGTTTCGAACGATCTCTTTAAACCCGTGTTATCAAATTCTATTTTTCGTTCGCTTTCTTTCTCTAGACTCGTTCATGGGTTGCAGCTTAAGTTTTATATGAGATGTACACAATCCCATTTAAATTCTTTTTAGTCGCCTCTTACGACATGCATACATGTTTATAAAGGGTGTATATTTAATGACTGTGCAGTGTTTGAAAATATTTACCAATTATGTTGCATGAACTTTACAGAGGGTGAATACAAAACTTGGACGGTCACTATTTTCAAACACAGCACAATCATTAAAAATGCACCCTGTACAATTAGTATTATTTGCTTCCCTAAATGGCCTCGGTAACAAATCGACAAAATTCACGTAATACTCATTCGTAGTGTGTTTGTTCTTGCTCTTTGAACTCACGCGAAATCCATAAACGTGTTACTACTTCTAGTGCACTGGACTGATTTATGCGTGCGGAATAGCTTCCCCTATTACCAGTGTCCCTCGCCATGAGGCGAACTAATTGCGACATCCGATGCACTTGTAATTTACGTCCCCAAATCAAGAACGAGAAGTCAACATTTTAGGCCAACTGACCGGTGTAGGGGTTGAACCTTCTACCTCGGCATCAGCACCCCTGAAATTTAAGAGCCATTTATTTTGAATTGATATTCTTGCAGTCTGGTCAAAGTTGCTGATTCACAGCCATCACTTGATTCTCTTAATCTCCTTGTCTCTCCTAGGGCCTTCAGTATATCTTCACTATCATTATATGCCATGCCAATAAGCGTGGGTGGTCATGTTTTCGCCGTCTCACACGATCACCAGAGTGATGGATCAGCTCAGTGTTATTGTCTCGACCATGCCATGTGGCCAAGCCATCCAGATGTTTTTTTTTCTCTGCTCCCCCCTTGTTTTCCCCTCAATCTTTTTAGTTGTCACCACGTTCTCTAGTTTATTTCTTCCCATACCGTGCCAAAACTTATTGAAACGTCGATGTATAATTTCTCTGATCAGTTTACGGTTTTCAGTTTCTTCCTGTAGGAATTGCTCGTAGGTTTGTAAATGTGTGTGTCTGTCCATGGTATTCTTCGCATTATTCTCAGAAACCACATTGCCACTGCCATTATATATTTTTCAGCTTGTCTGCTCATTGTCCACATGTCACATTAAATCATGTATTCGTCTGCCATGGAGTCAGCATTGTCAGACGGGGTTAGAAATGCGATTCAATCCCGGAAACTACGATCGAAATACAATTGCAGACAATTTTGAAACGCTGGTTTTCATGCAATGGTACGAGTGTCGGTCATTCAGAAAGCAATTACAAACTACTGAATATAATCTTGTCTAGTAAATCACAAAAAGCCACACACACACAAAATACTGTGGCTGACTGCGGCGTACTGTAAAGGACATGCATATAATTTCCTTAACTTTTCTCTATGTCTCAGTGTACATGTTCCTCGCATTCGTATGACATCCTTTCCCTTATAACAAGTAAAAGTAAAGGGTAATTGTAGACGCATTGATGCTTACTGGATATGGCATGCTTCTTCTTCTAGTCCAAGCCGTGTGTCTTTGATGATCATGTCTGTCCACGGCCCTCTGTGTATCGTTGGTGATCATGTCTGTCCACGGCCCTCTGTGTGTCTTTGGTGATCATGTCTGTCCACGGCCCTCTGTGTATCGTTGGTGATCATGTCTGTCCACGGCCCTCTGTGTATCGTTGGCGATCATGTCTGTCCACGGCCCTCTGTATGTCTTTGGTGATCATGTCTGTCCACGGCCCTCTGTGTGTCTTTGGTGATCATGTCTGTCCACGGCCCTCTGTGTGTCTTTGGTGATCAATTCTGTCCACGGCCCTCTGTATGTCTTTGGTGATCATGTCTGTCCACGGCCCTCTGTGTGGCGTTGGTGATCATGTCTGTCCACGCCTCTGTGTGTCTTTGGTGATCATGTCTGTCCACGGCCCTCTGTGTGTCTTTGGTGATCATGTCTGTCCGAGGCCCTCTGTGTGTCGTTGGTGATCATGTCTGTTCACGGCCCTCTGTGTGGCGTTGGTGATCACGTCTGTCCACGGCCCTCTGTGTGTCTTTGGTGATCATGTCTGTCCACGGCCCTCTGTGTGTCGTTAGTGATCATGTCTGTTCACGGCCCTCTGTGTGGCGTTGGTGATCATGTCTGTTCACGGCCCTCTGTGTGTCATCATGTCTGTCCACGGCCCTCTGTGTGTCGTTAGTGATCATGTCTGTCCACCGCCCTCTGTGTGGCGTTAGTGATCATGTCTGTTCACGGCCCTCTGTGTGTCTTTGGTGATCATGTCTGTCCACGGCCCTCTGTGTGTCGTTAGTGATCATGTCTGTTCACGGCCCTCTGTGTGGCGTTGGTGATCATGTCTGTCCACGGCCCTCTGTGTGTCTTTGGTGATCATGTCTGTCCACGGCCCTCTGTGTGTCGTTAGTGATCATGTCTGTTCACGGCCCTCTGTGTGGCGTTGGTGATCATGTCTGTCCACGGCCCTCTGTGTGTCATCATGTCTGTCCACGGCCCTCTGTGTGTCGTTAGTGATCATGTCTGTCCACCGCCCTCTGTGTGTCGTTAGTGATCATGTCTGTTCACGGCCCTCTGTGTGGCGTTGGTGATCATGTCTGTCCACGGCCCTCTGTGTGTCATCATGTCTGTCCACGGCCCTCTGTGTGTCGTTAGTGATCATGTCTGTCCACCGCCCTCTGTGTGTCGTTAGTGATCATGTCTGTCCACGGCCCTCTGTGTGTCGTTAGTGATCATGTCTGTCCACCGCCCTCTGTGTGTCGTTAGTGATCATGTCTGTCCACGGCCCTCTGTGTGTCATCATGTCTGTCCACCGCCCTCTGTGTGTCGTTGGTGATCATGTCTGTCCACGGCCCTCTGTGTGTCGTTGGTGATCATGTCTGTCCACGGCCCTCTGTGTGTCGTTAGTGATCATGTCTGTTCACGGCCCTCTGTGTGGCGTTGGTGATCATGTCTGTCCACGGCCCTCTGTGTGCCATCATGTCTGTCCACGGCCCTCTGTGTGTCGTTAGTGATCATGTCTGTTCACGGCCTTCTGTGTGGCGTTGGTGATCATGTCTGTCCACGGCCCTCTGTGTGTCGTTAATGATCATGTCTGTCCACGGCCCTCTGTGTGTCGTTAGTGATCATGTCTGTCCACGGCCCTCTGTGTGTCATCATGTCTGTCCACGGCCCTCTGTGTGTCGTTGGTGATCATGTCTGTCCACGGCCCTCTGTGTGTCGTTAGTGATCATGTCTGTTCACGGCCCTCTGTGTGGCGTTGGTGATCATGTCTGTCCACGGCCCTCTGTGTGTCATCATGTCTGTCCACGGCCCTCTGTGTGTCGTTGGTGATCATGTCTGTCCACGGCCCTCTGTGTGTTGTTAGTGATCATGTCTGTTCACGGCCCTCTGTGTGTCGTTGGTGATCATGTCTGTCCACGGCCCTCTGTGTGTCGTTAGTGATCATGTCTGTTCACGGCCCTCTGTGTGTCATCATGTCTGTCCACGGCCCTCTGTGTGACGTTGGTGATCATCTCTGTCCACTGCCCTCTGTGTGTCGTTAGTGATCATGTCTGTTCACGGCCCTCTGTGTGGCGTTGGTGATCATGTCTGTCCACGGCCCTCTGTGTGTCATTGGTGATCATGTCTGTTCACGGCCCTCTGTGTGGGGTAGGTGATCATGTCTTTCTACGGTCCTCTGTGTGGCGTTGATGATCATGTCTGACCACGGCCCTCTGTGTGGCGTTGGTGATCATGTCTTTCTACGGTCCTCTGTGTGGCGTTGATGATCATATCTGACCACCGCCCTCTGTGTGACGTTGGTGATCATGTCTGTCCACGCCCCTCTGTGTGGCGTTGGTGATTATATCTGACCACCGCCCTATGTGTGTCGTTGGTGATTATATCTGACCACGGCCCTCTATGTGTCGTTAGTGATCATATCTGACCACCGCCCTCTGTGTGTCGTTGGTGATCATATCTGACCACCGCCCTCTGTGTGTCGTTGGTGATTATGTCTGACCACGGCCCTCTGTGTGTCGTTGGTGATCATGTCAGTTCACCGCCCTCTGTGTGTCGTTGGTGATCATGTCTGTCCACGGCCCTCTGTGTGGCGTTGGTGGTCATGTCTGTCCACCGCCCTCTGTGTGTCGTTGGTGATCATGTCTGACCACCTTCCTCTGTGTGGCTTTGGCGATCAAGTCTGTCCACGACCCTCTGCCTCGTGCACTGCCAAATATTTCGAATACTGACGTTCCTCCATGCCATGACGCCAAACTGTCCAGTATCTCCTCTCTTGGCCCATCCCTGCCTCCTTTCCACAGTAACTTTCCTGTTGTGCCAACGTACCCCATTTCTCCACTTCTCATGACATGCCCACAGAATGCGGACTGGCTCCTTATGTAGCCAGTCTTTGTGTGAGCTAACTTCTTTCATGATATCTTCATTCCTCTTTCTATCCATTAAAGGTGTCCTCATTATTATTATATAAAACCACATCCCGACATAGCTTTCACATAATGCATCTCTTGTCTGCTAATTGTCCATGATTTACTTCCCTACATCAGGATTGGCTAAAAATAGCTCTTAAAAACGTCTTTACCCACCTTGATCGATACAGCTAAATTACAGTGAATAGACCTCATCTTGTGAAAATGTTGTCTTTCCCTGTGCTATTCTACATTTAACTCCATTAGTACATCTTCCATCTGCTCTTATGCAAGTACCCAAATAATTAAATACTATCATCATATTCTATCCACAAATTAGCACTCAAAGGTGGTGTGATCAATGTCACTCAGATGCCTTAACTTCCCACAACATACCCTGGTAGCCATTTGAGACTGTGTCATCATGGGAGGCCAGATCAATTGCAAAACGAAATCGCCGTCTAGAAGAATACTCAAAAACAGGACTAACAGCCCGGAATGCAAGCGTGCTAACTACTGCGCAGCCACGTCTCCATTGATGCTTTAACTTGTTACCTATTCTTTATTTTCGCGTAAACATATAACCTATCCTCCCTGTTCCTTTAACCATGTAACATACTCTCTCTTTTTTCTTAAACATGTAACATAGCTTTTCCTTTCTCTTAATCAATCAATCAATCAATCATGTGCCATGCCGGAAAGCGTGGGCGGTCATGACTCGCCATTTCACTCGATCACCAGTGTCGTGGATCAGCTCAGTGTTCCTGTCTCGTCCATGCCATGTGGCTAAGCCATCCAGGTATTTTCCTCTCGGTCTTCCTCTTGGTCTGTTCCCTTCGATCTTGCCAGTTGTCACTAAGTTCTCCAATCCATTTCTTCTCATAACATGTCCAAAAAATTTTGACTGTCTACGGCTAATTTCTCTAATCAGTTTACGATGTTCATTTGTCTCTTGTAGTACTTGGTCATTGGTTTTTCTATCTGTCCATGGTATTCTTTGCATTTTCCTCAGAAACCACATTTCTGAAGCCGTCAGATGCTTTTCAGCTTGACAGCTCATTGTCCAAGTTTCACATCCATACAAAAGAACAGGCTCTATGTATCCCCTCAACACTCTTTTTCTCGTTTCAATTGACATCTTTTTATTGGTCAGAATGTTTTTCATCTTGCTAAAGGCTACTTTCGCCATGGCGATTCTTGTTCTAATCTCTTCAAGGCATCTCCCATCAGATGTTATAACTGTTCCAAGATAATTGTACCGATTCACTTGTTGAAGAATATTTCCATTTACTTGCATATTACATTGTGGCACTTCATTCTTCCTAGTGACGACCATAACCTGAGTTTCTCTTAAACGTGTAAATTATTCTCCCTGTTTCCGTAAACATGTAACATATTCTCCCTTTACCCATACAAATTTAACATATTCTCTCTTTTCCCTTAAACATGTAACATATTCTCCCTGTTCCCTTAAATATGTAACATATTCTGTCTTTCCCCTTAAACATGTGAAATAGTCCCAATTTTCCCTTAAACATGTTACATACTCTCCCTGTTCCCTTAAACATGTAATATTATGTCTTTTCCTTTAAGCATCCGTACCCTTAAACAATAGCCTATTCCGTGTTTTCCCTTACACTTGTAACACATTCTCCCTTTCCCTTAAACATATAACATATTCTCCCTGTACCCTTAAACATGTAACCTATTCTGTATTTTATCTTAAACATGTAACATACTCTCCCTGTTCCTTTAAACATTTAACATATTATGTCTTCTTCCTTAAGCATGTAACATACTTTTCCGAACCCTTAAACAATAACCTATTCCGTGTTATCCCTTACACATGTAACACATTCTCCCTTTTCTCTTAAATACAAAACATATTCTCCCGTTTCCCTCAAACATGTAACGTATTCTCCCTGTTCCCTTAAACATGTAACATATTCTCCCTGTTCCCTTACAAGTGTAACAAACTCTCCCCTTTTCCTAAAACATGTAACATATTCTGCCTGTTCCCTTACACGTGTAACAAATTCTCCCCTTTTCCTTAACAAAAAAAAAAAACTGTTGCGTATCCTTTACGGGACGTTGCAGTCAACACCAGCATTTTTCAGCTGCTGTTGATGTACTAGGCAAGTGTTACGTTCAGTAGTTTGCCATTGCTTTCTGAACGACCGGCTCCCATACCAGCACGTTATAACACAACGCGACACGATCTGCTGCACAAATCGTTTGCAGCTGAGCTTCGAACGCCTGGTACCCGGTTCACGAACCGCGTTCGCAAGCCTTTAGCCACGGAGCGGGCCTATTCCTTTACACGTGTAACAAATTCTCCCCTTTTCCTTAAACATGTAACATATTCTGCCTGGTCCCTTAAACATGTAACATATTCTCCTGTTCCCCTAGCCATGTAACACATTCTCCATTTTCCTGTAAACATGTAACTTGTTCTCTCTTTTCCTGTAAACATGTAATCTGTTTTCACCTTCATACAATTAACAGCTTACGGCATCTCAAATGTTTGAAATGGAAACAATATAAAATAATACAAAGTAATGCAGTTTTACAGAACAGAATGAAGAACAATACGAGATCGTTGCGGCGACTAGCCTTCATCAGCAAGCAAATACATACACAAAACACAACATATAATTACGGAGACCCTCCAGACATTAAGGCATAAAAACGGGAGGAGAGGAATCAAAAAGATGGGGAAAATGAGACCAATGAAGAGAAAATTAAAATGTAAAAAAAAAAATGTCTACTTAACTCGGAATCCCAGGCTGTAATACTAACATGGATTTTACCTTGATACTCTTATACAGGCCGGCTCCATTGTGAGGTGGTTCAGAAAGAAATGGCAAACTATTGAACTTAAACTTGCAAAGAGATCAGAAACAGCCAAAAAATTCTGGGGTTGACTGCTCCGTCCTGTAAAGGATATGCAACTAACCAACTCTTGTATAGATAGCCGTGGGAGTCTGTCGGTCATGGGGAAGGTAACGGTTCAGTGAAGATCCCAGGTAAAAGAGAGAATGTGGTACATAAATAGGAAAAAAGAAGGGGGGGGGGGGGAGGGTAAGGTGGGAAACTGGAAGCAATGGAGATGTGAAGATGGTCCGAGAGTGAAAACTAAGAACGAGTGTCCCGGTGGATGTCCGTACAATGCATGAGTGGGTGCCAGTGAAAGGTTAGCCATTGTGGACAAATATTAAAGAGCAATGATGTGTGCACCTAAGTATAATGGTGGTAATAACGAAACTCATTTTCTGTGCTCATTTATGTGTACAGACACATAGGATCTCCGTGATTATATGTTGTGTTTTGTGTATGCATTTGTTTGCTGATGAAGACTAGTCGCAGCAACGTCCTTGTATTGTTTGTAATTCTGTTCTGTAAAGCAGCATTACTTTGTGTTATTTTACATTGTTTACATTTCCACAGCTATACCGCAGTTCCACTATTGTTATTCAAATGTTTGAAAACATTATATATCCCCACACACATACTCACACATACGCCCTCGCAATCCTTATCCCCGGAGTTGCATAATTGACAAAGCGAACAGTGGAATTCTTTCATGCCGATGAATTCACCGCCTTGTGCTTGGGCTTGTCAAATTCCGGCTAAAATGAAAAGCGTGTTATGCATAAGAACGCAATGCTGTTCTAAACAGCAGCCCTGTGTGAATTTCTACGGAACATTTTTGTGTGATTTGTATGAAGGTTTCGGGGTGGGAGTTGTCGATGTATTGCTGTCGCCTGACAGTTTGACAGATGACCGTTCCATTGTTATGTTGGCTTTCTTGTTACAGAAATTATGATGAAATAATTGCTTGGTGGACATTACTGACAAGGTGATTGGTTAGTGCACTGGTTGTAGTTTGGGTACATTAAGGTTGACAGAGGTACTTGACCTGGTTATGTGTTGGAGGAGATAAAAGAAGCCGGCTTTTCAGAGTATGTGGCGTGGTCTTCTTCCTATATTAATTATTATTTTTATTATATTTTTCCATCATCTTCATGATGAACGACTTCTTCTTCTTCTTCTTCTTCTTCTTCTTCTTCTTCTTCTTCTTCTTCTTCTTCTTCTTCTTCTTCTTCTTCTTCTTCTTCTTCTTCTTCTTCTTCTTCTTCTTCTTCTTCCTCTTCTTCTTCTTCTTCTTCTTCTTCTCCTCCTCCTCCCCCTTCTTTTTCTTCTTCTTCTTCTTCTTCTTCTTCTTCTTCTTCTTCTTCTTCTTCTTCTTCTTCTTCTTCTTCTTCTTCTTCTTCTTCTTCTTCTTCTTCTTCTTTCCATCCTTTTCTTAAACGTACTCGTCTTCATCTTCATCTTCTATTACCTTTGCGATCTCTTATAAGAATACCACCACCATCTCTCTTTCTCTCTTTATTTCTCTCTCTCTCTCCTTCTCCCCCCCCCCCCCGCCCTCCTTCTCCCCTTTAATAAAACCGTATTCAGCAAATCCCTAGTCCCGACAATATCCAGCAAATAATGAAACATCATACTGACTCACTCTAATATCAACTTCTCATTTTTTCAAACGTGTCATGTAAGCGACCTGCGCTAGTTGCCTCATTTTCCCGACTCAGGAACGGCTATTTACTCAACCAGTCAAAATTGAGACCAGCAGACGCATACACTTGTCTGGAAACTAGGATAGAATCGATCCGTGCTCTTTTACATAAAACTGTGGCTAAGGAGTAGCGTGAATGCTTCACAATCCCGCATACCAAGTTCCAAACCCACTGTAGAAGTTTTGGAAGCAGACAACCTTGCTTCGATTTTTAACAATAGTATGAGCGTCAGTGCCGGCTCCGTGGCGTAGATTTTACGGACGCGGTTCGTAATCCCCTATACCCGCGTTCGGAACACAGCTGTATGCGATTTGGCAGCAGACCGCGTTGCGTTGGTTTCGCATTGGTATCGGTGCCGGTCGATCAGAAAGCAATGGCAAACTACTGAACGTAAACTTGCCAAGCGCCACAGCGCAGAAATGCTGGTGTTGACTGCGATTTCTTGTAAAAGAGGATATGCACACACAGTCAGTCGCTTAGAAAGCAATGGCAATTTTTTTTTTTTTTTTTAATTCGCATATCCTTTACAGGACATCGCTGTCAACAGCAGCATCTTTCAGCTGTCTGTTGATTTCTTGGCAAGATTACGCTCAGTAGTTTGCCATTGCTTTCTGAGCGGCCAGCTCAGTTATCCCGCAAGTCACCAGCGGGGGTCGAACCGCTTCCATCTCTCGCCCGCTACGAGACTCTGCGTGATAAACGGGATTACGGAGAAAGTGTTGTAACCACTCGGCCAGAGAGACCGGCAATGGCAAATTACTTAACGAAAATCACAAACGGCTAAACTGGGGCAAAGTGTCAGCCGTAATATAATTAATTAATGTAACATTGGCCTGGATTAGAACTGGGCAAGTACCAATCGTATAAAGTGAATTAATAATGGTCGCTGTCATCTACTGCCTATAGTATACGCTATACACTTGCGGTGTAGGACTAGGGTGGGGGGGGGGGGCCCGGCTAGTGCAGTCGACACGAACTTGTACAGTCGACAGTAGGGTTTCCATTTTTCCCCCGATAGAAGAAAAATCCACACCTTACCGAGGATTCGAACCCGGGTTTACCGAAGAAGAACCTTGCATTCTAGAAACTCGGTCAGTGTCTAAGTTGGAACCTGGTATGGTATTAGCCACAATGAAGTGAATTAAGGTAACAATTGTCTAAATTGGAACCGGATATGGTATTAGCTATAATAACGTGAATTAAGGTAACAATTGCTTAGATTGGAAGCAATTAAAGGATCAGCCGTTGTAAAGTGAATTAATATAACAAATGTCCAGAACAGAGCTAAAGCAATGAGTGAATTAATATAGCAATTGTTTCGATTAGTATAACAGATGAAAGTGCCAGAATTATTTGGGTGAATTAACGTAGCAATTGTCTAGATTATAACAGAATAAAGTATCAGCCGTAATACAGTGAAGTTAAACAGAGATCTAGAAATCAAACGGTTTAAGTTGCAGCCGGAATGGAGTGAATTATTGTAACCCCTATTTGAATTACAATGGGGTAGTATTTTAAATGCATTGACTGGCACCTTGCCGTCATGACAGACGATAGTTTGTCAAATGGAGTTATACCTCTCCATAACACAAAGTCTGGGCTGAATTTAGAGGCCATGTGTTGCCCATGCAGCATGATCCCTCTCTCGGCCTGTCTAGTTTACTCCAGAGGAAATGTAACACCAATAAGTCTGGAACACGACAAGCTGCAGAAGCTGCCAGATCAGCAAAGTAATGCTCTAACTGACCGCCTGTCGAAGCTTCGACCCGGACCAGTTGCAAACTAAGGCTTAGAGCTTCGTCTGCCCTGTCATTACATTTAGTCTTTAGCTTGCATTTCCTCCCAATAGGATAAGGCTTGTACCTCTCAGTTGCGCTCCTCCGCCCGAAGCACAATGTGGGGTGTCCGGTTTGGTAAGCGCCGCCCAACATTCGGAGCTAACAGAAAGCAGGTAGTACCGTCAACTGTCATACCTGTCATATCTGACTAAGACCTGACACCTTTGAATGCATTATATAGAATTAAAGTGGCCAATTCTGTACTGGACTAAAAGGAGAGTAGGATGGTGCGGGTTGATATAATTGTTGTCAGTTAGACAGGGGTTAAGTAACAATCAGGACAGAGTCAATTTAATTAATAATAGGCATTCACAGAATAAGCTCTTCATCTTCTTCTTCACTTTCATTATCATAATCATCATCGTTTTCTTCTTATTATTATTATTATTAACTGATTAAGTGCCATGGGATCATTAAACATCTCAAGCGACTACCCTTATATGTCATGGGATTATATACAGTAGTTTTCCTTATGCAGACACCTTAACTATATACATAATAATGTCTGTTACCTAATAGTATGTGTATAGCACACACACACACACACACACATATATATATATATATATATATATATATATATATATATATATATATATATATATATATATATATATATATATATATATATATATATATATATACGCTCTTCGTCTTTCAGTTTATCCTTTCATTGTAAACAGCAGCTGGCAAAGAGCAACAAATGCCAGTGCTTCCAGTTTAGCAATATTCAATGTCCTGAAATCTGCCAGAAATACAGGCAGGTGTCGAAAACAGCCTGACCCCCGTCCAGGGAGTTGTGTGGGTCACGGTGTCATGTTGCCAGTACAGACACCGACGTTCCACAGAATTCTCTTGTTTTTCTCTCATATTGGAGCTTCCTTCGGCATCGTCACTGGGTGATTTATGTTTGTGCTTCTTCTTTGGGGAGTTGAACTGATTTTCAAACTCTTCAATGACATCGCTATTGTCCTGAACGTTTCTGTTAAAGGAACACATAGCACAGAGGACAATTCCTTGTCTTCAACTTGGTGCGGGAAGAACTCAGCCACAAACGAGACAAAAGTGAAGATTGGAGGGAAAATGCTGAAGGTGTAAATGGCCAGATTTGGCTCTTTAGCCAGCGGCTCAGCGATGCTCTCTGAAATGTCACAGTGGCAGTCCGTATCTTTACATTTTTTTTTTTTGGGGGGGGGGGGGGTTAAAATAGTTTATAACAGTAATCGTTTTTGGTCACATTATGAGAATACAAAAACTGGAACATGTTGTCACAACTGGAGAGATTTGTGGGAAAAGAGATAGAGGAAGACACCGTGAGAACATTCTTGACAACATTGCATCATGGAACGGAAGGGAGTCAACACACGAATTCATTCGAGGCCGTCGAAGATAACAATTTGTGGAGTGCATGATCGTCCAAGTCAGCGGGCAAGGCACTGGATGATGTTAACATTTATTATGTAAGGACACGATTAGAATACTCATCCTCATTGGATCGGAGGCGAGCGATTGGGTTGGTAACCTTGACGACCAACCGCTGGGCACGCCCACCAATGTCATTCCTCTTATATATCGTATATTTCAGCTTGGAGGACTTATCTAATTACATTATTTTGTTTTTTGTGATTTCTGCAGTATGTACCTAACGAGATACAGCGAAATATACCAGTCAATAGATCGTGCAATCTATTGTTTGTGTCTTCGTTTTTTTTTTATTTCTGAAATTAATTAATACTTGTAATAGAATCATTAACGTGAGGTCTTTGTGTAAACGGACAGAATAAAGAAGACCTCCAACTGAATATAAACCGGAATTTGTCGATAACTAGAGGCGGACGTCATTCCATCAACCCACTTATATCCTCTGTATGCGTTAAAACGATATAATTATTTCCCTTTTCGGCTTATCTTGAAGATGTTATTTCCCTTTGTTTTGACAAAACCTAGTAACGCCATTGCTACATAAAACAAATTACTGCATTGTTTCCCAAAGCGACAACGCTAAAAGCAATAACAGTATGCGTTTTTTTCCCGTCTACACAGCTAAACACACACAATAATTACATAAATCAGTGTAGGAGTGCGCAGTGTTGTCCTGTAAATTGCTGAAATTTCATCGACTTAAGGACGCACAGGAACAAAATAGAAGCTTTCGCAAGATGATCAAATAAACATGTTCTTTGAATGCTAGTTCCATGTCCGCTGGTGTTTGATTGGCATCAATGTCTTACATATGTAGCAGATCAACTATTAGCTTGCTGATTGTGTTACTTTATGGTGGGCGTTTTAATGTAGCTGATAGGTTAAAGTTATTTGCGCATCCTATTTGGGACTTCGCAGTCAACTCCAGCATTTTTTTTTTATTTTCCTGATTTCTTGGTAAGTTTAAGTTCAGTAGTTTGCCATTGTTTTGTAAACGACCAGTGCACATACAATTACATGAAAACTAACGCAATTCGGCCTGCTGTCAAATCGCCCGCAGCTGTGTTTCGAATGAAGTATGCGGAATTACTAATTGCGTCCGGAACCCTTTCGCCACAGACGTTGATAGGGAGCTGCGTTAATAATATCATTAACGTGGTCGGACGAGCGTTTTACGCCTGCACACGTCGTCCGCCAACAGGGGAAACGACTGGCCACCTATTCCTCCGTGCATTCAGGTCTAGTTAGTTTAGTTTAGTCGACAGATCAACATCAGGGCACACGGGTGTAACCCATAAGTGCTCCGTTCTCCTCCTAACTCAAACCTGAGTCTGGAGAAACTCAGCTCAGTGCACGAACTCCGTAGCACCGGCGAAGATGCTAAATTACTTTGGGTGGATTTTTAACTCGAAATTTTGCTAGGGCAGCGGCATTAGGCTACTCCTTTTCGATTTCCAACTGCCAAGGGATTATTTTACGTGCGCAACGATACACATGGGCGTCCGATCTCACCACCCAGAGACCAGGGGAAATGTGATTACTAGAAGTCCACGTGAAAAAATCCAACCCCCCCCCCCCCCCTTTCACAGTGGCTTGAACCCGGGACCTCCAGCACCCGAAGCGGACACCATGCCTCGAGACCACTCACCCCCCCCCCCCTCTCTCTCTCTAAATTCAGGTCTACATATTGTTAAGGCCATTCCACGTCAGTCTTCTAGCAGGAAACTGTGTCGATGCACATTCTTAAATATTTTTAGAATTATTATTTTATCATGCGACACTGATATAGCAGACGTGGTTGAGAACTTTCTAGCGCAGTCACCTGCTATCTGATTGTCCTGGGTTCACATTCCCCACGGATGAGATTGTTTTATGCCGACATTGATCCGGGGTGGACCTAGTGTCATCGTGATAACTGGACAGATAAATGGTAAAAGAGGCAGAGGCAGACCAAGAGAAATGATGCTCGATGGACTGAGATGGTGGCATGGAGGAATATCATCAGCAGAATTGATCCAGAACACCAAAGACCATGATATGTGGAGAGACGTGAACGCCTATGCCAGCTGGCAGAGTGCATGATGATGATGGCAAGTTCATCCTAAATTGAATTCCAGGAAATATTTCAAAGAGTAAAGGAGATGGGAGTGGGTTATTTAGTTAGTTAGTTAGTTAGTTAGTTAGTTAGTTAGTTAGTTAGTTAGTTAGTTGGTTGGTTGGTTGGTTAGTTGGTTGGTTGGTTGGTTGGTTGGTTAGTTAGTTAGTCAGTCAGTCAGTCAGTCAGTTAGTTAGTCGCGGTTCCAACTTCACGACAAAGGGTCGTCCCATTATGTTTCCGTTCCTGTGCCAGTGAATATCCCATAAAATGCTCCCCACTGCTCCATGTCAAAAGTGGAGTCTCGACAAACCAACAGCCCGCACAGGTATACTATGCATAAAGGCCGCCGCCAGAATGCCAACACAAAAGTCCGCCACGAAAAATACAGTTCATCGTAGGTGGAAAATGGAACAGATCGGTTTCATACTAACCACATCACCGCTTGAGTGCCGGTGAGTTACCGACGCGAAGAGAACCGCTACCGATTCTCGCGCACGTCACGTTACTCACGAGAGTATACGGGATTACGGAGAAAGTCGTGTAACTCCTAACCCAGGGAGACCGGCAATGGCAAACTACTGAGCGTATATTTGGTAAGAAATCGCAAACAGACAAAACAATGACGGGGTAGACTGCGACGTCCTGTAAAGGATACGCAACTAACTTAATTTTCTACCAAACACACGACATGGGAAGATAACATATAACTGGCAACATGTGACTGGGTATGTCATACAGACATCCATAAGAGAGGACGGGGAAACATAAGAATGGTTCCGAGGTACAGACAGTAGTCAGATAAGGTCGTAAGGTCTGTAGAAATAGCTGCTAAACGTATATGCATGCTGAGGGTACAATGAGGAACATGGCCGGCGAACAGACACAAATATCAGGCGCAAACTCCCAGAATCAATAAAAGCGGGCGCATTGGTGTAACGGTTGGGGTTTTACACTGACAATGGCATGTGCGCTGTTGGACCAGGGTTCGACGTCAGCTCTAGACATTCGTTGCTGGACGGAAAGACTGGCCATCTATTGTTCCGTGCACTTTGATCTACCAAATGCAATGATCCTGACATGTCACATCCTCACAGCAGGTATCTACGGGACTTATATTTCCTTTTCCGTTGTTATTAAAACAACTTGGGGGGGGGGGGGGGAAGGGGGGGGGGGGAAAGAAACTAACAACCAGGAGTAAACAAGCAGGAGTACACAACCAGGAGTAAACAACCAGGAGTAACCACCCAGGAGTAAACACCCAGGAGTAAACAACCAGGAGTAAACAGCCAGGAGTAAACAACCAGGAGTAAACAACCAGGAGTAAACACTCAGGAGTAAACAACCCGGAGTAAACAACCAGGAGTAAACGACAAACAGTAAACACCCAGGAGTAAACAACGAGGAATAAACAACCAGGAGCAAACAACATAATCAAACAACCAGGAGTAAACAACCAGGAGTAAACAACCATGAGTAAACAACCATGAGTAAACAACCAGGAGTAAACAACCAGGAGTAAACAACCAGGAGTAAACAACCAGGAGTAAACAACCCGGAGTAAACAACCAGGAGTAAACGACAAACAGTAAACACCCAGGAGTAAACAACGAGGAATAAACAACCAGGAGCAAACAACATAATCATACAACCAGGAGTAAACAACCAGGAGTAAACAACCAGGCGTAATCAAACAGGAGTAAACAACCAGGAGTAAACAATCATGAGTAATGAGCTAGGCGTAAACAACCAGGAGTAAACAACCAGGAGTAAACAACCAGGAGTAAACAACAGAATCAAACAACCAGGAGTACACAACCAGGAGTAAACAGCTAGGAGTAAACAACGAGAAGTAAACAATGAGGAGTAAACAACCAGGGGTAAACAACATGGGATAATCAGCTAGTGGTAAATAACCAGTAGTAAACAACCATGAGTAAACAAGAGGAGTATACAACCATGAGTAAACAAGAGGAGTATACAACCATGAATAAACAACCATGAGTAAACAACTATGACTAAACAACCATTAGTAAACAACGATGAGTAAATAACCATGAGTAAACAACCGTGAGTAAACAACGATGAGTAAACAAACATGAGTAAACAACCATGAGTAAACAACCATGAGTAAACAACCATGAGTAAACAACCGTGAGTAAACAAACATGAGTAAACAACCATGAGTAAACAACCATGAGTAAACAACCATGAGTAAACGACGATGAGTAAACAACAATGAGTAAACAACCGTGAGTAAACAACCATGAGTAAACAACCATGAGTAAACAACCATGAGTAAACAACCATGAGTAAACAACCGCGAGTAAACAACCATGAGTAAACAACCGTGAGTAAACAAACATGAATAAACAACCGTGAGTAAACAACCATGAGTAAACAACCATGAGTAAACAACCATGAGTAAACAACCATGAGCAAACAACCATATGTAAACAACCATGAGTAAACAACGATGAGTAAACAACCATGAGTAAACAACCATGAGTAAACAACCGTGAGTAAACAAACATGAATAAACAACCATGAGTAAACAACCATGAGTAAACAACCATGAGTAAACAACCATGAGTAAACAACCATGAGCAAACAACCATAAGTAAACAACCATGAGTAAACAACGATGAGTAAACAACCATGAGTAAACAACCATGAGTAAACAACCATGAGTAAACAACCATGAGTAAACAAACATGAATAAACAACCATGAGTAAACAACCATGAGTAAACAACCATGAGTAAACAACCATGAGTAAACAACCATGAGTAAACAAACATGAATAAACAACCATGAGTAAACAACCATGAGTAAACAACAATGAATAAACAACGAGGAGTATACAACCAGGAGTAAACAACCAGGAGTAAACAACCATGAGTAAACAACCATGAATAAACAACGAGGAGTATACAACCAGGAGTAAACAACCAGGAGTAAACAAATAGGAGTAAACAACCAAACAATCAGGAGTAAACAAATAGGAGTAAACAACCAACAAAAAGAAAATTAAAACAGAAGTAAACAACCAGAAGCACATAACCAGGAGCAAAAACCAGACATAAACAACCGTAGCCGTGAGTAAAAACCAGACATAAACAACCGTAGCCGTGAGTAAAAACTAGACGCAAAAAAAAAAAAAGAAGCAAAAGCCGGGATCAAACAACCAGAAGCAAAAGACGAGAACAAAAAATCCAGAGTAAACAAAGTTAGAGGCTTGGAACACCGGAGGACGCGAACTTCTAGAAACTGAATAAGTTAATAACACAGTGCTTTTAACGAGGAGGTAAAATAGACTGGAGATATTGATCCCGCGAACTGAATGAACAAGACCTGCTAAGTAACGGGTAGTATGCAAAATAAACGGTCTCAGGTCAATGTAGAAATACTCCCATTTTCACCTCCCGTGGAGACAGGACAGGCGAGGCACTAAAGTAGGACAAACGAAGCTCTGGGTAAGAGAGTAGGTAAAGTAAAGTAAATCATCATCATCATGTACCGTGCCGGTAAGCTTGGGCGGTCATGTTTCGCCGTCTCACTCGATCACCAGAGTCGTGGATCAGCTCGGTGTTCTTGTCTTGACCTTGCCACGTGGCCAAACCATCCAAGTCTTTACTTCTCTGCCTTCCCCTTGTTCTCTTCTCCCCGATTTTACCAGTTATCATCAAGTTCCCCAATTTATTTCTTCTCATAACGTTACGAAACAATGTTGACTGTCAACGTCTACTTTCTCTAATCAGTTTACTATTTTCACATGCTTCTCGTAGGACCTGGTCATTGTTTTTTCTGTCTGTCCATGGTATTCTTTGCATTGTCCTCAGAAACCACATTTCCACAGTCAGCATATGTTTTTACGACTGATTGCTCATTGTCCATATTTCACATCCATACAAAAGCACAGGTTCTATGTAACAACTCAAAACTCTTCTTCTCATTGCAAACGACATCACAAAGTAAATAATGGACTCTTTTATAGACTAATAGGAACTAGGTGGGTGATGTGACTAGAATCATACGGGTCGCCTTTACTTTCCAAGACAATCATGGTACCCAATTTAGAATGGGTCCACACAGGATCTCATGTCAAAGATTGTCGGAATTGTATGGATTATCTGCCCTGGTCATACGGAAGTGCGGGGGGAATGAACTGGCTGATAGGCTGTCATGGAATGCACCTCTCGACTGTAGATTACCTATAGACAAGGGAGAGATGGCCGGATGCCTGTGGAACCAGGTGGAGACAGCGGGGGAACAGACTGAGAACTAGTGTTTGGAGTGATATAGTGGGGGATTGGCAGGGGTTCTGGGTGAATCTTAGATCAGAGAGGAAACACGAGGATAACTTTCAGTCAGATGGAAGTTGGAACCATTAGCAGTATGACTCTTTGCTGGCTGTTGAACGAGGGGACGGACCACGTGTGGGAATGTCCTGAGTGCAGTGATGTCAGTTCTTAGCTCATCTCAACTAAACTATTTTTAAAATCATAATCCGCCCAGCTGCGGGTCGAATCCATGACCAGCAGGCGAGCAGGCGAGTGTCTAGTCGCCGAAGTGATATAGAGCATCTCTCAGGGAAAAATGATAAACTCCTACGTCTTATGTCTTCTTATTATTCAAGTGTAGACTCTCATTATCTTTTGCCGCTGCTGTATCGATCATTTTCTCTAGTTACTTCTTACTCCATGGCCGAGGGGTTAGCGGCTTTCTCCGCTGGCCCCGAGTGCTCTCGTAACGTGACGCGACGAGAGTTGGCGGTGGTTCGAGTCGCAAAAGTGACTTGCGAGAGTATGGAGCCGGTCGCTCAGAGGGTCGTGGCGTGCTGATGAGCGTAATCTAGCCTGGGAATCAACATACAGCTGAGGGATGCTGGTGTTGACCGCAATATCCTGAGACAGGATGGAGGCGCGAAAAAAAAAAAAAAAAACTTCTTACTCCGTGACGAGGGGGTTACGGACGCAATTCGTAATTCCGGAAACCGCGTTCGAAACACAGCTGCGGGCGATTTGGCAGCAGACCGCCTTGCACTGATTTTCAATGATATAAGTGTCGGTTGTTCATAAAGCAATGGGAAATACTGAACGTAAACTAGCCAAGAAATCACACACAGCCAAGTAAATGGTGCGGATGATTGTGACGTTCGGTAAAGCACATGCAACTAATTTTTAAGTAGTAGTAGTAATAGCAACAGCAGCAGCAGCAGTAGTAGTAGTAGTAGTAGTAGTAGTAGTAGTAGTAGTAGTAGTAGTAGTAGTAGTAGTAGTAGTAGTAGTAGTAGTAGTAGTAGTAGTAGTAGTAATAGTAGTAGTAGTAGTAGTAGTAGTAGTAGTAGCAGCAGCAGCAGCAGCAGCAGCAGCAGCAGCAGCAGCGGCAGTAGTAGTAGTAGTAGTAGTAGTAGTAGTAGTAGTAGTAGTAGTAGTAGTAGTAGTAGTAATTGTAGTAGTAGTAGTAGTAGTAGTAGCAGCAGCAGCAACAGCAGCAGCAGCAGTAGTAGTAGTAGTAGTAGTAGTAGTAGTAGTAGTAGTAGTAGTAGTATTAGTAGTAGTGGTGGTGGTGGTGGTGTTGGTGGTGGTAGTAGTAGTAGTAGTAGTAGTAGTAGTAGTAGTAGTAGTAGTAGTAGTAGTAGTAGTAGTAGTAGTAGTAGTAGTAGTAGTAGTAGTAGTAGTAGTAGTAGTAGTAGTAGTAGTCTTCTTCTTCTTCAGCGTTCCGAGCCATTGAGGTTCTTTGCTGCAAATACAATCCGTCTCCATTCGTCTCTCTGGTGGACCTTCTCTTGCCAGTCGTTGATTCCAAGTGCTTGTAGGACTGTACATGTATTATCTCTCCACCGCCTTCTTGGTCTACCTCGGGGTCTACGGTCATTTATTTCCTGAGTGTAAGCGAGTTTTGTTTCCCTATTATCTTCCATTCTTTCTATATGCCCCAGCCATTGTAGTCTATTAGCCTTCATGATACCAGTGATTAGCGGGGACTTAAACAGATCATAAATGTCTTTGTTACTTCTTCTTTTCCACTCTCCACTTTGTGTATCCCTAATGGGTCCAAAGATGCGTCTTAAAATTTTGTTCTCAAAGATTTGTAACAAGGCTTCGTCTCCTTTCGTTGTACTCCAGGTTTCAGAGCCATACAGCACAACTGGTCTGATCAGTGTTTTGTATATTGTGATTTTGGTGTTACGAGATAGCGCCTTTGATTTTAGTAGATGCTGTAGTGCATAGTATATCTTATTTCCAGAGTTGATTCTAGTTTGTATTTCTTCCCTTATGATGTTGGAGCAGTTGAAGATCGTACCCAGGTATTTGTATGTTTCCGTTCTTTTAATGGTCATATTATCTATTTGTATGTGGCCAGAGTTTCTAGCCATTCTGTCTCTTGAAATTACCATATATTCTGTCTTATCTTGGTTGATAACCAGCCCCATCTGTTGGGCTTTTTCCTTTAAGTGAGTCAATATTTCCAATGTCTTTTGTTCACTTTGCCCTATAATATCTATATCATCTGCATAACCAAGCAGCTTGGATGTTCCTCCAATATCACATTCCTCCTTTACCTTCCTTACAACTTTCTCTAGAGCCAGATTGAAGAGTAGCGGCGATAGTGCATCACCCTGTTTCAAGCCAGATGTTATTTGGAAGGGGTCTGATTTCCTGCCTTTATATGTTACTATATTATAAGTATCTTACATGCATAGTCTGGTCATGTTGATTAACTTCCTTGGTATTCCAAATTCCTGCATAGCATTTCATAGACTATTCCTATGGACACTATCATAAGCCTTTTTAAAATCCACAAAAATGTTATGGAGATCTCTTTTATATTCCCAATGTTTCTCTGCTATTTGTCGTAAGATAAATATCTGATCTATTGTTGATCTGTTTTGTCTAAAACCCGCCTGGTAGTCACCTAATATGTCTTCTGAATATGGTTTTAGTCTATTTAGTAATACTGCGGATAGTATCTTATAGCTTGTGGACAGTAGTGATATTCCTCTATAATTTCCACATTGGAACTTGTCTCCTTTCTTAAAGATAGGTATCAATAATGACTCTTTCCAGTCATGGGGTAATTCTTCTGTCCTCCAGATTTTTATTATTAGTTCGTATAGCTTTAGATGTAATAGTAGTAGTAGTAGTAATTGCAGTAGTAGTAGTAGTAGAAGTGGTGGTGATGGTGGTGGTGGTAGAAGCAGCAGCAACAGCAACAGCAGCAGCAGCAGTAGAATCGCCATGTAGTCTTTTGTAAGATTTAAAACATACTGACCAATAAAAAGATGCCATATGCACGGAGAAAAAGAGGTGCTACATAGAACCTGTAATTTTATCTGGATGTGAAGCGTGGACAATGAGAAGACAGGCTGAAAAAGTGGAAATAAGGTTTGTGAGGCCAGACAGAAAAATCAATGACCAAGTCCCACAAGAAACAAATGAAAACCGTAAGCTGATTAAATAAATTAGACGTAGACAGTGACATTATTTTTGGACACATTATGAGGAGAAATAAACGGGAGATCTTCGTGAAAGTGGCAAGATTGAGGGGAACAGAACAAGGGAAAGGCAGAGAAGTGAATACCCGGATGCCTCGGCCACGTGGTAAGGTCGAGAAAAGAACACTGAGCTGGTCTACGACTCTGGTGATCGCGTGAGATGACGAAACATGACCGCCCACGCTTATTGGTATGGCGCATGATAATGAGAACATGTCCTTTACAGGACGTCGCAGTCAACCTCAGCATTTTTTTTTACTGTTTCTGATTTCCTATGCAGTTGTTTAAAGTTCATTTGCCATGGCTTTCTGAAAGATCGACGCTCGTACAATGGAAATCTACGCAAAGCGGTCAGTTTTCAGATAATCTGCGGTTGATTTCGATCCCTCAACTCGGTGTGTCGGGGAATTGTGGAACGCGTTCCCGGCCCCTTGACCACAGCGTCGATGGTAACCTGGTCACGTGTGTACATTGAGCAAGAATGGTAGAAGAGAGAAAAGTTTGACACATCCATAGGCAAACAAAAAGAGATCATTATAAAAAAAAAAATACAGACAGGCAAACGAAAAGAGACCATACAAAAGATATAGACATGAAAAAACAAGACCATTATAACAGATATAGAGAGGCAAACAAAAAGAGACCATTATATACGATATAGACAAGCAAACAAAACAGATCATTATAAAAGTTATATATCTCATCTCATCTCATCTCATCTCATTTCATCTCATCATGTTCCTCTTGTACCTTGCGGTGTCGAGGTGAAGTATAAACATCGTGAGAGTGCCCGATTATGGGCTTCATGTGTCGATATTCCTATGGACTCTGCTATTTCCTCCGTCCAACGTTTATGTGGTCGGCCTCTTCCTCTGTTTCCATTTGGTCTGTACATCATTGCTTGTTGTAGTATGTTGTTGACTGGTAACCTACTTGCATGGCCAAACCATTTGACTTGCCGCTTTCTAATACAATCTAGTGCTACTACAACCCCACTTTAGTGCTGATTTCTTCATTTCTGATCTGATCTCTTCTTGATACGTTGAGTATTCTTCTCAGGAATCTCATTTCTGTTGTGATTTTTCTTTTCTCTTTTTCTGTCATTGTCCAGGTTTGACATTGGTAGCATAGAGTTGGTAGGAAGACTGTGTTGTAAAGTGCTTTCTTAGTAGTTATTGATACATGTTTGTTCTTTAGTATTGGTGCCATTTGTCCAATGAGTTGGTTTGCCTTATTGCATCTATTTTCGATCTCGTCTTCTGATCTGAAAGATATATATATATATATATATTCAGGCAAGTTAATTAGTTAGTTAGTCGAGGTTCCAACTGCACGGCAACGGGTCGTTCCCATTATGCTCCGTTCCTGTGCCAGTGAATATTCAGGCAAATAAAAAGAGACCATTATATAGACAGGGAAACAAATGGAGACCATTCTAAAATATATAGACAGGCAAACAAAAAGAAACCATTATAAAAGATATAGACAGGCAAACAAAAGGAGACATTTATAAAAGATATGTGATCGCCGATATCAGTATCCACATCGTTTAATAAAGTTGGCGTTGGTGAGCTGATGACGCTCAACACACATTATGTTTACCCACAAAATAATGACGTGATCCCATCGACTTTCCGGTTCTGTTTGCCGGAAGGGTATTCTTGGTCGTCTCAAAGAACGGCCGCCACGGTTTTCAAATATTTCTACCCACTAGAAACCATTTTAATGTTGGCCTTTAGGGTACTATAACTTCATTGATTTTCATCGTCTCATATTTTCTAGAGGGCGGTCTATTTAAGGTTTTTCTCGGCAGATAAAAATGAGATCAAATAAGAAAGATGTTAACTGGAGTAGGGAATGGCAGTATAACATTGAAATAGAATAATAAGGTATTGTAATGCCCTCGGGAGGAACAAGTCTGAGAATGCTATAATAACCTCACAGAGACCATCCCAGAAAGGTTATTCTTGTTTGTATTAGTTACATCTTGGTTCCCGGGAACATCGTTTCTTATTTTTTTTAAATTTTATTCATTCATTCAGTAGCATGTCCTTTGTAGAATCTTGCTTCCTTAACAGCCTTCGGGAAAACTTCTCGGTCATAAGCAAGATGTCCCGCGTCCGATACACCCATCAGAACATCATCTGCCACATCCTGCACCAATTTTCCTTTCGGCCTTCCTCTTCCTCTCTTCTTAGGTATAATACCCCCCCCCCCCCCCCCACGTCTTCCAAATACCCCCATTATTGTTCTCTCCAAACTCTCATGACGTTTCAAGTGACCAAAATATTTCAATTTTATTTGTTTTATCGTCTTTAGTAGCCAACCTTCTTCAGTATTAAGGTTTTTGTCGTATATATGCATTTTTTCTTCTGTATCCAAGATATTCTTAGAACCCGTTTATAACATTTATATTCAAAGGCGTTTATGCGCTGTTCAGCTTGTTTAGTAAGTGTCCATGTCTCACGGGCGTATGTTACAATGGGAAAGATGGATGCTCTTAAACATCTAATTTGTTTAGATCTATCTGTCCCATGCCCGATTTATTCAGTTGTTTTTGTTTTAGAAGAGCAATAGATATTCGTCTTGTAATTGTTTTCATTGTATCACCGTTGTTGGTAATTAATAACCAAGATATTCGAAATTTTTCACTACCTCCAATTTTTATCTTTTCCGCATTTTCAACTGCCAAGGAATTGTTAACGTCCGCAAGGTAAACTCCGGTCCTACTATTTTATCGTCCTTGACAGAAAAATATAGGCGGGTCTACTACCCAAGGAACCGGGGGTAGTGTCTCTGGTCGTTATATTGTTAAAATCCGAATCCTGAATCTTACTCAATCTGCTCAAGTTAGCGACCAAAGTCTAGATCAAAGCCACTCCACTAATAAAATTCTTCCTGTGCGCAGATTGCGAGTTGTGGGTTCAATCCACAAACAGGTCTGTTGGACTTAAACGTTGACTCCTCTGTCAGAAATCAACAGCAATATTACTGAACGTCAAATTGCCTAGTAAATCAACCTGGGATTGGGTTTGATTGCAACGTCCTGCACAGGGCATGTAACATATATACATTCTTCCGCTGTTTAGCATAAACCCCTAACAGGTGCGCTATTTAGCATAAACCCCTAACAATTGTACTATTTAGCATAAACCCCCAATAATTGTACTATTTAGCATAAACCCCCAATAATTGTACTATTTAGCATAAACCCCCAATAATTGTACTATTTAGCATAAACCCCTAACAATTGTACTATTTAGCATAAACCCCCAATAATTGTACTATTTAGCATAAACCCCAAACAATTGTACTATTTAGCATAAACCCCCAACAATTGTACTATTTAGCATAAACTCCCAACAAGTGTACTAATTAGCATAAACCCCCAACAATTGTACTATTTAGCATAAACACCCAACAAGTGTACTATTTAGCATAAACCCCCACAATTGTACTATTTAGCACAAACCCCCAACAAGTCCGCTGTTTAGCATAAACCCCCAACAGATGCGCTATTTAGTATGAAACTCCAATAATTTTGCTGTTTAGTATTAAACCCCAACAATTATGCTATTTAGCATAAACCCCCAACAATTGTGATATTTAGTATAAACCCCTAACAGATCCACTGTTTATCATTAAACCCCCAATAGTTGCGCTGTTTAGTATAAACCCCAAACAGTTGCGCTGTTTAGTATTAACCCCCAACAGTTGCGATGTTTATTACAAACCCCCATCGGTTGTACTGCTTAGCATAAGCCCCCAACAGTCCCGCTGTTTAGCATAAACCCCAACAGTTCCGCTGTTTAGCATATAGTGGAAGGCCCCGCTATAAGCCGCTTCGGTTTACGTCGTTTCGCTATAACGTCGTTGTCACAAAGGGACATAACTTCACCTTACGTCGCTACGTTCCGTCATAACGTCGTTACCTGTATACACACCTGTATAGTGTTTCGCTATACGTCGTTTCACTTAATGTCGCTTTTTCCAAGAACGTAACCTCGACGTTAACCGGGGCCTTCCAGTACCCCCAACAGGTGCGCTGTTTAGTATTAACCCCCAACAGTTGCACTGTTTAGTATAAATTCCCAACAGTTCCGCTGTTTAGTATAAATCCACAACAGTTTCGCTGTTTAGTATAAATCCCCAACAGGTGCGCTGTTTAGCATAACCCCTCAACAGTTGTGGCAGATATATCGATTCTGTCATCGAGGAATCGACTCTGTCATCGGAGAATCGATTCCGCCATACCGGATGTAAATATTAGCCATAGAGCTGGACGATTTACAACGGCGTTCCTTGCTAAAACAGTCTACGATGACGATCGTTGTAAATAAGTTTGCTTTATAGATTGCCATAAGGGTATTCTGCGAGGCAGTTCGTAATTAACCATGAACTATTTATAAATGTACATTTCTAATAAAATAAAGAGCCGGATAATTAAGGAGTGGTTTGACGGAATCCCTAATGCCGAGATTTGGGCGAGAAGCAGAAAAATTGTAAGGAACCAAAAAGAGGGGAGCCATCGCTGGCATTGGATAGTTCACACACGGAGAAAACATGACAATAGTAGGACTAAAAAGTCCTTTCTCTGGAGCACACGTAGCAAGCGAAGTAGTGGGATGACTATGATATGTGGGGAAAAATATTAGAGGCAGAGATGAGTATGGAACGAACGAACGAACGAACGGACTTTATTTTCAAAGGGTAACATATTGGGCACGCAGGCCCGTCTTACATTCGGCCCTTCCAATCACTCATCTTTCGTTCATCAGTGCATAGTACTTTCACATAGGAAAAACACATTGTCAAATGAATGTTGGAAACATAAACAGTGCATGTTACCATGTTATGAGGCAAAACCCCCACCCACCCACCCATCCCCTATCCATCCGCGCGCCTCCCACACACACATCCACCACCCAACCACATACATACCCCCAGTCACATGCATTCCCCCATCCATCCACCCATCCCCTACCCACACATCCCACACACACCCCCACCTACACCATCTTCCCACACACGCACACACACATATCTCCCACCCATCACACCCCCACACACATCCCCACCCACCCACCACACCCCCACCCACACACAAACCCAGGCAACATTGCATACACCCACCCACTTATCACCCATCCATACATCCCCCACCTTCACACATCTCCCCACCCACACACACACATCCTCCACCCATCCCATAACCTACCAACACTCACCCACCCACATATCCTCCACCACCCACCCACACACCCCTAACCACTCAGCCAAACACACATCCTCCACCCACCCACACACACACACACACACACATTCCCGCCAACTCACACATCCCGCACCCACTCACAAACAAGACCCGCACCCACCCACACCCCCCCCCCCCCACTTACACACATCCCCCGAATGGACAGGATATGAGGGAGCTTCCGGAGATTGTAAAAGATAAAGAAAAAGGCTTGGTGTGAGTTTCTAGAGGACATATGATGCAATCGGAGATAAAGGGAAGAAGAAGAAGAAGAAGAAGAAGAAGAAGAAGAAGAAGAAGAAGAAGAAGAAGAAGAAGAAGAAGAAGAAGAAGAAGAAGAAGAAGGAGGAGGAGGAGGAGGAGGAGGTCAGGAGGAAGAGGGGGAAGAGGAGGTCAGGAGGAAGAGGGGGAGGAGGAGGAGGAGGAGGAAATCGTTTACAGATAAGAAGACGACAGCCTCTGTCTCGCACAGACCGGGTACTATAAACCTTTCTGGGCGTGTACATCCTATCCCTTCCCATTATTCTAGAGTAGTGGAACTGACCCCAAGTCTTCTCGAATAAACACGAGAAATAACGAGAATCCACGTGAACTTTGCGCATGTCATAAATCCCTGGGTTGTCTTCAATCTTCAGGAGTAGATCGATTAGGCCGCTACTCAGGCAAGATTTCAGAGGTTCTAAACCTACCCACAGAAAGAATGCTTGTCTCGTCTTTGATTGTAATATATCACCTCAGCGTGGCTGAGAGGCTTAGCTCGCTTACACTTTCTCTTCTGACAGCTGAGTAGTGGGTTCGTTCCACACACACCTAAGCTGGGCTTAAATATGGACTTCTAGTTTAGAAAGAAATGGCAGACTACTAAAATTAAAGTTGCCTAGTAACTCACAAACTAGTAAGCGTAACATTGCCTAGTAACTCACAAACTACTGAGCGTAAAATTGCTTAGTAACTCACAAACCACTGTGCGTAAAATTGCCTAGTAACTCCCGAACCAGTGAGCGCAAAGATGCCTAGTAACTCACAAAATACTAAGTGTAAAATTGCCTAGTAACTCACAAACTACTGAGCGTAAAATTTCCTTGTAACTCACGAACCAGTGAGCGTAAAATTGCCTAGTAACTCACAAACTTGTGAGCGTAAAATTACCCAGTAACTCACAAACTACCGAGTGTAAAATAGCCTTGTAACTCACAAACTACTGCGCGTAAAGTTGCCTAGTAATTCACAAAATACTAAGAGTAAAATTGCCTAGTAACTCACAAACTACTGAGCGTAAAATTGCCTAGTCACCCACCAACCAGTGAGCGTAAAGATGCCTAGTAGCTCACAAAATACTGGGCGTAACGTTGCCTAGTAACTCACAAACTACTAGGCGTAAAATTGCCTAATAAGAATCTTCCAGTGTGATCTACAGGGGTAGACTAGGCCCCATATTTCCTTGAGTCTTTAGTACAGTGTTTCTCAAAATATATTCCTTGAGGCGCTTCAGTGAATCCCTGTATGTTGACGATGATATGTAAGGAAGCTGTGGCAGCCCAGCAGCCAGCTCGCTTGAGTGCCGGCCCGGTGCTCATGTGTTCGAATCTCTACCGAGGCGGGCATTTATTTTAAAATCGACTTGATCCTCCAGGTTAACTCATACCTACAATTGGTACCGGAAAATGTTTTGGAGGGTAAATGCCGTCGACGTGAGAGTGCCCACATCACCCATCGAGTGCCGATTGGTCTATAGATATATAGGGTGTATTTTTATGGCTGTGCAGTTTACGAAAATATTGCCGTTCCAAGTTTTGTATTTACCTATAATGTTGCATGAACTCCACAGAGGGCGAATACAAAACTTGGACCGGCAATATTTTCAGAAACTGCAATCATTAAAAATACACCCTTTTGAGACTAGCCCCATGTACTCAAGACGCCCCAAAGTGTTGGGAACAGTACTTGACTACTTTATTTACGTGTCATGTGAATGAATCACCAAATCTCGAGAAGTAGACGATAATCTTTACTAGAACAAGATTACAAGTAGATTACAAGACGCTGTGGCCAAAGCTTCGTCAGCACAGTAAACTTGGTGATGTCAGCACAGTAAACTTGGTGACGTCAGCACAGTAATCTTGGTGACGTCAGCACAGTAAACTTGGTAATGTCAGCACAGTAAACTTGGTGACGTCAGCACATTCAAGCTTTGGCCGCAACGTCAATTTTGTTGCCTGCGATCGTGATCTTGTTAAGCTTACTCATCATGTAAACATCGATAGAACAGAACACTTCACAGAACTACAATAGAGTCTTCGGGAATTGTTACGGACGCATAGTGGTAGTCAAACAAAAATACATTGAGAACCAGTTCATAGATAATGATTATTTAAAATCAATATTCTCAACTAAAACTTAACAGGCTAAATCACCTTTAGTGCAGCGGTACCTCACAACGCACAATCTGACCATCCCAGAAGATCTTCCCTAGAGCGCCAACTTGGCACCGCCTTATAGTTGCTTGGGTTGTTTCGTTTGTAAAGATCACTTTCATCGCATGTTGTGTCTTCGTCTCTTAAAGAAAATCTCCACCGCTCATCTTGGCTGCCCATGATATTCTTAGCATATTTCTGTATAATGACATCTCTATGACTTCTTTGCATGTCCTTCCCAGTACTCATGGTGCACAGCCATATGTTCAGTTTGGTTCTATGGAAAGTAAGAATTATTTCTATAACTACCAATAATAATAAGATACTTCACCAATTCTTGTTTTAATAAATAAAGTGGATAAGAGCACTCGTCCTTAAAGATCCGGTGTGCTGATGTCGAGGTAGCTGGTTCATCCCCTACACTGGTCAGTTGGACTAAATGCGAGCAAATGCAATAAAACAAAACAAAGAAGATGAAATATTTCTTTCGTCCTCCCGTTAAGTGAGGTAAAGACAGGCCACATCACAGATCTAAACAAGGAAACATCTTTCGAAAACATTTTTAAAATTTGTATTTCTCATCTTTTTTTTTCTGAATTGTTCATCTGTGAAATGTCGTTAGTCATTAAATCTTGGGAAGATAATACAAACAGCTTCTTTTGGTCAAATGATTAGAAGAGAGGAATTGAGGAGCATGGCGACAACTGGAAAGATCAAGGAGACGAGAGGCTGCGGCAGGCCAAGAGAAATGATGCTGGATGGATTGGGATGGTGGCGTGGAGGAATATCATCAGCGGAGTTGATCCAGAACACCAAAGACTGAGATCTGTTTAGAGACATGAACGCCTATGCCAGCGGCAGGGCGTTTGATGATGATGATGATGATGATGATGATGATGATGATTACGATGACGATGACGACGATGATGATGATGATGATGATGATGATGATGATGATGATGATGATGATGATGATGATGATGATGATGATGATGATGATGATCGTTCTTCTGATATTATCGGTATTTATAATAGCCTTGTTTCTTCAGTAAGGTGCTATTCCCTAGGAACAGTAATATCATCTCATGGTAGGCGCCTTGAAGAGATTAGAGCAAGACTCGCTATGGTGAGGTAGACTTGTGGGAGATAGAAAACATACTGACCAATACAATGATGTCAACTGTAACGAGAAAACAAGTTTTAAAGTGCTACATAGAACCTGTACTGCAATATGGATTTGAAGCGGGGAAAATAAATAGACAAGCTGAGAAACATCTGATGACAGTGGGGAAAATGCAAAGAATACCATGGACATGCAGTAAAATAAATGAGTAAGTTCTACAAGAAACAAATGAAAACAATAAATTGATTAATTAGAGAAATTAAACGTAGACGTTCAAGATTTTGGGGGCACTTTGTAGTGGCAACTGGCAAGATTGAGAGGGGGGGGGGGGGGGGAACAAGGGAAAGGCACAGAAGTAAATATCTAGATGGATTGACCACGTGACATAGTCGACACCTGACACAGAGCTGATCCACGACTCTGGTGATCGTGTAAGATGGTGAATCATGACCGAAAACGCTTATCAGAAGACATGATAATGATGAGTGCGTCATTGGATCGCTACTTCTCTCCTCACTTCTGTCAGTGCCAATCAATATCTCTGGGATATTTTGCGTGGTATACATATTAAAAATTATGACCTTTTCCCAAGCAGTATTATTTACCTGATGATACAATGGGTGGAGGTGGGGTAACCACGGTATCGCAGCGGTTATCCCGCACAACTGTCAGTTCTGTGACCTTGTATTCGAATTCCCATCGATTTAGAATTTTTAACGGCACTGTTGCCACGTCAACCAAGCCTAAAATGGGCACCGGGAAACAATCTAGGGAGTAAAGGCGACTGGCGTGGTATTGACCATATATGTATGGGCCTACCATCAGATATTGACCACATATACGGACCTACCATCAGATATTGACAACATATATGGGCCTACCATCAGATATTGACCACATATATACTACCATGAGATATTGACAACATATATGGGCCTACCATTAGATATTGACCACACATACCTGCGTACCATCAGATATTGACCACACATACGTGCCTACCATCAAATATTGACCACAAATTTGGGCCTACCATCAGGTATTGACCACATATATGGGCCTACCATCAGGTATTGACCACATATATGGGCCTACCATCAGGTATTGACCACATATATGGGCCTACCATCAGGTATTGACCACATATACGGGCCTACCATCAGGTATTGACCACATACATGGGCCTAACATCAGGTATTGACCACATATATGGGCCTACCATCAGGTATTGACCACATATACGGGCCTACCATCAGGTATTGACCACATATATGGGCCTACCATCAGATATTGACCACATATATGGGCCTACCATCAGATATTGACCACATATACGGGCCTACCATCAGATATTGACCACATATACGGGCCTACCATCAGGTATTGACCACATATATGGGCCTACCATCAGGTATTGACCACATATACGGGCCTACCATCAGGTATTGACCACAAATATGGGCCTACCATCAGATATTGACCACATACATGGGCCTACCATCAGATATTGACCACATATATGGGCCTACCATCAGATATTGACCACATATATGGGCCTACCATCAGATATTGACCACATATACGGGCCTACCATCAGATATTGACCACATATATTGGCCTACCATCAGATATTGACCACATATAAGTAGTATACAATGGACGTTTCGGTTAGAATTTGGTGGATTGACCTGTGGATTGACCTTGACCTCGGTTGATTTTCACTCCCCCTCGGTCACATAGTTGGGTGGTGTAAGGGGTGGTATCTAGGTCATATCTAAGGGCGATAATTCTAAGATTTTATGTTTCTAAGGGCAGATAACTATTGAGTGAGTGTATAAAATTTTTAATTAATTATTATAAAATAAAATAAAAAAATAAAAATAAATAACGACGGGGTGCGGGGTGGTGGCGAGGGGGTGGGCGCGTGGGTGAGACTAGACGGTTCTGGTTTAAACACTATCAGGTATATAATAATTTTTATTAAATCATGTATAAACAATACAAGGCATATTAAATAAGTAGCGGCATAGTGGAAAATTCTGGAAGGTAGTACCGGGGAGTTATACGTCGGCAAGTGTGGGAAAATCTCCGGCGGGTGTGACGGTGGTCGGTTCATAACAGACGTGGAAGGAGTGCATACGGAAAAGTCATTAAGTAACGGGTTGTAAAAACGTGGGTGAGTGGTGTGTTAAAATATTTTGAACTGTTAGGGCATTGGTGGTGTACGAATAATAGGTGCGGTAGGGATAGTAGTGGGTATGGGTTAGTGAAATTAGTTGATAAGGGTGGTTATTAGTGCTATGTAGATGTTCATAGTAGCTTATTCACTAACATAACACATGTTACAAATGAAACCTTGAAAGCTAAAGATCGCTGATTGTAATGGATATAGTGTAGTATCATTCGGCGGTAAGGGGTGGGTACCAGGTATTAGTGGTCAAGCAGTGGTCAAGCAGTGGTCAAGTGGTGGTCAAGTAAGGAAAATTTTAGGGAAAAGTGATTGTAATGATATGGTGATGCTTAAAGGGTGGTAAATTAGTGGTCAAGTAGTGGTCAAGTGTTGGTTAAGTGAGGAAATTTTAGGGAAAAGTGGTTATAATGATATGGTGATGATTAAAGGGTGGTAAATTAGTGGTCAAGTAGTGGTCAACCAATGGTCAAGTAGTGGTCAAGTGGTCGAGTGACCACTTAAATTGTAGAGGACGATGTCCCTAAGATTATGGTAGTGGTTAAAGTGATCGATGACATGGTCAAGTAGCGGTCAACCAGTGATCAAGTGGTCAAAGGATCACTTAAATTGTAGGGTATGGTATGTGTAGTGACATGATGATGGTTAAAGTGATCGATGAAATGATCAAGACGTTATGCCGACTGCTAAGTTCAGAAAGTAATGTCCTTACTATCGGCAATTTCCCTGACAGGAGCGCCTCGAGCACTGATTTTGTATTGATCAATAGCACCTAGTGGTACAGTCGACACACATGGACAATAGTTACAGCCGGTCAAAGATGGTGTCGCACCCTATCACACATGGGTAATTGCTACAACCAGACTACGTCTCATTCGCTAAAACTGGTCAAATATGGACTTTTAGTCGATCCCATGTGTAATGGTACATCCAAGAAAAGGCTCACTGGCTAAAACAATCAAAGAATTCCCTGCTTCCGATAACATGTATAATGGTACAGCCAGAACACGGGGTTAATGATTCAACCGGTCAAAGATGGCGATGGATCCAGTGACACACATAACGATACACGTGGAACACGTCGCTAATATCAGAAATGTTCAAAGACGGCGGCGAATCTGGTCACAGGGGTAATGGTACATCTTAGACACGTGGTTAAGAGGGAAACTATAGAAAAAGGGTGTCCTATCGGTTGTCGAGTCAAGGAACCTAACGTATGATGATCACTGTGTATAGGAGTGAATACACTGCATCATCAACATTGCAGCCGAAGGCTAAAAGGGTCACCCTTCTCTCTCTCTCTCTCTCTCCTTTCTATAACCGTGTAGTCCTAGTGTTATCCGGTTACACCAAAGGACACTCGGGCATCAATACAACATAAACTGGTCTCGAAAACCCCATACGCGCATGTAAACAAATCACCACAGTGTCCGACTAAGCCTTTCTCATATTCATAGTACAGAGCTGTGATCACAGAGGCTAGTCGGGGAAATCGTATCTGTACGTAACAACTATCGGGTCATACAGCGACGAGTGGGTAGTGGGTGTTAACAGATGCACACAAACACAACAAACTGCCCTGATTCAACCTTAGGCAATGCACGTAACTTGACAGGTCACATGTCCGCCGTCATAATCAGCGACGTTATCACGTATCAAATTAGATAGCTACACTTTCATTTTCTTTCTATGTGTCCTTAGTGTCTTTACATCTTTCTCCAGAAAACCATTTCCAAGACTAATATATGTTTTTGTCAGTGTACCTGCTCAGTACTACACTTCACAACCAGACAAAAGTACACGTTCTATGTACCACTTCAACCGTCAAATAAGAAAATATGTTAGACAAAATATTAAAATTATTGGTCAAATACAGAAATATATCACCCAAACTTATAAAAAGTAGGAACATATGTTAACCAAATGGAAAATATCTTAGCCAAATATTAAAATTTGTTAGCCAAATAGAAAAAATATTGACCACGTAACGATATATCTTGTCCACACTTATGAAAAGTAGGGAAATTTGTTAGTCAAATGAGAAAAAAGATTGACCAAGTAACGAAATACCCAAACCAAACTTATGAAAAGTACGAAACTTTGCTAAGCAAGTATGAAAATGTATCGACCAAACAGAGAAATATATCACCCAAACTTATAAAAAGTAGGAACATATGTTAACCAAATGGAAAATATCTTAGCCAAATAGGAAAATTTGTTAGCCAAATAGAAAAAAATATTGACCACGTAACGATATATCTTGTCCACACTTATGAAAAGTAGGGACATTTGTTAGTCAAAGGAGAAAAAAAGATTGACCAAGTAACGAAATACCCCCCAACAAACTTAGGAAAAGTACGAAACTTTGTTAAGCAAGTATGAAAAGGTATCGGCCAAACAGAGAAATATAACACCCAAACTTATGAAAAGTAGGAAACTTTGTTAGCCAAAGTGAAAAAACCCAGGTCAAGTAAGAAAATTCTGATAGCCAAATGTGAAAAGTGTCGGCCAAATACAGAAATTGCTCAACCAAACTTATAAAACGTAGGAAAATTGTTATTCAAACGGGAAAGCTATTGAACAACTAGGAAAATGTAATAGTCAAAGAAGAATAATATTGAACAAGTAATGAAATATATCATTCAAACTTATGAAAAGTAGGAAGCCTTGATAACCAAATGTGAAAAATATCACTCAAAGAGAGAAATAGCTCGCCCCAACGTATAAAAAGTAGGAAAATTGTCGGCCAAAGGGGAAAAAGTTAGACCAAATACATAAATATCCCGACCAAACTTATAAAAATCTAGGAAAAAATAGTACCCAACACAACTAAAAGGCTGACTAAAGTTATAAATCCAAACTTATAAAAATAACCAAATAGGCAAACATATTGACCAAGTACAGACATATATCAATCAAACTTATAAACTTGTCGTCCAAAGTGATAAAAACAAAGAAAAGCTGTCAGCCAGTCTAAGAAATAAGTATGGAAAAGTAAGTCGACCAAGCTCAGAAAAAAAAAAAAAAAAAAAAAAAAGGAAATAAAAATATAACTTCTGTAGTCTTGGTCGACTTACTTTTCCATACCTATTTGTTAGACTGGCTGACAGCCTTTCTTTGTTTTTTATCACTTTGGACGACAAGTTTATAAGTTTGATTGATATATGTCTGTACTTGGTCAATATGTTTTCCTATTTGGTTATTTTTATAAGTTTGGATTTATAACTTTAGTCAGCCTTTTAGTTGTGTTGGGTACTATTTTTTCCTAGATTTTTATAAGTTTGGTCGGGATATTTCTGTATTTGGTCTAACTTTTTCCCCTTTGGCCGACAATTTTCCTACTTTTTATACGTTGGGGCGAGCTATTTCTCTCTTTGAGTGATATTTTTCACATTTGGTTATCAAGGCTTCCTACTTTTCATAAGTTTGAATGATATATTTCATTACTTGTTCAATATTATTCTTCTTTGACTATTACATTTTCCTAGTTGTTCAATAGCTTTCCCGTTTGAATAACAATTTTCCTACGTTTTATAAGTTTGGTTGAGCAATTTCTGTATTTGGCCGACACTTTTCACATTTGGCTATCAGAATTTTCTTACTTGACCTGGGTTTTTTCACTTTGGCTAACAAAGTTTCCTACTTTTCATAAGTTTGGGTGTTATATTTCTCTGTTTGGCCGATACCTTTTCATACTTGCTTAACAAAGTTTCGTACTTTTTCTAAGTTTGTTGGGGGGTATTTCGTTACGTGGTCAATATTTTCCCCATTTGACTAACAAATTTCCCTACTTTTCATAAGTGTGGACAAGCTATATCGTTACGTGGTCAATATTTTTTCTATTTGGCTAACAAATTTTCCTATTTGGCCAAGATATTTTCCATTTGGTTAACATATGTTCTTACTTTTTATAAGTTTAGGTGATATATTTCTCTGTTTGGTCGATACCTTTTCATACTTGCTTAACAAAGTTTTGTACTTTTCCTAAGTTTGTTGGGGGATATTTCGTCACTTGGACAATATTTTCCCCATTTGGCTAACAAATTTTCCTATTTGGCCAAGATATTTTCCATTTGATTAACATATGTTCCTACTTTTTATAAGTTTGGGTGATATATTTCTCTGTTTGGCCGATACCTTTTCATACTTGCTTAACAAAGTTTCGTACTTTTCCTAAGTTGTTTTGGGGGGTATTTCGTTACGTGGTCAATATTTTCCCCATTTGACTAACAAAATTCCCTACTTTTCATAAGTGTGGACAAGATATATCGTTACGTGGTCAATATTTTTTCTATTTGGCTAACAATATTTCCTATTTGGCCAAGATATTTTCCATTTGGTTAACATATGTTCCTACTTTTTATAAGTTTGGGTGATATATTTCTCTGTTTGGCCGATACCTTTTCATACTTGCTTAACAAAGTTTCGTACTTTTCCTAAGTTATTTTGGGGGGTATTTCGTTACGTGGTCAATATTTTCCCCATTTGGCTAACAAGTTTTCCTTTTTTTCATAAGTGTGGACAAGATATATCGTTACGTGGTCAATATTTTTTTCTATTTGGCTAACAAATTTTATTATTTGGCCAAGATATTTTCCATTTGGTTAATATATGTTCCTACTTTTTATAAGTTTGGGTGATATATTTCTCTGTTTGGTCGATCCCTTTTCATACTTGCTTAACAAAGTTTCGTACTTTTCCTAATTTTCTTGGGGGATATTTCGTTACTTGGACAATATTTTCCCCATTTGGTTAACAAATTTTCCTATTTGGCCAAGATATTTTCCATTTGGTTAACATATGTTCTTACTTTTTATAAGTTTAGGTGATATATTTCTCTGTTTGGTCGATACCTTTTCATACTTGCTTAACAAAGTTTTGTACTTTTCCTAAGTTTGTTGGGGGATATTTCGTCACTTGGACAATATTTTCCCCATTTGGCTAACAAATTTTCCTATTTGGCCAAGATATTTTCCATTTGATTAACATATGTTCCTACTTTTTATAAGTTTGGGTGATATATTTCTCTGTTTGGCCGATACCTTTTCATACTTGCTTAACAAAGTTTCGTACTTTTCCTAAGTTGTTTTGGGGGGTATTTCGTTACGTGGTCAATATTTTCCCCATTTGACTAACAAAATTCCCTACTTTTCATAAGTGTGGACAAGATATATCGTTACGTGGTCAATATTTTTTCTATTTGGCTAACAATATTTCCTATTTGGCCAAGATATTTTCCATTTGGTTAACATATGTTCCTACTTTTTATAAGTTTGGGTGATATATTTCTCTGTTTGGCCGATACCTTTTCATACTTGCTTAACAAAGTTTCGTACTTTTCCTAAGTTATTTTGGGGGGTATTTCGTTACGTGGTCAATATTTTCCCCATTTGGCTAACAAGTTTTCCTTTTTTTCATAAGTGTGGACAAGATATATCGTTACGTGGTCAATATTTTTTTCTATTTGGCTAACAAATTTTATTATTTGGCCAAGATATTTTCCATTTGGTTAATATATGTTCCTACTTTTTATAAGTTTGGGTGATATATTTCTCTGTTTGGTCGATCCCTTTTCATACTTGCTTAACAAAGTTTCGTACTTTTCCTAATTTTCTTGGGGGATATTTCGTTACTTGGACAATATTTTCCCCATTTGGTTAACAAATTTTCCTATTTGGCCAAGATATTTTCCATTTGGTTAACATATGTTCTTACTTTTTATAAGTTTAAGTGATATATTTCTCTGTTTGGTCGATACCTTTTCATACTTGCTTAACAAAGTTTTGTACTTTTCCTAAGTTTGTTGGGGGATATTTCGTCACTTGGACAATATTTTCCCCATTTGGCTAACAAATTTTCCTATTTGGCCAAGATATTTTCCATTTGATTAACATATGTTCCTACTTTTTATAAGTTTGGGTGCTATATTTCTCTGTTTGGACGATACCTTTTCATACTTGCTTAACAAAGTTTCGTACTTTTCATAAGTTTGGTTGGGGAATTTCGTTACTTGGTCAATCTTTTTTCTCCTTTGGCTAACAAATTTTCCTATTTGGCCAAGGTATTTTCCCTTTGGTTAAAATATGTTCCTACTTTTTATAAGTTTGGTTGATATATTTCTCTGTTTGGTCGATACATTTTCATACTTGCTTAACAAAGTTTCGTACTTTTCATAAGTTTGGTTTGGGTATTTCGTTACTTGGTCAATCTTTTTTCTCATTTGACTAACAAATGTCCCTACTTTTCATAAGTGTGGACAAGATATATCGTTACGTGGTCAATATTTTTTTCTATTTGGCTAACAAATTTTCCTATTTGGCTAAGATATTTTCCATTTGGTTAACATATGTTCCTACTTTTTATAAGTTTGGGTGATATATTTCTCTGTTTGGTCGATACATTTTCATACTTGCTTAACAAAGTTTCGTACTTTTCATAAGTTTGGTTTGTGTATTTCGTTACTTGGTCAATCTTTTTTCTCATTTGACTAACAAATGTCCCTACTTTTCATAAGTGTGGACAAGATATATCGTTACGTGGTCAATATTTTTTTCTATTTGGCTAACAAATTTTCCTATTTGGCTAAGATATTTTCCATTTGGTTAACATATGTTCCTACTTTTTATAAGTTTGGGTGATATATTTCTCTGTTTGGTCGATACATTTTCATACTTGCTTAACAAAGTTTCGTACTTTTCATAAGTTTGGTTTGGGTATTTCGTTACTTGGTCAATCTTTTTTCTCATTTGACTAACAAATTTCCCTACTTTTCATAAGTGTGGACAAGATATATCGTTACGTGGTCAATATTTTTTTCTATTTGGCTAACAAATTTTCCTATTTGGCTAAGATATTTTCCATTTGGTTAACATATGTTCCTACTTTTTATAAGTTTGGGTGATATATTTCTGTATTTGACCAATAATTTTAATATTTTGTCTAACATATTTTCTTATTTGACGGTTGAAGTGGTACATAGAACGTGTACTTTTGTCTGGTTGTGAAGTGTAGTACTGAGCAGGTACACTGACAAAAACATATATTGGTCTTGGAAATGGTTTTCTGGAGAAAGATGTAAAGACACTAAGGACACATAGAAAGAAAATGAAAGTGTGGCTATCTAATTTGATACGTGATAACGTCGCTGATTATGACGGCGGACATGTGACCTGTCATGTTACGTGCATTGCCTAAGGTTGAATCAGGGCAGTTTGTTGTGTTTGTGTGCATCTGTTAACACCCACTACCCACTCGTCGCTGTATGACCCGATAGTTGTTACGTACAGATACGATTTCCCCGACTAGCCTCTGTGATCACAGCTCTGTACTATGAATATGAGAAAGGCTTAGTCGGACACTGTGGTGATTTGTTTACATGCGCGTATGGGGTTTTCGAGACCAGTTTATGTTGTATTGATGCCCGAGTGTCCTTTGGTGTAACCGGATAACACTAGGACTACACGGTTATAGAAAGGAGAGAGAGAGAGAGAAGGGTGACCCTTTTAGCCTTCGGCTGCAATGTTGATGATGCAGTGTATTCACTCCTATATACAGTGATCATCATACGTTAGGTTCCTTGACTCGACAACCGATAGGACACCCTTTTTCTATAGTTTCCCTCTTAACCACGTGTCTAAGATGTACCATTACCCCTGTGACCAGATTCGCCGCCGTCTTTGAACATTTCTGATATTAGCGACGTGTTCCACGTGTATCGTTATGTGTGTCACTGGATCCATCGCCATCTTTGACCGGTTGAATCATTAACCCCGTGTTCTGGCTGTACCATTATACATGTTATCGGAAGCAGGGAATTCTTTGATTGTTTTAGCCAGTGAGCCTTTTCTTGGATGTACCATTACACATGGGATAGACTACAAGTCCATATTTGACCAGTTTTAGCGAATGAGACGTAGTCTGGTTGTAGCAATTACCCACGTGTGATAGGGTGCGACACTATCTTTGACCGGCTGTAACTATTGTCCATGTGTGTCGACTGTACCACTAGGTGCTATTGATCAATACAAAATCAGTGCTCGAGGCGCTCCTGTCAGGGAAATTGCCGATAGTAAGGACATTACTTTCTGAACTTAGCAGTCGGCATAACGTCTTGATCATTTCATCGATCACTTTAACCATCATCATGTCACTACACATACCATACCCTACAATTTAAGTGATCCTTCGACCACTTGATCACTGGTTGACCGCTACTTGACCATGTCATCGATCACTTTAACCACTACCATAATCTTAGGGACATCGTTCTCTACAATTTAAGTGGTCACTCGACCACTTGACCACTACTTGACCATTGGTTGACCACTACTTGACCACTAATTTACCACCCTTTAATCATCACCATATCATTATAACCACTTTTCCCTAAAATTTCCTCACTTGACCACTAGTTGACCACTGCTTGACCACTAATTTACCACCCTTTAAGCATCACCATATCATTACAATCACTGTTCCCTAAAATTTCCCTAAAATTTTCGTCACTTAACCAACACTTGACCACTACTTGACCACTACTTGACCACTAATTTACCACCCTTTAAGCATCACCATATCATTACAATCACTTTTCCCTAAAATTTTCCTTACTTGACCACCACTTGACCACTGCTTGACCACTGCTTGACCACTAATACCTGGTACCCACCCCTTACCGCCGAATGATACTACACTATATCCATTACAATCAGCGATCTTTAGCTTTCAAGGTTTCATTTGTAACACGTGTTATGTTAGTGAATAAGCTACTATGAACATCTACATAGCACTAATAACCACCCTTATCAACTAATTTCACTAACCCATACCCACTACTATCCCTACCGCACCTATTATTCGTACACCACCAATGCCCTAACAGTTCAAAATATTTTAACACACCACTCACCCACGTTTTTACAACCCGTTACTTAATGACTTTTCCGTATGCACTCCTTCCACGTCTGTTATGAACCGACCACCGTCACACCCGCCGGAGATTTTCCCACACTTGCCGACGTATAACTCCCCGGTACTACCTTCCAGAATTTTCCACTATGCCGCTACTTATTTAATATGCCTTGTATTGTTTATACATGATTTAATAAAAATTATTATATACCTGATAGTGTTTAAACCAGAACCGTCTAGTCTCACCCACGCGCCCACCCCCTCGCCACCACCCCGCACCCCGTCGTTATTTATTTTTATTTTTTTATTTTATTTTATAATAATTAATTAAAAATTTTATACACTCACTCAATAGTTATCTGCCCTTAGAAACATAAAATCTTAGAATTATCGCCCTTAGATATGACCTAGATACCACCCCTTACACCACCCAACTATGTGACCGAGGGGGAGTGAAAATCAACCGAGGTCAAGGTCAATCCACAGGTCAATCCACCAAATTCTAACCGAAACGTCCATTGTATACTACTCATATATGGGCCTACCATCAGATATTGACCACATATATGGGCCTACCATCAGATATTGACCACATATATGGGCCTACCATCAGATATTGACCACATATATGGGCCTACCATCAGATATTGACCACATATATGGGCCTACCATCAGATATTGACCACATATACGGGCCTACCATCAGATATTGACCACATATATGGGCCTAACATCAGATATACAACATAGCTCATCATCATCTCATCATCATCTCATCATCATCTCGTCTTGTTCCTCTTGCACCTTGCGGTTACGAAGTGAAGCATAAACAGCTGGAGAATATCCATTTATGTGCTTCACATATCGTGATCCCCGTGGATTCTGTTATTTCCTCAGTCCAGCGTTTACATGGCCGACTTCTTCTTCTGCTTCCATCTAGATGGATTAAGGCGGTAGCATGGAAGAATATCATCAGCAGAGTTGATCCAGAACACCAGACACCGGGATGTGTGGAAAGCTATGAACACCTACGTCAGCTGGCACGGCACTTGATGATGATTAGCATAGCTTTTTGGTTTATACTGTTAGTTGGTAGCCAAGTTGAATGGCTAAACCATTTAACTTGCTTTTGCTTAAGAAATCTAGCGCTGCTATAACCCTAATTGAGTTCTGATTACTTCATTTCTGATTTTATTTATTCTCGATACGCAAGGCATAAAAAGGGTCCATTAATACTTTATGTAATGACATTTAAGTTTTATTATTGACCATATAATAAATTGAATGCGTACTGGTTTATATAAATGTGTGACTAGCACATAGAATAGGAAATTAAATTTAAAGGCTAAATGTCGTGGTAGGGCACGCCAGCCCTAAGCCGGCAAATGGTCTAGGATCAAAGATCCGACAAGCGGACAGTAGAGCATTGCTTTGCGTATCTGGCAGCTTCTGCAGCTCGTCTTTATTCCAGATGTGTTGGTGCTGCCTTTCGTCTGGAGTAAACTACCGCAGACAGGTCGAGACGGGGATCGCCTGCATGGGCAACACATGGTCTTTACAATTCAGCACAGGCTTTGTCGGCTCCGTGGCGAAGGCGTTACTGACGCAGTTCGTAAACCGGCATACCACGTTCGAAACACAGCTGTGAGCGATTTGGCAGCAGACCGACTTGCGTTTATTTTTTTAAGGACATGGTATAGGTTCTGGTCGTTCAGAAAGCAATGGCAAAATACTGAACGTAAACTTGCCCAGGAATCACGAACAGCTAAAAAATGATGGGGTTGACGGCTACGTCCTGTAAAGGATATGCAACTAACTTAGTACTATGGAGAGGTTATTATTCCGTTTTGTGAAGCCCAGTAACTATCGTCTGCCAAAACCGCAAGGTGCCAGTACAGGGACGAACACTGTACACACAATACCCCCAGTGCGTGTAAAATATCCTTCAATTTTTACCTTTTACTTACTTACATTAGGGAAGTTGGTAATCCGTTCCTTTCATATTGTAATTACTTCCTTGTTCACGATAAAACGAATTAACAGGAAATGAATTAACAGGAAATCACACCACACTTGATGTGAAGAACATTTCCGCACATCAAAGCAACGCCTGTAATGAACGTCGCTATTATATGTTTCAGCAATATTTTTCATTATTTCTGGTACACGATAGGTCCATGTGTTTACGTCACCATCATCATCATCATCATCATCATCATCATCATCATCATCATCATCATCATCAAGTGTCTTGCCGGCTGGCGAGGGCGATAATGCCTCTCAACAAATTGCTATCTCCGACGGTATAGATCAGTTCATGTGTTGACTACCGTCCGTGTCATGACACAAGACTGCCAAGGATCGTCTTATGCTGTCTTCCTCTATCTCTCTTTCCGCAAATCTTTCCGGCTGTACGCCATGTTCCAGTTTTTGTCTTCTCATAACATGGCCAAAAAGGATGACTGCCTCTTTCTGATGTTTGTGATAAGTTTGTCTTTGCCACTTAGCTTACCTCAAAATATCCAGATTGCTCATTTTGACTGACCAATTGATTGTCAGCATTTTTCTATAAAACCACATCTCCAAGGCTTCTGGGTAGTGTGTTGTTTTTTTCTTCCTGTTTACTAATTGTCCAAAATTCGCAGCCGTATGTTAAAGCTGGTTCTATGTAACATGCAAGAACATGCTTTTTTAACTGTCAAGGACAATATTGTACAAAACGTTCTTCATTTGATAGAATACAGGTTTTGCTTATCTTGTTCTGTTCTTTATCTCAGTGATGATCTTCCATCTGATGTTATCAATGTGCCTATATATCTGAATATCTGAACTTGCCCCAAAATAACGTCATTTACCTTAATTGCACATTTAGGCACACTGTATGTCTTTGTTATCACCATAACTTCTGTCTTTCTAGTATTCAAACTAAGGCCCATTATTTTTCACTTTCTACAACCACTGTATCTATCATTTCCTGTAGATCCCTCTGACTTGCTGATATCAAGACAGTGTCATTTGCATAACATAAGTTATTTATATTTTGTCCACCAACCAGAATCCCTGACATATTTTCTGTAGGTCTCATTATATGTTCATTGTACAATGAGAACAAATCACGAGACAGACAACCTTGTCTGTCACACTCCTTTAAACTCTGATATGTTCCTACCAGGTTGTTGATTATTATGGCTGCAGTTTGCTGCCAATATATGTTCTTTATTATTCGCAGATCTTTGCCGTCAATGTTCAGTTGCTTTAGTAATTGTATTATTTCGTCATATTTCACATTATCAAATGTTTATATACCGCCCCATTCATTCTTAGTGTTAGGGACGTTAGCGATGTTGATAGCGAACTGCGTTGGTAAAGCCATGAACACGGCCGGACGCGGGTTCGAGGCCTGGGCTTGTCCCTTGTCAAAGTGAGGAAAAGATTGACCAACCATTTAACTTACCCACTTTGCTACGGAGACACTCAGAACTTGATAGAATAAGCTTATAACTGATTATAGCTGTAGGTCTTTAATAATTGTGTTGAACTATACTTCTGCTAGCTGGCCGGAAGGGCGAAGGCGCGAGACTGACACAAATCTGCTGCTTGGCACTGGTGAATACATGTTAGTTATTCCTGATTATATTCCTTCCTACAGACTAATTTGTTGCGTCCTCTTACCTACTTTCCTAATGTAAGTAAAAGTAAAAATTAAAGGACATTTTCACACGCACTGGGGGTATTGTGTATATAGGGCAAGACCCTGTATTGGCACCTTGCCGTCTTGACAGACGATAGTTATTGTACTTCAAAATATTCGCAAAATAACCTCTCCATAGCACAAAGCCTGGGCTGATTTGTAAAGATCATGTGTTGGCAATGTAGCACGTTCCCTCTCTCGCCCTGCCTAATTTACTCCACAGGAAAGATAACATCAATACATCTAGAATAAGACAAGCTGCAGGAGCTGCCGTATCAGCAAAGCAATGCTCTAACTGTCCTCTTGTCGGAGCTTCGATTCTAGACGAGTTGCCGACCAAGGCTTAGGGCCTGGTTTGCCGTGCCTTGACATTTAGTTTTTAAATTGCATTTCCAATTCTATATGCTAGCCCCACATTTGTATAAACCAATCGACATTCGAAGGTCATGTGGTCAATATCGAAGCATAAATGCCATTAAGTAAAGCTGAATCTCCGTGGCCGTCTGCCTCGCGCCCCGAAGGTTGTGGGTTACATTCGGTTCACTGCGAATACTTACGAGGGGTCGTCGCTGAAGCTATGAAGTTCGTGCTTTGTGCGAGGCATTCGGCAGGGCGTCCCGCGGAAAGAGACCGAACCATATAGGATAAAACCCGGTGCAATGAAGTAGATCTTCTTTTAAACAATGTTTTCAAACTAACTAGCTCTGTAATCACTATGACCCATGTTGATTCTCACTAATGATTTCAATATCTTGAGAGTAATTAACTTTTTATATTTGCTCACAGCGACGATATTGCTCCGTCCCATTTATCTATGGGAATATCATTTCTCCCTGTTTAATCCAAAACTTCCATAAATTATCCCCTGGTTGTAATATTCCACGTCTGTTCCTTCTTACATCGATCGTTTTATGAATCTCGGCTATGGCTTTTTGTTTCATACTGAACATTTTGCCAGCTAATGGCTGGACTCGTTTGAGCCAGCCGCTCTTAACTCTTAACGAACTAGGTTTAAAAACTCTTAGTGTGTGTAACTGTCACTGTTATTACTACCTAGAGATATGATCGTATCTTGTAGTAGGGAAAGGTGTGTATATGTGTGTGTGTGTGTGTGTGTGTGTGTGTGTGTGTGTGGAGTGGGGGAGGAGGGAAAAGGGGGGGGGGGGTGGGGTCCTTGAGCTTGAGGAATTAAGGCCACCTGACTAGTGCAGTCGCTGCGAGCTGTGCAGGTTAAGGTTTTTATCCCCTGACAGAAAAGCGGTATGCTACCAAACCGTCCACAGCTGTGTATCGAACGCGGTATGCGGGATTACGAAGTGCCTTCGTAACCCCTTCGCAAAAAGAAAAAAAAACGGTATTATTAGATCAATCAATCAATCAGGTGCCGTCTTCGCAATGAAGGTTGGCTGCAATGGATCTCTAACACTGACTGTCTCTCGCTTTGACTGTACATTCTGTCAGGCTGATGTTCGTCCATCTCTTGATGTTGTCCCCCCACTTATATCGTTGTCTACCTCTTGCTCCCTTGCCTCAACCTTGCCTTCCAGTATGGTTTTTTATAAGAGTATCATGTCTTTTAACGTGGCCAAAATATTTCACTTGTCTCCTGTTTATTTCTTTCATCAACTCTCTCTTCATTCCCAGTTTTTCTAGGACCTCTGCATTTGATTGTTTTTGTTTCCATGAAATACGACCTATTCGTCTGTATATCCACATCTCCAGTACTTGCTCAAATAATCTTTTGACAAGCGAATGTTTCCTTTAGGCTTATGATTGGCGTTTCAAGCTCCGGTGAGGGCCGGGAATTTTTCCCCTGGTATCTGTGTAGTGAGATCGAACGACCGTGTGTATTGTTGCACACGTAAAAAATCCCTTGGCAGTTGGAAACCGAATAATAGTAGCCTAACGGCGCTGCCCGGGCAAAATTTCGAGTTAAAAATCCACCCAAAGTATTTCAGGATCCTCACCGGCGCTACGGAGTTCATGCACTGAGCTGCGTTTCTCCTGACTCAGGCTTTAGTTAGGAGTAGAACGGAGCACTTATTGGTTACACCCGTGTGACCTGATGTTGATCTGTCGACTAAACTAAACTAAAGTAAAATTACGACTTCAGTCTGTTTACAATGAAATACCTAATGCCCTTAAAGAGAACAATGCAATATTGTTCCTTATATAACAAACAATATTTTCTCGTTCAATGTTTCATGTAGTTGTATCTGTGAGTGTTTGTTGGTTGTGTGCTGTTGTAAGTTTTGGCCGCAATGTCCATTTTGTTACGTGTGGTAGTGTTCTAGTAAATTTACTGATTCTACTTCTCGTGTTTTGATGATTCTTTCATTGACGAGAAAGATTCAGTCTTGGCTTACCCCAGCTAGTCCATGTGTGGTGTTCTGAATACAATCTTGGCTTATCCCAGCTATTCTATGTGTTGCGTTCTGAATACAATCTTGGCTTACCCCAGCTACTCCATGTGTGGTGTTCTGAATACAATCTTGTTTCATACTAGCTAGTCCATGTGTGGTGTTATGAATGCAATCTTGTTTCATACTAGCTAGTCTATGTGTGGTGTTCTGAATACAATCTTGTCTCATACTAGCTAGTCCATGTGTGGTGTTCTGAATACAATCTTGTCTCATACTAGCTAGTCCATGTGTGGTGTTCTGAATATAATCTTGTCTCATACTAGCTACTCCATGTGTGGTGTTCAGAATACAATCTTGGCTTACCCCTGCTAGACCATGTGTTGCGTTCTTAATACAATCTTGGCTTACACCAGCTAGTCCATGTGTGGTGTTCTGAATACAACCTTGGCTTACCCCCGCTAGTCCATGTGTCGTCCTGTTAAGCAACTAATTCTAACGGAAAGAGGTGGAGAGTTATTTCGGCACACCGTGATGCCAGGGACAGTCTGCTAAAGACCTGCTACACGAGACAGGCAATCAAATCGCCTGCTGTAGAACATTTACCAAATGTTGATTCAGGCCTACCCAGTTGGATCCTTCTCGGCGACACGGAATTCATGCTTTGTACTAACTAAGTAACTAAGTAACTAAGTAACTAACTAACTAACTAACTAACTAACTAACTAACTAACTAACTAACTAACTAACTAACTAACTAACTAACTGACTGACTAACTAACTAACAAGATAACTAACTAACTAACTAGCTAACTAAATAACTAGCTAGCTAACTAACTAACTAATCAACTAACTAATTAAATAAATAGCTAGCTTGCTAGATAACTAACTATTTATCTAACAAACTAACTAAATAACTAACTAGCTAACTAACCAGCTGACTAACTAATTAAGGAACTAACTAGGTAGCTAACTCACAATCTAACTAGCTAACTAACCAACTAACCAGCTAACTAACGAACCAGCTAACTAACTAACTAACTAACTAACTAACTACCTATCTAACTAACTAACTAACTAACCAACTTACCAACCAACCAACTTACCAACCAACCAACAAACCAACCAACCAACCAACCAACCAAGCAACCACATAATCAACCAACCGACCAACCAACAGACCAACCAACCAACCAACCGACCAACCAACCAACTAACTAACTAACTACCTACCTACCTAACTAACTAACTAACTAACCAACTTACCAATCAACCAACTTACCAACCAACCAACCAACCAACCAACCAACCAACCAACCAACCGACCGACCAACCAACCAACCAACCAACCAACCAACTAACTAACTAACTAACTAACTAACTATTTACTTAATTAATTAACTAACTAACTGGCTAACTAGCTGACTGACTGACTAAATGACTGACGAAATTAACTAACTAATTAATTTATTAACTAACTATCTAAGTAACTGACTGACTGACTAACTAACAAATTGACTCACTGACTGATGGCCTGACTAACTAATAAACTAACTAATTAACTAACTAATTAACTAACTAATTAACTAACTAATTAAATAACTAACTAAATAACTACCTAACCAAATAGCTAGCTAACTAACTAATGATTCATTACAAGCCAAATCCGAAGACATATGATCACTCGTACATAACATATCTCACAAATAACATGCAAACAGACACACAAGAAACCACATTAATCACTGCGCTACCAGCTCAGACATTTCATAATCGCAAGTGAGTACTCACACACATTATTGTATCGATTCCGAATTCTGGGCAGGAAATTAAATCGCCCTAATCGATCACGTCCAGCGCCCATTGAGCTCTCATTCTGTTTCATTCCAATCTAGACCTCTATTTAATCTGCATTCTGTCTTTCTCAGTCTTTTATCAATCTCATTAATCTTAGTCTCTCTCTCCCTTCCTCCTTCTTTCTCTCTCCTTCTCTCTCTCTCTCTCTCTCTCTCTGGGCTCTCTCTCTCTTTCTCTCTCTCTCTCTCTCTCTCTCTCTCTCTCTCTCTGGATAGAATGTTAGACGGGCATGCGTGCCCAATTCTTAACCCTTTGAAAATAAAATGTGTTCGTTCGTTCGTTCTCTCTCTCTCCCTCTCTTTTCAATCTCTCTCTATCTCTATCTATATATCTCCTTCCACCTCCTTTCGTTCTTATTCTCCACACACATATCTTTGGGTGAGTCTCTCTGTCTGTCTGTCAACCGCTCCCTCTCTTCATCCATTCTTAACCCTTTGAAAATAAAGACTTTCGTTCGTTCGTTCATCCATCCATCCATCCATCCATCCCCCTCCATCTATTCATCCATCCATCCATCCCTCCAACCATCCATCCATCAATTTATCCATCCATCCAAGCATATATCCACCCATCCATCAATCCCTCCATCCATCCATCCATCGATAAATCGATCGATCCATCCATCCATTCCCCCATCCATCCATCCATTCATCCATTCATCCATCCATCCACCCACCCATCTATCCATCCATCCGTCTATCCATCCATTCATCCACCCATCCATCCATCCGTCTATCCATCCATTCATCCACCCATCCATCCATCCATCCATTCATCCATCCATCCACACATCCATCCATCCATTCATCCATCCATCCATTCCCCCATCCATCCATCCATCCACCCATCTATCCATCAGTCCATCTATCCATCAATCCATTCCCCCATCCATCCATCCATCCCCCCATCCATCCATCCATCCATCCATCTATCCATCTATCCATCCATTCATCCATCCAGCCAATTAGCACCCGATGGATGATGTAGTCAATACCACGCCTCCCGCCCTTACGTCCAAGAACATATTCTGTTACCTATTTTAAACCGGTCGGCGCCTGTGACTTAGGGGTTAGTAAAACGCAGATTCAGAATTGTCCAACACAGCACGTCCCGGGTTCGAAATAGGCCGCGGACGATTTGGAAGCAGTTCACTTTGCGTTGATTTCGATGGAAGGCGACGTCGGCCGTTCTAAAAACAATGATAAACTAGGGAACGTATAATTGCTTAGTGAATCTCAAAGAGCTAATAAATGATGGAGTTGATAGCAACGTCATGTAAAGTTATTTTAAATTGGGTCGACTTTGGAGCTGATATTAAATTTTTAAAAGCTTCGCCTGATAAAAAGGATTAATGTGTTATATATCGCCATCGTTGCCCAGGGGAGGTCAGTATACAGGTTTAACACAGCGTTAAAATAAGGCCAGACAGAAACATCAATGATTAACTCTTTGCCACACCAATGTCATACTCGGTGCCAATAAAAGATGCACGACTGAAGGTAAAAGTACAGGTTATCCCGTGGTAGATAGGGTTGTGAAGTGTTAGCCTTCACATGTGCTAGCTTAGGCATAATAAGGTAGGGTGATTAGCTACCGTGATTGGTATTGCCTCTTCGTAGGAATGGTTAAAGTTAGTTGCAAGTTGTTTGTGTTTACAAAGTGTTGCAATCATCCCCATAATTTATTGACTTTTTGCGATTTACTAGATAATTTTACATTCAGTAGTTGTTCCAATTTTTTTTTCTGAATGCTCATGTCATCGAAATCAACGCGAAGCGATCTGCACAGCTATCGGTTCCCAAACCGCGAGGCGATGTTGCTGCACAGAACTGAAACCTGATTAATAGGTGGCCATTCAAATCCTTTCACTACATAGGATTGAACCTGCGCCCACTTTGTTGAGAAGTAGGATTACGTACTTCACTGATTAAGTGCCATGTGATGATTAATCGTATCTGTCGTGGGTTTATAGATCGCCGAAAGGTTGCCACTAAATTCAACATGCCTGCTACTCACTGATTAAGTGCCATGTGATGATTAATCGTATCTGTCATGGGTTTATAGATCGCCGAAAGGTTGCCACTAAATGCAACATGCCTGCTACCGCATTAACAACTTCGTCGCTTCAATCGTTCGGTTCCTCCAACCATTAGTCTCTCCAATCCTCGGTTCCTCCAATCATTTGTCTCTCCACTCTTCGGTTCTACCAACCATTAGTCTCTCCAACCCTCAGTTCCGCCAACCATTAATCTCTCCAATCCTCGGTTCCTTCAATCATTAGTCTCTCCAATCCTTGGCTCCTCCTACCATTAGTCTCTCCAATTCTCGGTTCCTCGAAACACTCGTCAATCCAACTATTCGTCCATCCAACTCTCCGTCCCTTCAAACACCCGTCCCTCCAAACACCCGTCCCTCCAACTCTCCGTCCCTCCAAACACCCGTCCTTTCAACTCTCCGTCCCTACAAACAACCGTACCTCCAAACACCCGTCCCTCCAAACGCCCGTCCCCCCAACTCTCTCTCTCCCCCCTCCAACAATCAGCTGCTCCAACCAACCTCTCCCCCCTCCTCCAAACCAACGCCCATTGCATTCATCTATACATCAGCCTCCTTCATTCAACCACATATCCCTGTATGCATTAATCTAACCCTCCCCCAACCCACCCAATCAGCATCTTCTTCTCCCATCCACTAAACTACCTCTCTAAACAAATCTCCCCTAGCTTACCTGAACTAACAAACTTCCCAAACAACAATCCATCTACTACCCCCGAGAACAATCTAAACGCTTTTAAAACACCTACTGGTCGTTCACACAAAGACATACAATCATCCCTGCACAACTCATATATCACACAGCGGCGTTTTCTAGAGTAGCAGCAACTTGCCATTAAGCGACTTGCCCCTACCGACTAACCAGCAACCTAGTTTTATGTTCACCTTTTCCTCCCAGATCTCCCTCCCCCTCTTCCTCCCCCCCCCCTTTTCCAACCACCATATACACATACACGCATACACAACCTGTCTGTTCCCCAACCACATTTTCGCTGCTGCGGCGGTTCCATCGGCATGTCTACAGTTTCCCCAAGACAATGCCAACATGTATTGAGGTCGCTGTGCTGAACACGTGTAGCGACACAGCAATGCCCGCCAGTTCTTAGTGTGTAGTTCTCTCAGCACTATCCCACAAACAGAGTAGGTCATTCTAACACTCTTTACATGAGACCAGTAATGGCGGGAAATTGACGTGTGTGTTCTGGCGTTTTAATATCACGTGTTCGTTTCTACCAAAACATGGTTTAGTTCACTATCACAACATGTGTTTTTGTTGTAAGATTGTGTGTTATTAAGTTAAAAATAACGTGTGTTCTTTTATTACCAAGACGTGCGCTCTTTTACTACCATTACTTACTTATTCCTGTGTCATCAAATTAGCCTGTAGTGTTGTTTTTATTTATTTTGTTCCCTCTTCAATATCCCGTGCAACCCTCCTGGGTAATAAATATGTAGTATTTAGTACACAGTGCATAGTATAGTATTAATTTTCTTTGTAATTGTACCTAGATATCGTTTTTCAGCACATCTAACATTAATTTATAATGTATCTTGTGTGTAGTTTGAATTCGGCGAATTAACTTAACAGTTGTAAAGTGTGTCATTTTCCCCTGTATGTGTAAATAATTTCTGAAGGACGTCCGGGTTTTCCCCATAGTTAGCGCAGAAAGGTGCTTTTCTTTCTTGTGGTTTAGTTTAGTGTAAAGTGTAATGCTATTTCCAAAGAATTGTCCTTGTTTTCTTGTAATAGATATCATAACATTCCGGACAACCCCATAGATCCCCGTCTTCCCTTGCAAATGCTGCCAAGGAACGTTTGAAATGGTATAACATCGTGCGAGGGCCATATACAATTATCAGCGTAAAGATTAATTAGTCTGCCATATGTGGTGAAACATTTATTTAATTAACTCACCCCTAATCTGATGGCTGTAATTGCTTCTCTTTGTTGAAGAGTGCCTTTAGCTGGAATTAATGATGTTGCTACTAGATTTATTGTTTGTTTTTGAAGCTCCCAGATTAATTTAATTTCAAGTGCCAACTGCTGTTGCTTTGGCAGGGCCAGATCAAATGATTTCGTAGGCTATATATGGCCCGCGGGCCATGTGTTCCCCGTCCTCGGTGTAGATGAAGACCGTTCAGTCGTACAATGGTTGTAGACACGTTGTACCTCACATTGTAGACAGGTTCTACCTCACATTGTAGACAGGTTCTACCTCACATTGTAGACAGGCTCTACCTCACATTGTAGACAGGTTCTACCTCACGTTGGTTGTAGACAAAACCAACCAGCATACAACCCAACAGGAACTGACCTTCAAAGGGCATAGCATGCATGGCTGCGGTCCTAAACTCCACTAGGAGCCTGAAATGAAGAAGAAGAAGAAGAAGAAGAAGGAGAAGAAGAAGAAGAAGAAGAAGAAGAAGAAGAAGAATATATTAAGAGAGATTCTGGGTTAGATAGTTTCATATTTTCGTGTTTTGTTTTCAAGACTGTCTAGACAGGTCGGTCCCAGTTTGTTGACTCTCACTGCCCTTTCTTTAACATTAGAACTGGTCACCCAATCCCATAATACCGTGACCCAAGACGTGAAAAATTACCACCTTTTCACACTCCTTCAGCCTAATCTGCCATAGGGTTACCGTTAGCTGCACTGTGTTTACAAACACTTCAGTATGGTAATCATTCCCGAACTGGCCGCGGCCTTCCGGTGGCTGTAATCGTTCCTTTGTCGGTTGCAGCGCTGTATAATGTAAAGTGAGTTAATGCACGCAGTTGACCTTTGTGTCACGTTCGACCTTCCCAAAAGTTGTTTACCTCCAACAAGCAAGAGTTAGAGCGGTTTAAAACAGTTGGAACTGCATCCGCTAACTCCGGCGATCAAAAGTGCAAGGTGCGCCAATTTTTAAAACCTGTTTACCGCGCACATACACACACACATACACACACTCACTCACTCACACACACACAGGGTTCCAAATGTTGCTGTATGTAGCCGAGGCGCGGTGTTGGGGTGAGCGCCCAACATTGCTCAAATACCTCAATGGCTCGTGAATACATAACCTATGCAGCAAAAGTCCAACTCCTGGCCTTCACGTGGCGGGCCTGTTTAAACTAACAGGAGAAGGGGCGACGGCGAGTCTCTGGCGCCGGAAAATAACCAGTATGCTCTAGATGTGTATGCACGGACATGCATGCGCAGACAGGCGTGTGCGCGCGTACACATCTACACTCGAGTGAGACCACAGTCTGCTCTAGCAAAGAAAGGTGCTGAAGACGGAGGCAACCAGCCAAGAGGCGCACCACAGAAATCAGGATGCCACGCAATCACGCAAAATGGAATATGTCGACTACTGCTAATCGTTATGGTGCTCGCCCTGCTTTGGACCCCCAGGCAGGTGCAGTGCCGGGCCCTATGTCTCGAAAGGGTCCAACCCCAACTACTGGAGGTCCTTCTCAGATGTCCTGTGGAGCCAGGGGACATGAGAATAGGACGACTGGCCATACTAAACTAAGACTTAAAATAATGCACTGGAATGCGGAGGGAGTCAGCAACAAAAAAGTTGAATTAGAAAACATCCTGGACAAAGAGAAAGTAAGCATATGTTGCTTGCAAGAAACTCACCTCAATGAAAATATAGCCTTCAAAATCAGAGGCTACCAGTGTTACCGATCTGACCGAAAGAACAGGCGAAAAGGTGGGATACTGACCCTTGTAAGAAATAACATCATGGCTTCCCAAATCAAAGTCTACATGGAAGGGGCTGAGTATCAGACACTTAAACTTAAGACAGGTAATACAGATCTACATCTGATCAATTACTACTGTCCAAGTGACCGCCCACAGGCACTGGACACTCTACCACTAAAAGAAAAAATGATTGTGTGTGGCGATTTCAACAGCCACTCGCAGAGCTGGGGCTATGATCACATGGACCAGAGAGGAGAGAGACTGGAAGACTGGCAAGATGAGAATAGATTCATGTTGATTAACAAGCCGTCCGACCCACATACTTTCTACTCGAGATCATGGCACTCTTCAACTACACCTGACCTGGCTTTTCATTCACCAGACCTGGGGTGGAACATTACACGAACTGTTGGGAAACAACTTGGTGGCAGTGACCATCGGCCAGTCTTTCTAACCGTAGAAAATGAGCTTGTAAGTGAAAGCAGCACCCTCTCGAGGTGGAACTACAAGAAAGCAGACTGGGCAATGTACAAGCATCGCATCAGCATACTGGTTAGAAACCTGAACACTGAGAAAGACATAAATAAAGCAGTTGAAGAGTTTGGGAAATGCATACTACAGGCAGCGCGAGAAACAGTACCAAGAGGAGCCCGTAAACAATATAAACCCTACTGGAGTAGTGAACTGGAACAGTTGCATAATGATGTTGAAGTGTGTAGAAAGCAAGCAGAGGCCACACCCAGCCAAGAGCACCACAATAAATTCCAGCATGCAAAAGCCAAATTTCAAAGGGCCAAGCTGCAGGCTAGACGGAAAAGCTGGCAGGAGAAAACGGAGTCTCTGAACTTTGAAAGAGACACAAGGAAATTGTGGAAGCTAATAAAACAGCTTAATGACGAGGGCACAGGGAGAAACTCAAAAATTGCACTACATAAAGATGGAAAAATCTTAACAAGAAAGCAAGCAGCTGACCATTTTGCGGACTCGTTCGCACAAGATAGCAATATCAAAATTAGTCCAGAGAATCAACAAGAGATTCGAGAGAAACGACAACATACAGGACAGAAGGAAATAGTACATGAGGTTCTGGAGGCACCCATCACAATCAGCGAACTGGAGCTAGCCATATCAAAACTGAAAATGAGAAAGTCACCAGGAGCTGATGGTATCTCCAATGAAATGATCAGGAACCTAGGAACAGAGGCCAAAACACAGCTGTTGCAGATCTTCAATAACAGCTGGACCTTAGGCAGTGTTCCACAAGCCTGGAGAGAAGCAATCATGATACCCCTCCTAAAATCAGGGAAAGATGGTTCCATTGCCTCTAGCTACAGACCAATTAGCCTCACCAGCTGTCTCTGCAAAACACTGGAGCGCATCATCAATCACAGACTGCAGTGGTACATTGAAAGTAAAAACATCCTTGTGCCACAGCAGGCTGGCTTTAGGCAGTGCTACTCTACGGAAGATCAGACAACCTACCTCTCTCAAGAAATTGAGGATGCATTCCAAGAGAAGAAGCTGGTGCTTGCGGCATGGATAGATCTGAAGAAAGCCTTTGACAAAGTCTGGAAAGAAGGTCTGATGAAGAAACTGAGAAACTGCAAAGTCAATGGAAGAATGTACAAATGGGTGAAAGCATACTTGCACAACAGAAGAGCCCGAGTACAGATAGACGGACTCAAGAGCAAGAAAGTACTACTGCGTCACGGTGTCCCCCAGGGCGGAGTCTTGTCCCCCACACTTTTTCTAATCTTCATCAATGATCTTGTTGCTCACCTACCGCATGGAATTAAAGCGGCAATGTACGCCGATGACCTAGTTCTATGGAGCACAAATGAATATGCATCAGTGGCCACCAGATTGCTACAAAGAGCTGTAGATACATTTGCTGCATGGGCAAATAGATGGTGTGTCAGCATAAACACTGACAAGTGCAGCACCACCCTATTTACCCTCTCTCCAAAACAAAAGGCAGGGATCATCCAGATAAATGGAACACCCCTAAGAGAAGATAAAGAACCAACATACCTTGGAGTAACATTTGATGGCAAGCTGACATGGAGAAAGCACATCAACAAAGCAGTAGCAAAAGCCAGAAGGAAAATAGCCATCCTGAGAAAGCTAAGTGGAACCACATGGGGAGCCAGTACGAAAATACTTAGCAAAGTTTACCAACAGAGCATACGACCACACCTGGAATATGGGTCAACTGCGTGGTGTTCAGCATCAAATACCACACTACAAGAGCTGGACAAGGTGCAAAATCAAGCACTTAGAGTCACCACAGGAGGGATGAGATCAACCCCTATAGTGGAAATGGAGAAGATGGGGAGGACACAGGCACTGAGTGAGCGCAGAGATACGAAAACGCTAATACAAGCAGAAAAGTTCCTCAGCTTGCCAGGCCACCCTATGAAGAACAGATTTGAAAACCTAGCTATGGGGCGGTTGAAAAGAAGTAGTTTTATCCACCAGGCCAAACGACTCTGCAGAGAAACCACTGATCTGCCCACAGTTGGTATCCCCCTAACAACTATTCCAGAGCGAACTCCATGGAAAGATGAGCATAGACTATCATTACAAATCCAGACAAAAGTGAGAGGAATATTTGACAAGGAAGAACAGAACAGTGTGCAGCGCAGAACAGCCACTCTCAGCTTCCTTGATGAAGAATACCCACAGGACCTCTGGATCCGAGTCTACACAGATGGGTCAGCACAAAATGCTGTTCGAAATGGAGGAGCGGGAGTGTACATAGAATACCCAAATAATACTAGGGACACAGCCAGAGTACCGACAGGAAAGTACTGCCATAACTATGATGCCGAAATTGAGGCAATCAAGATAGCAACAGAGAAATTACTAAATAACAGCAATGGTACACAACCTGTGGTGCTACTAACAGATGCAAAATCAGTACTCGAGGCGCTCCTCTCTGGGAAATTGCCAGTACTAAGGACACTACTTTCTGAACTTAGCAGTCAGCATAAAGTCACCATACAGTGGATACCATCCCACTGTGGAGTACCCGGAAACGACAGAGCTGATCAATTGGCTAAGGAAGGAGCCAAAGAGGAACAGCCTGATGTGCCCGTTACATACCACCAAAAGAAAAGAATGATCAAATCAGTCAGAAAGCCACCAAAACCTGCTCAAGATGACTACCACATTATGGACAGACCAGAACAAGTCATTATTCTGCGCCTCAGAACAGGACACAATAGATTACGCAACCACATGTATACAAAATTCAAGATTGGTGAAACAGCCATGTGCACATGTGGATTGGCGTCGCAGACAGCTGAGCACATACTCCAAGACTGCCCAAAATATAACATATCTAGGCAAACCTTCTG
>OY992887.1:29427988-29450488 GCA_963921405.1 Cepaea hortensis | reverse complement strand
TCGTGATCCATACCCATATCTTGACTTGATATGAGCTTCACTTCCACATGTCCAACATGTGAGACAGTTCTTACTTTTTCTGGTATCTCTTCTCTTTCTGTACCGTTAGCTTCTGCAATATATTGCTTAAACCCACTCCGACTTCTGAGGTGCTTGTAATTAACGTCCCCAAATCAAGGGCGAGAAGTCAATATTTTAGTCCAACTGACCGTTGTAGGGGTTGAACCCGCTGCCTCGGCATCAGCATAACGGAAGGTTAAGAGCGAGCGTAATATCCTACATGTGTTGGTTTGGCCGTGACCTAGATCGTGTGTCTGTTCGGGGATTTTTATCCTCTCCACTTGACCTTTCCGTCAAGGTTGTTGGTTTATTTGGCACTTGTGCCTTTGCCTACTGATCGAAATAAAATCAACGTGACATCACTCCGGGTAAAATATAGAGTCGATGTGACACCACTGGGTGGGGGTTGGGTGGAGGAAGAGATAGAGTCGACGTAACACCACTTCGGGTAAAATATAAAATCGACTTGATACCACTCTGGGGGAAAATGTAGAGTTGACGTGACACAACTCCGGGTAAATATAGAGTCGACGTGACACCATTCCGGCGATGTAGAGTCGACGTGACGCCACTCCAGATGGAAATATAGAGTCGACATGACACCACTCCGGAAGGAAATGTATAGTAGACATGACACCACTTCATGCAAAATATAATAGAGCGGACAAGGCACAACTTAAGGCAAAATAAAGAGTGGACATGACAAAAATGCATAAAACGTAGAATCTACACCATAGAACTCTGGACAAAATAGTGAATAGAGGTATCACTCGACACAAAATATGCAATTAACATGACAACACTCTGGGATAAATATAGCATCGACATTCCAACACTTTTTTTCGCATATCCTTTACAGGGCATCGCTGTCAACATCAGCATCTTTTAGCTGATTGTTGATTTCTTGGCAAGATTACGCCCAGTGGTTTGTCATTGCTTTCTGAGCGACTGGCTCACATCCCCCGTAAGTTACCAACGCGGCGAGAACCGCTACCGATTCTCGTGATAGTTACGTTCCTCACGTGGATATACGGGATTACGGAGAAAGGCGTTAACACCAAGGCCATGGAGACCGGCATTCTAACACTAGTGACAAATAAACAGAATCATCAAATACAACAATGTGGGCTAAATATAGAACTGACTTCCCACCAGTCCGGACAAATTCATAGATGATCCGTCTGTTTGCTCGCTTTGTATTTCAGCAAGAAAAAAATGTATTTAACCCAGGTTAGGAGAGTGAGTAGATACCAATCAATAAATGATAAAACAAACAAACAAACAAAGAAACAAGGAAACAAAAATGCAGAAAAGGTCAGCTTTATAATCGCAACTATATATTGCAACTATATACTATATTTTGGACGCTGTGATGATACAACCTTCATCAGCAAATATAACCAAATACAAACAACGGATAATGAGACAAAGACTATGCTCCATATGTAAGCAAAAGAGACACAAACAACATATATAATTAGTTATCCACATCATGAAAACAATATCTGATGCTTTCCGGGAAGGTAACCCGGCTAACAAAAGCCTGAAGAAGTCGGATGTGCCAGCGGAATTGTTCAAATATCGCAGCTCTGCTGTAAACAGGCACAACTCAGTTACGTTCAAAACAACATTCCGGACGAACGCAGAAAAAGAATAATATCTGATGCTTTAAAAGTCGTCTCACAGTCTACAGTCAGGCAAATTAATGTATTGTTGAAGCTGAAGTGCTTAGTGTCGATTTCAAGGACGCAGTTTTAATTTCTTTGCTTTACCACATTTATGTCCGTGGTATTTATCCTACCGGATCCGGCGAAATATCAAATATGCCCGGAAGCAATTTCCTGCTATGGGACTGTTCTGTGGTAGGCCCATCATATTTTGTAGGCCTGAAAGCAAACATGTCAGACATTCATCTCATCATCTCATCTGGTACCTCTCGGTGTCGAGGTGAAGCATAAATAGCGGGGAAATGCCCGTTTTGGCGCTTCATATATCAAGATTCCCATGAACTCTGCTATTCCTTCTGTCCATCGTTTACATGGTCGACTTCTTCTTCTACTCCCATCTGGTCTGTACATCATTGCTTGTTGTGGTATACTGTTAGTTGGTAGCCTTGTTATATGGCCGAACCATTTAACTTTGCTGTTTTGTAATGAAACTAGGGCGGCTATAACCCCTATTATAGTCCTAATTTCATCATTTCTGATTTTCTCTCTGTAATCGTTGCCAGGCATTAAATTGTGTAATCTATTTGTTGTTCCTCTACTTCAGTTTGTTTCAATTTACTACTAGGTATTAGATATTATGAAGCTCAAAACGCAAGAACTAATGGAATTACTTTAACACTAAACAGACCTCAAGAACTAATAGAATTACTGTAACACTAAACAAACATCAAGAACTAAAGGAATCACTGTAACACTTAGCAAATAGCAAGAACTATAAAATCACTGTAACACTAAACAAACTTCAATAACTAAAAAACCACTGTAACACTAAACAAACATCAAGAACTAAAAGAATCACTGTAACACTAAACAGGCATCAAGAACTAAAAGAATCACTGTAACACTAAACAAACATCAAGAACTAAAATAATCACTGCAACACTAAGCATATAGCAAGAACTATAAAATCACTGTAACACTAAACATGCATCAAGAACTAAAAGAATTACAGTAACACTAAACAAACATCAAGAACTAAAAGAATTAGGGTAACACTAAACAAACATCAAGAACTAAAAGAATTACAGTAACACTAAACAAACATCAAGAACTAAAAGAATTACAGTAACACTAAACAAACATCAAGAACTAAAAGAATTACAGTAACACTAAACAAACATCAAGAACTAAAAGAATTACAGTAACACTAAACAAACATCAAGAACTAAAAGAATTACAGTAACACTAAACAAACATCAAGAACTAAAAGAATTAGGGTAACACTAAACAAACATCAAGAACTAAAAGAATTACAGTAACACTAAACAAACATCAAGTACTAAAAGAATTACAGTAACACTAAACAAATATCAAGAACTAAAAGAATTAGGGTAACACTAAACAAACATCAAGAACTAAAAGAATCACTGTAACACTATACAGACCCTAAGAACTAACACTCGTAAACTTGGTTTGTCCTTGGATTTACGCCAAACAGAAGCCCCTGGGGCAATGAGAGTAAAGATATGAGGGAAACGGAGGATATGATACCCGCAACCATGACCTTTTCTTGTCCAAAAGGCATAGTTATTTAAGAAAGTCCCGCGTTTCAGTCCCTGGTTTCGACACAATTATGCGGGGTTCTTTTCTGCATGGCACGCCGTAGAAACGGAAAGAGCCTTTCTTTGGTGGCCAATTGAACCATAAAATAACTACACACTGGTAAAAAAATATTGGAGGCAAGGTTTTCCTATCAAACGTCTAGTTTGGAGCGAGATAAACACACGTAACTTTTAATTGGATAACAGTTTATATTGTTCGCTTTTAATTGGATTACAGTTTATATTGTGTGCTGGAAATTGATTAACCGTTGTGTTTTTATTGCCAGTTGGGCGTGTGAAAATTGTGTAGATGCGTGTTTAATATCACCGAATATTTGAAAGACAGAGAAGAAGAATAGGTAAGCTTTACTAGAAAACGGTTAAAAGTAATCAAATGGACGCTGCTACCAAAGCCGCAAGCAACAAATACACACCGATATAACTACACGAGAAATCCCACACACACACACACACACACACACACATATATATATATATATATATATATATACATATATATATATATATACATATATATATATATATATATATATATATATATATATATATATATATATATATATATATATATATATATATATAACGTTATTCACCTGTTTCCCTGCTATGGATTTGACACGTATGTGGTTGACTACCGGACGTATGGGTTACATACGCTAGCATTAAAGTTACCCAGAGTGTTATTTAAGTGCAATCAGGCACATAAAATAATGTGGGCCTAACATAGCATAGACCCATAGTAAGAATGTGTTCCAGGACATGTCTGTTATGTTTATGGTAGGCGGCCTTAATTCCTCAGGCTCAAGACAGGTCCTACACTGCAAGTACATGGTGTATTTTAATGGCTGTGCAGTGTTTGAAAATATTGCCAGTCCAAGTTTTGTATTTACCTATTATGTTGCATGAAGTTTACAAAGGGCGAATACAAAACTTCGACCGGCAATATTTTCAAACACTTCTTCTTCTTCTTCTTCTTCTTCTTCTTCTTCTTCTTCTTCTTCTTCTTCTTCTTCTTCTTCTTCTTCTTCTTCTTCTTCTTCAGCGTTTCGAGCCATTGAGGTTCTTTGCTGCAGATACAATCCGTCTCCATTCGTCTCTCTGGTTGACCTTCTCTTGCCAGTCGTTGATTCCAAGTGCTTGTAGGTCTGTATGTATATTATCTCTCCACCGTCTTCTTGGTCTACCTCGGGGTCTACGGTCATCTATTTCCTGAGTGCAAGCGAGTTTTGTTTCCCTATTATCTTCCATTCTTTCTATATGCCCCAGCCATTGCAGTCTATTAGCCTTCATGGTACCAGTGATTAGCGGGGACTTAAACAGATCATAAATGTTTTTGTTACTTCTTCTTTTCCACTCTCCACTTTGTGTATCCCTAATGGGCCCAAAGATGCGTCTTAAAATTTTGTTCTCAAAGGTTTGTAACAAGGCTTCGTCTCCTTTCGTTGTAATCCAGGTTTCAGAGCCATACAGCACAAATGGTCTGATCAGTGTTTTGTATATTGTGATTTTGGTGTTACGAGATAACGCATTTGATTTTAGTAGATGTTGTAGTGCATAGTATATCTTATTTCCAGAGTTGAGTCTAGTTTGTATTTCTTCCCTTATGATGTTGGAGCAGTTGAAGATTGTACCCAGGTATTTGTATGTTTCTGTTCTTTTAATGGTCATATTATCTATTAATATGTGGCCAGAGTTTTTAGCCATTCCTTCTCTTGAAATTACCATATATCCTGTCTTATCTTGGTTGATAACCAGTCCCATCTTTTGGGCTTTTCCCTTTAAGTTAGTCAGTATTTCTAATGTCTTTTCTTCATTTTCCCCTATAATATCTATATCACCTGCATAACCAAGCAGCTTGGATGTTCCTCCAATATCACATTCCTCTTTTACCTTCCTTACAACTTTCTCTAGAGCCAGATTGAAGAGTAGCATCGATATTGCATCACCCTGTTATTTGGAAAGGGTCTGATTTCCTGCCTTTATATGTTACTACATTATAAGTATCTTCCATGCATAGTCTGGTCATGTTGATTAACTTCCTTGGTATTCCAAATTCCCGCATAGCATTCCATAGACTATTCCTATGGACACTATCATAAGCCTTTTTAAAATCCACAGAAATGTTATAGAGATCTCTTTTATATTCCCAATTTTTCTCGGCTTTGTCGTAAGATAAATATCTGATCTATTGTTGATCTGTTTTGTCTAAAACCCGCCTGGTAGTCATCTAATATGTCTTCTGAATATTGTTTTAGTCTATTTAGTAATACTGCGGATAGTATCTTATAGCTTGTGGACAGTAGTGATATTCCTCTATAATTTTCACATTGGAACTTGTCTCCTTTCTTAAAGATAGGTATCAATAATGATGATGATCAATAATGACTCTTTCTAATCATGCGGTAATTCTTCTGTCCTCCAGATTGTTATTATTAGTTCGTATAGCTTTAGATGTAATGCATGGCCACCTGCCTTTATAAATTCTGCAGCAATTCCATCAGCCCCAGTTGCCTTATTGTTTTCAAGTCGTGTGATTACATATAGGATTTCTTCAAATGCAGGTTCTTCAATTTGTGGTTCACACGTTAGAACCTCTTCCTGTGGGAAAGTGTTACTTGGAGCTTCACAATTTAGTAATTCAACAAAATATTCTTTCCATGTGTTGCACATTTCCTCATTGGTATTTATCATATTCCCATTTTTGTCTTTTAAACCATATGTGTTGTGTTGGTGCCCTCGTTTCATTGACTTCAGTTCTTTAAAAAAAACTTTCTGGGTTCGTTTTTCTGGTGATTAATTTCCATATCTTTGATTATATTACTCATATATTCTCGCTTCTGCCGTCGGACTATGTTTGTAGCCTCTTTTCATTCATTTCTATATTTCTCTTCCTTGTGGATGTTGTTGATGTCATTTAACCATAAATGTCTGGCATTCTTTTTCTTAATGACTGCTTCTTCATATTTTTGATTGAACCATCTGTTCTTTCTATGCGTGGTTAACACACCGAGACATTCTTCTGCGGTAGATTGAATTGTATTCTTGATGTTCAACCAAGTTTGTTCAACGCTTTCCTCCAAAGGGTTTTGCAGAGTTTCATGTTTACATTTTATTTCATCTGTAAATCTCTCTTTGACTGTAATTTCTTGTAGTTTTTCTCTCTTATATGCTGGGTGTAATCTTTGTAATTTAGTATAGAAAGCTCTCTTAAGTTTTATTTTAAATTTGGCTCCAACGAGGAAGTGGTCGCTGTGGCACTCAGCTCCTCTATAACTTCTAACTTGTTGTATGTTTGATGCATTTCTGTTGTTAATTACAATGTGATCTATTTGATTATAGGTTCTCTTGTCACATGATTTCCAAGTGTGTTTGTGTATATCCTTTCTTTGTAGTCTGGTACTGCTAATCTGCAGTCCTTTGGCTTCTGCCAGGTTGATGACTCTCCACCCATTATCATGTGAAGTTGTATGTAGGCTTTCCATACCGGCCACTTTTTTATGATTTTGCTCTCTACCTACTTTTGCATTGAAGTCTCCCTGCACAATCAGGATGTCCTGTTTGGGGGTTTCTTCTATGACATCTTCCAAATCATTATAAAAGTCTTCTTTAACGTCATCTTCTTTCTCTTCAGTAGGTGCATGTTCATTAATCATCGTTATATTTTTCCATTTACCTTTTATTCGCAATTTACTAATTCTGTCATTAACAGCTTTAAAGTTTAGAACGTTCCCCCATAAATCTTTTTTGATGACAAAACCTGTTCCTAATTCATGTTTATTTTGGGTGTTTCCTCCATATATTACAATCATTCCGTTTTGCTCTAAAGTACCCTCTCCTGGCCACCTTATTTCTTGAATTGCTGTTATATCCATTTGATATTCAACCAGCTCCATGGTTAGTTCGTCAGCCGCTCCAGCTCGATATATTCAAAATATATTCAAACACTGCAGCCGTTAAAAATATACCCTACGCTATAGGCAGTAGATAACAGACAGTCCAGTATCCGGAGCTGGGGCCAAGGTGTTACGAACACAATTCGTAATCCCGCATCCCGCGTTCGAAACAAAGCTGTGGGCGCTTTGGAAGCAAACCGACCTACTCTGATTTTCATACAATGGTATTAGTTATTAGTGCAGGTGGTTCAGAAAGCAATGGCAAACGGCTGAACGTAAACTCGCCAAGAAATCGCGACGTCCTGTAAAGGATATGCAAACCTTAGCCCAGTGGGTCATATTTGGGGCACAGTTGAGGCCACCGAAACAGCATGAGAAATAAATTCTCGGGTGTTGAGTAGCACTCATAGAAGTTAACAGTTACTTGCACGTCCTTTTACACGACATTGCAATCAACCAAAGCATTTAGTGACTTTGTGTGTGGATTTTCTTGGACATTTGACATTCATCAGTTTGCCACTGAGTTTTGAATGGCCGACACTCATTCCTTTGTGAAAATCAAGACAAAGCCATCTGTTCCCAAGGACCAAGTCGTCTGTGGTTTACTACTCGTAGACCACAGATGCCGACTACTCATAGAAATTGAGGACATAGTTAGAGATAAACGGTTATGTATATATGAGAATATATGAATGTAAGAATGCAGGAGATAGTCAGTAGCGTACACAGAGAATCATGATGTTCGAGTATATGATTGAGTCAGTAGTGTACGGGTATAGTAGGGAATCATAGTATTCGAAAATAGGAGAGAATGAGTAGTCGACAAATATATCAGAGCATCATGGTATTCGAATATTGTAGAAAGTCTGTAGTGTACGAATATAACAGCCAATCATTGTATTCCAGTATGGGCAAGAGACAGTAATATACAAATATAGGAGCGAGCGTAAAGTATAATTCTATAGTAGAGAATCGTGGTATCTGAATATATGAGCGAGTCAGTAGTGTACAAATATAGGAGCGAGTCAGTAGTGTACAAATATAGGAGCGAGTCAGTAGTGTACAAATATAGGAGCGAGTCAGTAGTGTACAAATGTAGGAGCGAGCTAGTAGTGTACAAATGTAGGAGCGAGCTAGTAGTGTACAAATATAGGAGCGAGTCAATAGTGTACAAATATAGGAGCGAGTCAATGGTGTACAAATATGGAAACAAGTCAGTTGTGTACAAATATAGGAGCGAACGTAAAGTATAATTCTATAGTAGAGCTTCAGTGGTATTCATGAATTTCCAGCACCTCTCTTGCACACCGGCGCTGCTTTCTCAACTTGGAGATCTGTAACATCCCCCGCGAAGATAGCACTTTAGTACGGCTTCTGGAGAAAGTCCCTACATTAACCTCACTCCGATAGAAAGAAGCCCTATTCAGTGTTAACCGCCGACGCACTCGCCTTAAGAGTTAAAATAAAAGGTTCGCAACCAACCATAGCCATTTTTACAATAGAGAGCTTTAGCCGGACATTCCTGATTAATTAGTAATTTATATCATTCTAAAGAACCGTGCTGTGAATGTCTAGATGTTACTAAATAACACGGCTGTTAGCCAGGTGTTGCTTTTTCGGAAGTGCTAATTTGTCCGGCTGCCAACAACAACTCTTCCATCGCACATTAGCCACGCCATGAAAGTTCCGTAATTCTTGGCAATAACAATACTGAACTACAGACCTTGTTTACATGAAATATAGTGCCGTGACCTGCATGAAACATACCGCTGGAGGATCCCTTTACTGAAATGTCCTTTCGGCTGTTTAATAAAGTGGACAGGATGCAGGTAGAGTACATATGGTGCTGTCAGTGCTGTTGTGTGTGATTTCTTTATGTGAATTATTGTTCTTCTTGCTATCTCCGTTATGCATAGTCATGTACTCTTGATTGCAAAGTTCTATTTTTATAACTGCAGCCATTTGTTGTGACTAATACATATATGATGGAACCAAGTGATGACTGTGAATCTACAACCATGGTCAGGCTGCGAGAACAGCAAGTTAAAAGAGGTGTGGCCAAACAAGAACACTACGCAGGAATCCAGAGAAGATTGATAAACCAACACAGAACTGGTGTCGTGAGCCTCTATACGTTACCGGATTTGCTGAGGGTGGGGGGAGGGAGGGGGGATCAGATGACTTATGGACATAATGGTTCGATGTGCGATGAGGATGATGTGTCGACTAACCAACCAACCAACTAACCAACCAACCAACCAACCAACCAACCAACTAACTAACTAACTAGCTGACTGACTATATATGACCCATTACCCTCTTTGGACAACAATCATCTTCAAATAAATATCCTAATTGGTCACAGGATTATTAATCTGAGCCAGGCTATAAACTCTAATTCTGGTTCTTTTCTGAGGTTCAACGGTAAAGTGTAAGGTCCGAGGGTAAGTTAATAAGTAAGTCACACATGGCTGTAGAAAAGTAACTAAAAAGTACTCCCAAGCAAGCCGGCTGCATAAAACTGAGTGCTTTGTTTTCATATACCTGCAATCCCACAGAACTGTGTGACGTACTTATTGACTCGCCCTCGTAACTTTTTCTATCCAGGCATGAAAAGCTTAACGGGATAACATTTGTCAATATAAACACTGAAAACCCACCTTGGCGGGAGACATTTCGCGAATGACGCCGAAGTTGAATGTGAAGTGAAAACGTGGTTTAGACAACAGAGCACGCAGTTCTATGGAGCCGGTTTAGGAATACTGATAAAACGATGGGATAAGTGCATCAATGTTGGTGGAAATTATGTTGAGAAATAAAGGGACAATGTATGTATAAAATAAACTGGTTTCAAGTTGTTATCGTATTTAGTTACTTTTCTACCGCCATTTGTGACTTAATTATTAACTTACCCTCGTAGAATAAGATGGGATTATTGTGGCTGTTTTGAGCCTAGGGACCAGTTGATTTAGCTGGCAATTATTTGTGATGATGCTGATGCTAATGATGATGATGATGATGATGTTGAAAGCAGCAGCAGTAGCAGCAGCAACAGTAGTAGTAGTAATAGTCATAACAATAATAGAAGTAGTATCAGCATTAGTGGTAGCAGCATCGACAGAAGTAGAAGTAGTAGTAGTGGTGGTGGTGGTGGCGGTGATAGTCGTTGTCGGGTTATAGTAGTAGTGATTGTGACGATGAAATTATTAATAGTAGAAGTGACAGGAGTGGCAGTGGTCGCTGTATTAAGAGTACGAAGCATTGTTTCCTTGTTCCGAGAAGCATGGGGTTATATAATTGCATTTTCAAGAAGAAGAAGAAGAAGAAGAAGAAGAAGAAGAAGAAGAAGAAGAAGAAGAAGACGACGACGAAGAAGAAGAAAGCAAGGAGGAAGAGGTCGAGGAGAAGAAGAAGAGGAAGAATATACAAGCACATACATACACGCGCGCAATGTACGAGGACATAATATACAATCTAGTTTTACCAAGCCCAGGCCTTGTCGACCATCGGGCTCCATAACCACAACAAAATAAAGATGCTGATGATGATACAATAATAATAATAATAATAATAATAATAATAATAATAATAATAATAATAATAATAACAAACACAAAACAATTCCTGTTAATCACACTGCGTGGACACACTGCAAACATTCTTTATATGCAACTTCACATTTCGACCCACTTCACTTCCTGTCCTATTTCTGTCCATCATAGTTTGAAGCAAGTCCAGATTTGTCCTAATTCTTCCCACAGCACACTCCGTGCAAAGTATCTGATGTAGGGGAGGTATTTCTTCCCACTGCACATTGAGTGCACGATATCTGATAGAGGGGAGGTATTTCTTCCCACCACACATTGCGTGCACAGTATCTGATAGAGGGGAAGTATTTCTTCCCTCAGCACACTGTGTGCACAGTATCTGATAGAGGAGAGGTATTTCATCCCACAGCACACTGTGTGTACAATAACTGATTGAGGGGAGGTATTTCTTCCCACAGCACACTGTACACAGTATCAGATAGAGGGGTGGTATTTCATCCCACAGCACACTGTGTGAACAATAACTGACTGAAGGTAGGTATTTCTTCCCACAGCACACTGTGTGCACACTATCTGATATAGGGAAGGTATTTTGCCCTGGCCATGCGGGTGTACGGGGGAATGAACAGGCTGATAGGCTAGCAGGGAATGCACCTCTTGGTGGTATTTTGTCTATGGACAAGGGGGAGGTGGTCGTGCGCTTGTGGGACCAGGTGGAGAAGGCGGAGGAACAGATTGAGAACCCATATGTGGAAAGAATGAGATTGCGGTGGATCGGCAGGGGTTCTGGAAGAATCTCAAAACTGAGAGGGAAGACCAGGAGAACTTTTAATCAGATAGCGGTGGGAACGATTAGTATTATGACTCTTCGCTGGCTGTTGAACGAGGGGACAGAGCACGTATGGGAATGTCCTGAGTGCAGTTATGTCGGTTCTTAACTCAACTCAACTCAACTAAATTCACTCCACAGCACACAGCGCACAGTATCTGATAGAGGGGGAATTTACTGAAGTCAAGATCTGATAGAGGGATTAATCGTTGAGGTCAAGATCTGACAGAGGGGGAATTTGTTATGTTCAAGACAAGAAGATGTTTGATGAGTTGGAGAGAACAATAATGGAGGGGTGTATGCCTGGGAAGAGAGGAAGAAGAAGGCCAAAAAGAAGATGGGTACAGGATGTGGCGGATGATCTCCATATGGGTGTATCGGACGCGGGACATCTTGCTTATGATCGAGAAGTTTTCCGGAAGGTTGTTATGGGAGCGAGGTTCTGCAAAGGACATGTTACTGAATGAATGATTTCAAGCCTTTCATCTCTGCCTGTTTCTCTCTGCCTATCTATCTTGCTGTTTCTAACCTGCCTGTATCTCTCTCTCTCTCTCTCTCTCTCTCTCTCTCTCTCTCTCTCTCACTCTCTCTCTCTCTCTTTCTCTCTCACTCTCGCTCTGTGTCTTACTTTGTCTCTCTCGCTCTTTCTATCTTTCTCTCTGTCTCCCTCTTTCTTTCCCTACCTGTTCTCTCACTCTTCCCCCACCTCTCTCCCTCTCTCTCTCTCTCTCTCTCTCTCTCTCTCGCTCTGTGTCTTACTTTGTCTCTCTCGCTCTTTCTATCTTTCTCTCTGTCTCCCTCTCTCTTTCCCTACCTGTTCTCTCTCTCTCTCTCTTCCCCCCGCCTCTCTCTCACCCTCTCTCTATCTTTGCAAATGAAAGCAAGAAAAAGTGCAAATCAATATGGTATAATGTAAAATGTGGCAATTACCCTGTGATCACCCTAATAATGTAACTTTAATGTAATTTGCGAAGCAAAGGGCAGAATGCAAGACGTGGCAGATTCTCTCGACTTGTAGGTAACATTCACTGATTTGTTATATGCCCTCATTCTTCACTTTCATTATCTCTCCCTTCCATCACCCTCCCCCTCTCTCCAACTCTTTTCATCTCTCACTTCACTCTCCCTCTCTCACTTCACTCTCCCTCTCTCCTCTCACCCTAAGCTCTCTTTATCTCTCCGTCTCTCCGTCTCTTGCCACACTCTGCATCTCTTTATCCTTAATTTCCTCCTCTCTTTCCAGACTCAGCGCCTCTCCCCCTCTCTCCTTACTCCCGACTCTCTTCATCTCTCAATCTCTTCCCCTATTCTTCACTTTCTTCATCTCTAACGCTCTCTAACTCTCTCTTCGCCTCTAACCCTCGAAACTCTTAATTTCTGTCCGTCTGTCTGTCTGTCTGTCTGTCTGTCTGTCTGTCTGTCTGTCTGGTCTGTCTGTCTGTCTGTCTGTCTGTCTGTCTGTCTGTCTGTCTGTCTGTCTGTCTGTCTCCGCAATATCCATCTCTTCAATCTTAATCCCCTTTCTTTCCTAACTTTGCACCTCGCCCTCTGTCATCACACTCGAGTCTCTTTATCTCTCACTTTCTCTCGTCCTACCTTCCACACACTTCATTTCACCCCTAGCCCCCCACTCCCATTAGCGCTCCGTATTTATCCGTACTCTCTGCTTCCTCCTCTGTCTCACTCTCTGCCTTCACATTCCTCCCTCTCTCTCCCTCCTCTAACTCTCCCTCCCTCCCTCCTCTCACTCTCTCTCCTTCCCTTCTACCTCTCACTCTCTCTTACTCTCTCCTCTCCCATCTCTCCCTCCTTTCTCTCACTCTTTCTTCTTACCTTCCACCTCTCACTCTCTCCTTCCTTTCACTATCTCTCTTCTTCCCTACTCCTCTCACTCTCTCCCTTCACATTCCTCCCTCTCTCCCTTCCACCTCTGACTCTCTCTCCTCTCCCTCTCTCTTCCTCTCCCCCTCACTCTCTTTCCATCCTCTCACTCTGTCCCCTTCCCTCTTCTCACTCTTTCTACCTCCTCTAACCCTCTATCCCTCTTCTCACTCTCCCTCCCTCTCACTGGCTCTTTATCGTAATACCCCGCCTGGCAGCGTGCTTTAAAATCTAGCCGACATTCCAACGATTGTTATTCAAATCAGTCCTATCCATTCGCCCACCTAATACAGGTTGCAGACTTTAATAAGATAGCATCTGTATACAGACTGTCACTTTTCGCCGAGATGTATCGCCCGAGGCTGCCAGCTTTCAGACACATTTCATGCTAAATGCACTTTACTCGGTAAGTTCCCCAGTGTCCCATGTGGCATACAGTTAAAGCTATGAATCTTCGGGGTACTTTTCACGCCACTCAAACAACATGAGAAATGAATTCATTGATATGATCGTCGTTCATAGAAGGATATGGAAATTACAGTATATACTATACAATAAGTTAAGTTAGTTGCATATCCTTTATAGGACATCGCAGTCAACACCAGCATTTTCTGCTTTTTAATTAAAAAAACAACGCAAGGCCGTCTGCCACCAAATCACCCGCAGCTGCGTTTCGTAAGCGGGTATACAGGATTACGAACTGAGTCCGTAACACATTCGCCACGGGGCCGGCTACTGTGCAATAATAATAATGTTTTGCATATCCTTTACAGGACATCGCTGTCAACATCAGCATCTTTCAGTTGATTGTTGATTTCTTGGCAAGATTACGCTCAGTAGTTTGCCATTGCTTTCTGAGCGGCCGGCTCACATACCCCGTAAGTTACCGACGCGATTCGAACCACTGTTGATTCTCACCGTCGTCACGTTACTTACGAGAGTATACGAGATTACGGAGAAAAGTTGCTAACCTCTAGGCCAGGAAGCCGGCCTACTATACAATAGCAGTATAAAATATGTAGTAATTAGTGAGTAAATGGTAGTTGTGTCTGCGCAGAACAGTGTGAATAAAATGGCATGACAGAATCACCAATGTAGAGCTGAAGAACAGAACTAAGCAAGTACCAGTGCACAAAGAGGTGAAGGAAAGGCGCTGGAGCAGGTTAGGACACAACACTGGGAAAACCCGAGGACAATAACATTAGACAATGTCTTGAATGGAACCCACAAGGCAAACGAAACAGCGGGAGCCCTAAAAACCACGGAGAACAGAATTAGAGACAGATATGAATAATATTTGGGGGGCATGGAGGAAGCTGTAGGACATAACAAAAGAAAGGACGGCTTGGCATGGTTTGGTTAAAGACATATGCCCCAGTGGGGAATAGAGGGCAGAAGAAGAAGAAGATAAAGGCTCTTTTACAAGATGTAGGCGCTTAGAGCATATAGTGCAAGACTCATGTTTGTAGTGACCATTCGACACTCCAGTGGTGGTGAGATCAATGTCGTGCCGGCCGCTTTCACTTCTCCAGACATTTTCCTTATACAAATTTTAGGCTGTGTCTCACCGGGGATGCCAGCATTAGGGGTCTACATTAGGAGGTGGTCCACAGATGGAGTTGGTCCACAGAGGGAGTTGGTCCACAGAGGGAGTTGGTCCACAGAGGGAGTTAGTCCACAGAGGAGGTTGATCCACAGAGGGAGTTGGTCCACTGAGAGAGTGGGTTCATAGACAGAGTTGGTCCACATTATGAGTTGGTCCACATTAGGAGTTGGTCCACAGAGGGAATTGGTCTACATTAGGAGTTGGTCCACATTAGGAGTTGGTCCACAGAGGGAGTTGGTCCACAGAGGGAGTTGGTCCACAGAGGGAGTTGGTCCACATTAGGAGTTGGTCCACAGAGGTTGTTGGTCAACAGAGGAAGTTGGTCCACAGAGGGAGTTGGTCCACAGAGGTTGTTGGCCCACAGAAGGAGATGGTCAACAGAAGGAGTAGGTCAACAGAGGGAGTTGGTCCACAGAGGGAGTTGGTCCACAGAGGTTGTTGGCCCACAGAAGGAGATGGTCAACAGAAGGAGTAGGTCAACAAAGGGAGTTGGTCCACAGAGTGATTCGGTCCATATGGTTGTTTTTTCCACAGAGGGAGCTGGTCCAAAGAGCGAGTTGGTCCACAGAGGCTGTTGGTCCACAGAGGTAGTTGGTCCACAGAGAGAGTTTGTCCACAGAGGGAGTTGGTCCACATTAGGCGTTGGTCCACATTAAGAGTTGGTCCACATTAAGAGTTGGTCCATAGAGGGAGTTGGTCCAAAGAGGTTGTTGGTCCACAGAGGGAGTTGGTCCAAAGAGGTTGTTGGTCAAGAGAGGGAGTTGGTCCACAGAGGGAGTTGGTCCACAGAGAGAGTTGGTCCACAGAGTGAGTTGGTCCACAGAGGGAGATGATCCACAGAAGAAGTTGGTCCACAGAGGTAGTTGGTCCACAGAGGTTGTCTGTCCACAGAGGAAGTTGGTCCACAGAGGGAGCTGTCCATATTAGGCGTTGGTCCACATTATGAGTTTATCCATAGAGTGAGTTGGTCCACATTAAGAAGTTATCATACAGAGGGAGTTGGTCCACATTAGGAGTTGGTCCACAGAGGGAGCTGGTCTACATTAGGAGTTGGTCAACAGAGGGAGTTGGTCCACATTAGGAAGTTGGTCCACAGAGGAAGTTGGTCCACATTATAAGCTGGTCCACATTAGGAGTTGGTCCACAGAGAGAGTTGGTCCACAGACAGAGTTGGTCCACAGAGAGAGTTGGTCCACAGAGAGAGTTGATCCACAAAGGGAGTTGGTCCACAGAGGGAGTTGGTCAATAGAGGGAGCTTGTCTACATTGGGAGTTGGTCCATATTAGAAGTTGGTCCATATTAAGAGTTGGTCCACTGAGGGAGTTGATCGATAGAAGGATTTGGTCCACAGAGGGAGTTAGTCTATAGAGGGATTTGGTCCACATTAGGAGTTGGTCGATAGAAGGAGTTGATCCACAGAGGGAGTTGGTCCACAGAGGGAGTTGGTCCACAGAGGGAGTTGGTCCATAGAGGGAGTTTGTCTACATTAGGAGTTGGTCCATATTAGAAGTTGGTCCACATTAAGAGTTGGTCCACTGACGGAGTTGTTCCACTGAGGGAGTTGTTCCACAGAGGGAGTTGTTCCACAGAGGGAGTTGGTCGATAGAAGGAGTTGGTCCACAGAGGGAGTTGGTCCATAGAGGGAATTTGTCTACATTAGGAGTTGGTCCACATTAGGAGTTGGTCCACTGAGGGAGTTGGCCCACTGAAGGAGATGGCCCATAGAGGGAGTTGATCCATAGAACGAGTTGTTCACAGAGGGAGTTGGTCCTCATTAGGAGTTGGTCCACATCAGGAGATGGTCCACAGAGGGATCTGGTCCACAGAAGTAGTTGGTACACAGAGAGAGTGGTCCACAGAGGGAGTTGGTCCACAGAGGAATGTTGTTCCACAGAGAAATAGAAAGTGTTAGACCATACTGAGCTAATACAGTCAAACCTCGGTTGTCGTTGCCTACAGTTTTCGTCGATTTCGGTTTTCGTCGATCTCTTCCGCGAAAATGTTGTCTCGGTTTTTGTCGGTTGCCTCGGATTTAGTCGGCGTGGCCACGGGACGTCGCTACTAATTTTGTGTAAACAAAGAATCACACGCGTTCTTCTGTTCAGTTTGGCGTTGTTTCTCGTTGTGTGGGCATCACTTGCTAGTAAATTAACCCTTTCCTGTTAGCTCCATCATGAGACAAAAGAAAGTTCCCAGAGCCAGCAGCCTTTCGAAAAAGTAGGCCAGGAACCCGATCGAGTTGAAGAAGGAAATCATTGAAAAATACGAGAGCGGCATTAAGATTGCTGAAATCGGCCGCATGTACGAGAAGTCGCCATACACGATTAGTTCAATTGTGGCAAAAAAGGAAGACATAAAGGAGGCTAATGTAGCAAAAGGCGTGAATGTGCTAACGTAACAGAGATTGCAAACAACTGACGATGTCGAAAAAATTATTATTAATTTGGATAAATCAAAACCGGCGAGATGGCGATTCTGTTTCGGAGTCAATCATAATGGTGTATGCCGATCTCATTAAGAAAATGCACGGGGCGTGTGCTAGTATACTTAGTGATTTAAAGGCCAGCAGAGGGTGGTTTGAAATATTCAAGCGGCGCACTGGCAGTGTTACTAATCACGGCGAAGGTGCAAGTTCGGACAAGTCTGGGCAGAAAAATAGTATTAAACACTATATTTATTCTCAATAAAATGTGTTTTTGGTATGTATTTTGGAGTGTCTAGAACTAATTAATTGGATTTACATTGATTCATATGGAAATAATTGCCTCGGATTTCGTCGATTTCGGATTTCGCCGATTGTTTTCGGACGGCTTATCGACGAAAACCGAGGTTTAACCGTATAACATCAATGACAGAAGCATCTACATGATACAGGTACAAAATGAAGTAAAGTATAACAAAAATAAGAGCAGATGGGATTCATCTATCAATAACGACAGAAGTCCGATACAGAAGAACACGACAAAGGAAAACGTAGCGTTGAAAACAGAGAACAATGTAAAGACAACGCACTTGATTAATCAGTATTGTCTTACTAACGGGTGTCTGGGGCTGACGCAACTGAACCCGGTGACCTAGTTAAACGGGTGTTAAATGCCAAGGGTGCAGGAAAGATACGGCACCCGGTGAAAGGCGGTAAGATTATTTGCCGTCAGTATTGGTGGGAATATAAATCCAGACCTGAGATGTACAGATGACGCGGTCCTCCTCTTAAAAATGCTAAAGGATTAGAAGAATCACTGCCAAGAGACACAGTTATAATCAAAATATGTGTTTGGAATTTAACACAAAATTATCCACGGGAAAAACTACATGCCAAACATATAGCACAGCCTTTCTTACTGGCACCTTGCCGTCTTGACAGACGATAGTTTGTTACATTGCGCTTCAAAACAGGCATAATAATTACAACCCATGGGGGGGGGGGGGACCAGGGGTGGAATTATAGCGCAAGCCTGGGCTGAATTGTAGAGACCATGTGTTGCCCATGCAGCACGATCCCTCTCTCGGCCTGCCTAGTTTATTCCATGGGAAGGTTAACAACAATACGCCTGAAACAACGCAAGGTGCAGAAGCTGCCGGATCAGCAAAGTAATGATCTAACTGTCCGGCTGTCAGAGCTTCAATCCTAGATCAGTTGCCGACCAAGGTTTAGGGACTGTTCTACCCTACTATAACCTTTAGTGTTTAGGTTGCATTTCCACGCACTACTATAAGGCTTCTACGTGACCTAAGAACTGCCTAGGACTAAATAAAAAGGATCTAAGAACTATCCAAACCAAAAAGTGATCTAAGAACTGTCTAGGACAGTGGTTCTCAACAGGTGGGGAATTCCCCCCCCCCCCCAGGATTTAGGGTTTCCAGGAGGGGGGGGGGAATTAAGATTATTTCAAGATCGCGTTAATACAAGAACCGATTACCTGATATTGTTTTTTCCTTCATACTGTACGGTTCTGTACGTCTCAGCCTTCTAAAATTCAATTTATAAAGTAAGTAGACCCACAAATAATGTTTTATGTGGACGTCTAGACTTGTTTTATTATGTGCTATTAAATATTTTTTTTTAAAATTTAGCTTCCATTATTGCATATACTGTGTAGGGGCGGGAGGGGAATTGTAAAGTAGGAAATACGAAAAGGGGGGGGGGAGAGTGGCGTTCTGAAAATATGGTGAAGGGGGGCACGGGCCAAATTTTTACGTAGGAAATACGAGGGGGGGGGGGGGGTGACGTTCTGAAAATATGGTGAAGGGGGGCACATGCCAAAAAAAGGTTGAGAACCACTGGTCTAGGACACAAAAAGTGATCTAAAAACTAATTGTATATGACAAAGTAGTGATATAAGAGCAGCCGAGGACAACAATTCAAAAAAAAAAAGAAGAGTTCTACTGCACATTCAACATTTCATCGCCATATTCCGCTGGCTGGAAGCCACTGTGCTAATCAGTTTTTGCGGCTTTCCCCTGTATTCCGAAGAACTACCTAGATTTCTTTTTCTAGCTCTCCGTTGAATTCTTTGCGTGTGTCTCCAGAGAGCACATTGCTTAAGATGTTTCTCATCTCGGCGATATATCATCTAGGGCTTACATACATGCCCGGCATAAGTTAGTACTCCCTTACACGATATCACACACACGAACACACACACACACACACATACACACACACACCACACCACGCACATACCACACACATTAAACACCACACACATACACACACACCACATAAACACACACCATATCATACACACACCACCACAAACAAGCCACACACACACATACACACACTGCACAACACCACACATCACACACACACCACAAACAAGCCATACATACGACACCACGCTCATACCACACACACATCACGCACACCACGCACGCACCATACACACACGCACCACACACACACGCACCACACATACACACCATACATACACACCATACACACATCGTGCACACACAGACACACACTGCACATACATACGAAACACGCACCACACATACACAGACACGCCACGCACACATCACACATACCAAATTCAATTTTTTGGCATATCCTATTTACAGGACATCGCTGTCAACACCAGCATTGTACTGCTGCTGTTGATGTCTTGATTCAATCTACACACCATAAATACACGCCACACACACGCCTACACACACACACACACACACACACACACACACACACACATACACATACAAGCTAACCTCACAAACGCACTCCTTCAACCAGGATTCACACAACCAGACGAAGGTGCCGCGCGCGTTTCCCTACCCTGCTGCTGACGTCATGAAGTGACCCCTTGACGCCACCTGCACCAGGTGGCGCTAACTGTTATGCAGCGGATTATGAAATATAAGGCACAATCATCACGTGCCGTGACGACACGAGTTCACGATGATGACTAGTCATCTCTCACGATCACCAGTCCCAGATTATTCCATTTGGCCAAACCGTGTTTAAAGTTCAAGTTTCTCGCATGTCATTTACAGGACGTCGCAGTCAACCCCAGCATGTGACGGCTGTTCGTAATTTACTAGGCATGTTTACGTTTTAGTAGTTTGCCATTGCTTTCTATGTGACCGACGCTCATGCTATTTGTTGGAAAACCGGCGCAAGACGGTCTGCTTCTAAAACGCCCGCAGCTGTGTTTCGAGCGCGATATGCAGGATTGCGAATCGCGTTATTAACCCCTTTGTCACATCACCGGACTTAGAGATGTAGGTATTCATATATTTATGGTTCCCTTGTTCTTTTCCTAGTTCTTTAGTTGTCATCGAATTCGCATCTAGGCGGATCTTTAGAAAGTTACATGGGCTTTCAATTCGACCTAAGCATCAAGTGGGTACCTGGACACTTCTTGGGAGGTAAAGTCGACCGATGTGACGTTTAACACATTACCCGTGGTGTGCCGATTGGTATAGACAAGTATGGGTCTTGTACAAAGTATACCCAACACACCTTACCGTGTGTAAAATAGACCTTTGCATTTTTGTTGTTGGTGGTTTGTATTGTAGGTCGCTTCGTATTTTGTGATAGAGGTGTTTAGTTATAGTTATTGTGTTATACGATATGTCGCTTGGTGTTTCGAGATAGTGGTGTTCAGTTGTAGTCATTGTGTTATTTACTATGTTGCTTGGTGTTTCGATATTGTTGTGTTCAGTTGTAGTGATTGTGTTATAAAATATGTTGCGTGGTGTTTCGAGATAGTGGTGTTCAGTTGTAGCCATTGTTAGTTTGGTGCTCTGTCTCTCCAGTCAGAGGTATTTACTTGTGGTATGTCCTTTGTATGGTATACTGCTTAATCACTCGAGTCAAAGGTGTTTACTTGTATAGTGTGTGTTTCCCCCCCCCCCCTCAATATAAAATTCATTATCTCAGTAACCAACTGAGGGAAAATGATGAGATTTAGCATATAACCTTATCATTATGTCCACCCAACAAAAAGATTTTTGTTCTGAAGATTGTACAGCAGAATTCAATATTTGTTTATATGCGGTATATAATTTACGGCTCCCGGATTCATGTCATCATTTTAAGAGTATTACAGCTTCAGCAAGACACACCCTCGCTATTTTTGAATTTGTCTGGCGGTTTTCGGTTTGGCACAGACTGAGGGAATTTATATGGGATAGTTCAGAGGTGTCGTCAAACTGTGGGTTCTTTCATGAAACGTGATTATATAAATAAACTAGCTGGCTCGGCCCGGCTTCGCCCAGCTCCTGGCGGGTATCTATCTATCTATCTATCTATCTATCTATCTATCTATCTATCTATCTATCTATCTGTCTGTCTGTCTGTCTGTCTGTCTATCTGTCTGTCTGTCTGTCTGTCTGTCTGTCTGGCTGTCTGTCTGTCTGTCTGTCTGTCTGTCTGTCTGTCTGTCTCTGTCTCTGTCTCTACCTACCTACCTACCTAGTGTTTTTTTTATTTTTTGGCCTCAATATAAAAGAGACACTGACAACTATTTTCATGGTGCAAAACAAGTAATCATGTTCCGTCTCTGAACGGTAAACAGCAGAGTAGACAGTCTTTCAAGAAGACTCAAAGCGGGCCTGTCACCCATGTGTACGTGTGAACAAACTACACAGACAGCTGAACAGATCCTTAAAAATGGAAATATGATGACTAAATTGCTGTCTCATTTCTGGTCACTCCATACGCACATTAACGCACAGCTATTTGGAAGCTTTCACGAACTCAATATAAAAAGCTAACATGAATACTTGTGTACACTTTATTAACCAGCAGCTGAAGATACAAGAAGGAAATGAAAAATAAGGTAAGAAATATATTTCTTCTACTTTCCTGTTAATTTACAAATTATTTACCCCGTGCCTCAGTAAATTCTCTGTCTTTACTAATATTACACATTGCACCCCTCTCGGGATTC
>OY992887.1:29395488-29422988 GCA_963921405.1 Cepaea hortensis | reverse complement strand
GCAAAATGGGAATGTTTCATGAAGGAGATTGGAGGTGATAAAACACTGTGAAAATTCTGGAAACTGCACAGACAAATACAAAGGCAGGATCGGCCTATAACAGTGGGGAAAATTTATAGAGATGATGGTGTGCGCGTGACAACAGACAAAGAGAAAGGGGAGGCGTTTCTCCAGAGATGTTTAGCGCAGACCAATCATAATGATGCAGATACCAGGGATGCAGATAGAGAGGAGTTATCTGGCACCATGGAGAATATCATATATGCATTATGAAGACATCATACGGGTTGAAGATGTTAAACATATTTTGAAGAAGGCAAAAGACACGGCACCAGCGCCTGATGGGGTTAGGTATGACCACATGAAGGATTTGAGCGATGGAGACCTGAAGGAGATGACCGACTGCTTTAACCAGAGCATTAGGACAGCATCAGTACCGCAGGACTGGGTGCACAGCTATCTCATCCCTCTCCCAAAACCATTCAAGGATCATTCAAAGCTTAGTGGCTTTAGGATCATCACCCTTCAAAATACATTTGGGAAGGTTTTAGAGAAGATAGTCGCTGTCAAGCTGCAAGAGTTTTTGGAAAGCGGGAAGCTTCCTCCAAGAGGCCTGGGGAGCTACAGGCCAGGAACAGATAACTGGTCAAATGCAGCCACCTTTGCCTTTGACGTTTATAAGGGGTTCCAGAGTAGACAGGAAACGATGGCGCCAGCGCTTGATTTCGAGGATGCGTGCAATATAGTCAGATATGATATTTTGATGACCGCACTGATGGAGAAGGGGGTCAATCCCTGGCTGTTGAATTGGATAGCAGCCGTCCTGTATTCTCGTCGGGTTGCTCTCCGTCTGGGTGCATGGACCTCAGAGCCATATATTTTAACCCCGGGACTGCCACAGGGATCTGCAGTCTCACCGGTGCTCTTTAACGTGTATACGAGCAAGATTGCATACCTAGAAGCACCAGAGGTTGGAAGGATACTAACATTTGCAGATGATATTCTTGCATATAGGCAGGGGAGAAATAAGGAGCAAACAGCCCAGGAGCTACAGGCGACAGTAGACAACGTGATTGATTGGTGAAATTAAAAGGCGGCTGTTTTGTGGTGCTTTCTGGACAACAGGATTGTGAGAGATGATGCCCCGAGCCTCACGATAGATGGTGGAAGCGTCAACAGAGAGAACAAACTGAAGTATCTGGGAATCACATTTGACAGGAGCCTGTCCTTCAAGGACCATTTGGAGACGGTTGTGACAATATCTCAAAAGGGACTCCATGCACTTAAAACTATGGCTGCAATGGACACAGAGCAGAGAATGCTTTTCACACTATACCAGCACTTGATCCTCTCAGTGTCTGATTATGGACTAGGACTGCTCACTGTCTCAAAGAGTCAGCTGGTGAAGCTAGAGCGCTTACAGAAATAAGCTATGCGGGTCATTCTGGGATGCACCAGAGGCACCCCAGTAGTGTGTATGTGGTACATCCTTGGTTTGCTGACTGTTGCAGGTAGGCTCAAGGTGATGCAGGCGAAGACATACCTCAGAGTAGCTGCAGACACAGATCACCGTTTGCATGAGGCGCTGGAAGCAGTTAAGGGTCAGCGACTGATAAAACGGAAATCATGGATGTCTCAGGCGGAGGATAAGATCAGACACGTATGCATCTTGGAGAACATTAGGCAAGGAGAGGAATGGGTCAGAGTGCCAGCAAAGCAGTCAGACTTGTGCAGAGTCATAATCACATTGAGCCGGGAATGCAAGGAGTGGCCAACAGGGGCCACAGAAGTAGAATTCAGCAACTAATTCAAGATAATGCTCGCTCGGGTGATGTGATCATCTACACAGATAGTTCGGTGTAAAGAGGTAGGAGAAGTGCCTGGGGACTCGTAGCAAAAGCTAATGGTCGTCGTTTGGTGCAGGAGAGCCTGGCATATGATACCACAACATCTAGCGGTGGAGGCGGTCACTGCAGCTCTCCGCTGGATGGAGAATACGACACACACACACTCACACACACACACACATCGTGATTGTAACCGATTCAGAAAGCATGCTGAGGACAGGCATGCTTCGTGCAGAGTGGCTTGCCTCGCTTCGGAGGTCACGGGTGACAAGCATGGCCTGGATCTTTTCTCCGGGGCATGCCGGTGTGCTGGGGAATGAACAGGCGGACAGATTGGTTGGCTCTGGAAAACTTGGTGGGGTATTGATGCATGATAAGGCAGGCGTGGTTGCAGCCTTGTGGGAGAACGTGTACACCTCGGAGGAGCAAATGGATCACCATGGTCTGGCAAGAATGAGGCAGAGAGGAGTGACGAGGAGTTCTGGCCGACGCTCGACGCTTAGAGGAAAGGCGAGATAGACATATAATCAGATTGCTACTGGCACTATTGGTGTTGGAACTCTTCGCTGGCTGCTGAGGATGGGGACGGGGCGCTTATGGGAATGCCCCGAATGCTTTGATGTCGGTTCTTTAATCAATCAGTCAATCAATGAAAACCTTAAATGTGTGATAGAAATTACAACAACCATGATATTGTCTTCTAACTTGTCAATATTGTTCTTAAGGATGTCAAGAGTATTAAGGACTTGACATCCGGTGCAGACGAAGACTGTGACGTCATAAAACGCCCAAGTTTTAACATGCACGAAAAAAGAATAGCTTTCTGCTAAAGGGATGAAACCTATAGAAATTCATCGGCGAATGAAGGTCTAATATGACAATGCATGCCTGTCAGTCCAGCAAGTGTATGAGTGAAGAAGTAGTGTCAAAACGACGTGTCTTCTGTGATATATATAATAAATGTTCTATATAATATACGGCTTTTTTAGTTAGCTAGTTACTCGCGGTTCTAACTTCATGGCAACGGGTCGTCCCCATTATGCTCCGTTCCTGTACCAGTGAATATCACACAAAATGCTTCTCAAGGCCCAATGTGAAATGTGGAACAGACAGGAGTTTCGGCAAGCCAACAGCCCACACAGGTACACTGTGCATATTGCCGCCGGAAGAATGCCAACACAAAAGTCCTCCACGAAAAATACAGTTCATCATCGATGAAATCGGCAGTCACCAGAAAGACTTCATTGAACCGGGTTTATCTCATATGGCTTGGTCTCTTTCCGCAGGGCGACCCGCCGAAAGCGCCGCACAAAGAACGAATTCCGTAGCTCCAGTGACGACTCCCAGGAGTCTCCTGAATAATGCACTAGTGAACCGAAAAGGCAAACCAGTCAATTCAGCGACAGCCGGCCGCCATCGTTCCGAACATGTGGTTCACGCTACAAACAACCGCGGACAGATGTAAAAGCATTCCACACGAAATTCACAGCTTACAGTGTCGCACCAAGCACTCACTCAGTAGCAGGGCGACGGAGCCATGCACTACCAGTCGAACATGAGAAAAATGAGAATGCAAACGTAGCCACAAGCGTAAACACTCCAGAGGCCCTAACGGTTCAAATGCCTATCCGCCATGTTGGGGACCGGAATATATATATCCGTTTTCCTCCTAACTCAAACCTGAATCTGGAGAAACTCAGCTCAATGCACGAACTCCGTTGCATCGGCGAGGATCCTGAAATACTTTGGGTAGATTTTAACTAGAAATTTTGCCCGGGCAGCGCCGTTAGGCTACTCTTTTTCGATTTCCAACTGCCAAGGGATTTTTTACGTGCGCAACAATACACACGGGCGTCCGATCTCACTACCCAGAGACCAGGGGAAATTTTATTACTGGAAGTCCAGGTGGATTTTTTAAATAAATCCCGGTCCTCACCGAGGCCTGAACCCGGGACCTGCAGCACTCGAGGCGGACACCATACCTCGAGACCACTCAGCCCCTCCCTCCCTCCCCCCCCCCCCCCCCCCAGCCAGGAATACGAGTTGTAGGTTATAATATGATCAATCGGGATCATGCAGATGTCACATAATTGATTGCTGACAACACAAAGGATCTGTAACATCTGTTAAACATCCGGTAAACTGCACGATCATGTGGAAGATACGAGACAGAAATTAAGACCAGAATAGGCCAATTAAAAGCGGCTTTTGTGAAGGTAAAAAAAAAAACATCCTATGTAATAATTGATTTTCATTCGATGTCTGTGAAAAAGATTATTTAAATATTATCGAAAACCTGAAATAACACCTCCTCCCCCCCCCCCCCCCTCCCCCAACCTCTTCTCCAAAAAAAAAAAATTAAAGCGTTTGGAAACAATGGTGATGTGATATTTGTGATGATTATCGCGAGTACCTTGGACTGCCAGGGTAACTAACAACAATTATCTGGAAGAGACTAATGAAAGTAGACCATTATATACAATCATGCAAAATGTGCAACCATACTAAATACACAACCAGACAAAATACGCAACCATTCAACATATGCAAATAAATAAAATAGACAACCATACAAAATAGACAACCATACAAAATGTGTAATTGTACAAAAATAAAAGACAATAAATAATTCGGAGAATGCAGTCCAAAAATATGATTAAATCAACATTGAAATATGTTCCTGTAATTAAAACGGTAGCGAGCAAGGATGTATTACAGCTTCACATATAGAACTAACTATCTGACGCTACCATTTAGTGTAGCTCGTTTCCTTGTCTCGTCTGTTAAGTATAACCTATCTCGTTTTTACACATGAAGAATGGACATAATGGAAGCTACCATTTAGTGCAACTCGTTTATTTGTCTCGTCTGTCGAGCGTATTTGGTTATTATAACACTTGAATCATGTCGAACTTGTAGCATGTGAAAACCAAAGTTGTCGGTGTCGTCCTGGTGGCTGGAAGCTTTAGATTGGCTCGTAGAATAAATTGCTTGGTGTCCTTGGTTGCTTTTTTGGAAAAGCTGATACAAATAATGTCTGGAAAGATTGTGCTAGTTCGGCTGAAGAGCCTTGCTGAGACTGGCCATGTAATATTCAGACAGAGGCCTAAGACAGGGGAAAAATTAGAATTTTTGCACTTTGATCTATTTGTACAGCAGGTAGTTTTATTCAGAGAAGACAAGAAAATGAAGACTCTGCGTTCAAAGGAAAAATGACCATCATTTCAGGCTTTCAATTTGTCATCACTGACAGCTTTCCCATGTTCATTGCTAAATATTAGTCATGTATGTTGACTTTCAGTATAATTGTTTTCATGTTGTTTGTTTTTTGTTTTGTTGTTGTTGTAATTGTTAAGTTAAACATCACTTTACTAAATTGTAAGGCTGATCTGTTAGCTGAAGTATAATGTTGCACTGTGGTTGATCAGTCTTGTGTGTCTATGATTTGAGTTTAATTATTGATTACTAACTGAGATTCACATTAAAAAACAATGTATCTACAAAAAAAAAAAAAAATGAAGGAATGAAAATAGGTATGAAAATAATTGAAGTTACCATTTAGTATAACTCCTTCTTTGACTCGTTTGTTGAGTATAACCTATCTCGTTGTTACACTTGAAGGAATGACAATAATTGAAGCTACTATGTAGTGTAACTAGTTTCTTTGACTCGTCTGTTGAGTATAACCTATTTCGGTGTTACATTTGAAAGAATGGCAATAAGTGAAGCTACCTTTTAGTATAACATGTCTCTTTGAATAGCGGAGTAAAACGTATCAATTTGATAGAGTATACATTATCTTGTCGTCACTATTCTTAATACAGCATACCAATGTGGAGAACCATCCTCATGTTTCGCCATCTCACTCGATCACCAGTGTCGTGGATCAGCTCTGTGTTCTTGTCCCGACCACAGCTTGTGGCCAAGTCATCCAGATAAATACATCTCTGCCTTCCTCTTGTTATTAATCCCCTCCCCCCCCCCCCAATATTGCCAGTTGTCAACAAGCTTCCAGTTTATTTCTTCTCATAAAGTGTCCAAAAATTTTGACTGTCTACGTCTAATTTCTCTAATCAATTTACGGTTTTCATTTGCTACTTACTACTTGTAGAACTTGGTCATATTTATTTATTTTTTTGGTCTGACCATGGTATTATTTGCATTTTCCTCACAAACCATATTTCCACTACCATTAGATGTTTTTAGCATGTGGTAGTAATTATTATATTGCAAGGCGAACTTTATAATAAAAAGAATATAGAAGAATAATAATAGACAGGCAGGCAGGCAGGCTGGTAGGCAGGCAGACAGAAAGTGGTGCTGAAACAACGATAAGCTAACCTTGTGTCTAACTCCCTTTGTTTCCCAGTGAGGGTGTGTTTGTCTTGTTGTCTCCCTTAACCTACCTTGGAAGTAATGTCTTTTGGTTATCGCTCAGCTGCCTTTTTACACGGGAAATGTCATCAGAATGTCTTTAAAGCTTGACAAAGAGTTCTTGCGTGTTACATAGAACCAATTTTACCATACGGCTGCGAATCCTGGAGAATTAGTAAACAGGCGAAAAAAATCCATGGAAGCCTTGGAGATGTGGTTTTATAGAAGAATGCTGAACATTAATTGGATAGCTAAAATAAGCGATCTGGACATTTTGAGGGAAGCTATGTCGCAAAGACAACTTATCATCAACATCAGACAGAGAGGCAGTCATCGTTTTTTGGTCATGTTATGAACAGACAAACAGCTGGAGCATACCGTGACAATCGGAAAGATTTGCGGAAAGAGAGATAGAGGAAGAGCACGGGAGAAGATTCTTGACAGTCTTGTGTCACGGCACGGAAGGGAGTCAAGACACGAACTGATCCGTGCCGTCGAAGATCGCAATTTGTGGAGAGGCTTGATCGCCCACGCCAGCCGGTAAGGCACTGGATAATGATAATTTTAATAGAGCTGGCAATGTTTTTATTAAGCCGGTAACTAGAGTGCTTATGTAGTTGAGACTCGACGTACGCTTCTTTCTTGAGTAAGGAAAAACAGAATTCCAATGAGTAAGCTTAACCATGCAAATTCATGTGCATTTGTATATGACTACCTCGCCTCGTTCCATATCGAAAGTAACCAACATTGTTGTTTTAAAATACCTTTTGTGAAGTTGTTTGTTTTTGTTTTGTAAATGTTTTAAAGACTGCATTTCGTTCAAAACAGTGTGTATTTTCAACGTGCGTTGTATGTGTGTGTGTGTGTGTGTGTGTGTGTGTGTGTGTGTGTGTGTGTGTGTGTGCGCGCGCGCGTGTGTCCATGTGTGTTTTCATTTGCGAATATAACATATACATTCATATACATGTGATAATATTAAATGCATGGCAATGGTGTAATTACTTGCACATTACTTGTTGATGATGATGGTGGAGTCATCATTTGCTGTCATGATTATTAACACCTTTTAATAGAAATTCTTTCACACTCCAAGTATTCCCATTCACACTTGGTTTTATTTAAACAAGTTTAACGGTATCACTGAATAGATCATACATTAAACATCGCAACAAGCGTTACTTTTATAAAAAAAAACAATGTCAAACAGGTATGTGTGTGTGTGTGTGTGTGTGTGTGTGTATATATATATATATATATATATATATATATATATATATATATATATATATATATATATATAGAGAGAGAGAGAGAGAGAGAGAGAGAGAGCCAAAAGAAAGATTTAGCCGCATCGTATAGTAACTTCATCAAAGGCACGATGGATCTATTTGGAGTGGGCGGGGTCGAAGTGGAGGTTAAACGAAGTGTTGTTTAGGTCATGGCCATAGAAAGTAACCTACATTGGAAAGTCTCTGTAGGTTTGATCACACTGTAACAGTGATAGTGGCGCGAAATTAAAAACATTGTATGCTTTAACGTGTTACATATTGTTGTCACAAATGGTTTATACAAGAATATTGTGACAAATTAAGGCGGGGCTCAGTTGACCTTCAACCTTGACTTCTCGTTTAGAAAGCAATGGCAAACTACTGAACGTAAACATTGCACGGAAAATCAACCTGGGGTTGAGGATTATCGCAACGTCCTGCAGAGGACATGCAACACACACACACACACACTCACACACACACGCGCGCGCGCACGAACACGCACACACAATATATGTAATTTTTTTTTTTGCTCTGGCTCTCCTTAAACTAAGGGTAGTCAATATACATGCTACTACTTCTAGTGCATGGTGTCAGGTCTTAGTCAGATATGACTGAGCTACCGTATAACAGTAGACGGTACTACCTGCTTTCTGTTAGCGCCGAACATTGGGCGGCGCTTACCAAACCCGACATTCCACATTGTGCCAACCGCTTCGGGCGGATGAGCGCAATTGGGAGGGTACACGCCTTACCCTGTTCAGTTATCAGTTCAGTTCAGTTATCAGTTGGGGTATCTTCATTGCACTCCGGACATGTCCATAGGTGCTCAGATCCTCCCCCCAGAATATGCATCAGCGTCCGGTGGCTAATAGTGCCAGTTCTGTGTTGGTTTACGAGGCGCTTTGTTTTCCCGATGTACCTCTCGCGTCTGGCTGTGCCGATTCTTACTCCCAAGTCTTTCATCCTGGACAGCGATGTGGAATCACTGACGTCAAAGTCCTCTGTTCTCGCCATATACCTGGTGCGAGGAAATGCAACCTAAAGACAAAATGTCATGGCAGGGCAGACCAGGCCCTAAGCCTTGGTTGGCGGCTGGTCTAGGATCGAAGCTCCGATAGGCGGACAGTTAGAGCATTGCTTTGCCGATCCGGCAGCTTCTGCAGCTTGTCTTGTTCCAGATGTAGAGGTGTTACCTTTCCCCTGGAGTGAACTAGGCAGGCCGAGAGAGGGATCATGCTGCATGGGCAACACATGATCTCTATATTTTAGCCCAGGCTTTGTGCTATGGAGAGGCAATAACTCCATCCCTGGTCTTAACCGGTCTCGGAATCAAAGCTAGAGGCAACTGTTACGGGTTATAAGTCCCTGTCAGTTGGCGTAGACATGGGGCGCCACGCGTTGCCTCTGACGGTGGGAGACACCTACAGGTGTCACTGATCAGCTACCGCCCGCCTCAAGCTGGGCAGCCCTCAGCCAGTTGGGTGCTGATCCGCCACAGTCTGACTGCTTCAATGGGTGCTTGGGGCTAGGACAACATCTGAATCGTAGGCTGTAAAACAAATGCACCAGGTACTAATAAAAAGAAAAATAGAAACCTCAAGCTACGGCCTCCAACCTGGAACGTGAGAACCATGTGTCCAGGATTTTCTACTGACTTGACCAATATCTGAGGACATCTTAGGAGGATGGATGATGGTAGAATACCAAAGGACATCTTTTTTGGTGAATTACAGAAGGGTCAGAAATCTCAGAGTCGACCTCTACTACGATACAAAGATGTGTGTAAGCGGGACATGATTGATACAGGCATTGATAATGCACAGTGGGAGCAAGTCGCCGCTGAACGTGTTGCATGGAAGGCAAAGATCAGAAATGGAATAAAGGCAAAGGAGAAAATTATTGCAGATAAGTCACACAGCGAGCGTGTGAGACTTAAGATGGTGCAAGATGGTGGAAATTACCACGTGTTCACATGCACCCACTGTGAACGGACATTTACAGCGCGAATTGGCCTTATCTGTCACATTCGCTACGATAGTTAAAAGTTATTATGCCTTTTTAAAGCACAAACTATCGTCTGTCAAGACGGCAAGGCGCCAATGAACTTCTAGTGCACTGGACCGAATGTTGCGTGTGGATTAGCTTTCCCTGTTACCAGTATCCCTCGCCATCAGGTGACCCCCCTCTGACTTTAGAGTTACTTGTAATTTACGTCCTCAAGTCAAGGACAAGAAGTCAATATTGTAGCCCAACTGTCCGGTATACGGAATGAACCCAGTGCCTCAGCATCAGCACACCGAATGCTTAAGAACAACGGCTCTTATCCATTCGGCCATGCTAACTTCCACCCGGTACAATGAAATACCTGTAACCCCGTTTTCAATCTAGAAAATGACCAGGGTATAATAATATTCACTAGTTGTATAGCGTTGACAAATTAGTGCAAATTATGCGCATTCTATTCAGAGATTTCACTGCGTATGTTTGTTCGAGAGACCCTGAAGGCAAACACAGAGAAGTTGTAGAAATGTCCCGATATTTACGTGTTTCCTTGTAATCCTATAGGCCTGCTTTATACGTTACATGTGTTATGGAACGGTCACATAGCTTATGTAAACATTTCTTGTCATTTAACTTATCTTCGTTTCCATCTCTGCGTTCACGTTTTTCTCTTCTAATAGCTGTTAATTGAGATTTTATGTTATCGGAACGAAAAAATGTGCGCTGTGTTTGTATCTGCTGTTATTGCAGGGTCGGTATAAAGGAATCTTTTAATCGCGTTGGACGCATGGTGCTAGACTCATATGTTTCGTACAGTAAGCGAAAATAGGTATGGTCAGTATATCGCCGGCCGCCTTATCTTCCCAGTACATCTCCTGGTGTCCACTTCAGACCTGGCAGCCCAAGTCAGTACTACAAATTCGAATGCAACCCCGTTGGGGATCGAACTCATGTCCTCCATGCCGGCAGACGAGCTTCTAGCTTCTACGCTTCGCAACCCCCTTTATTGAATAATAATAAAAATTAAGTTGCATGTCATTCACAGGACATAGCAGTCAACCCCAGCATTTTCGCTGTTCGTGATTCCTGTGCAAATTTTACGTTCAGTAGTTTGCCATTGTTTTCCGGAACGACCGGCTCCTATACCTTTTTCAAAAAAACCAGCACTGCTGTGTTTCGAACCCGGGTATACAGGCTCACAAACCGGGTTCGCAAGCCCTTAGCCACAGAGACCGTATTGAATGTATACTGTTAAAAAAATAAAAAAGAAAGAAAGCAGTTGTGATTCTGGATCTTCCACTGCGCGGCCGGTCTGCCGCTGAGCCAGTTTCTTGAAATCGATTCCAAATGCGACTAATGTCGCTAACCACATTAAATTCTCTGGCTACTACACTTTGTAACTATCCAGTCTTTAAACGTCCAATGATGATGAGTCGTTGTTCTGTAGTGAGCTGAGCCATATTTGAGCATTGAATTTTCAACTGAATTTATTCGAGGAGCGTCAATCTTTTATAGGCATTCAATAATATGATCAGAGAGTCTTGCGGACAGTAAGTTTCACGGGATTGTCATGAACCTGTCACGAGTTATTGTCAAAAATGTTATTTTGACCTTGACCTCTTTCATAACCTCACGAATCATGAGGTGAGTACAGTTCAGGTAACCACGAGCAGTTAATGACCAGATGGACACAGTCGATAGGTTGACTGATGTCCAATCAGCGAATGTCTTTTATAAAAGTAACACCCCAAAAAATTTGCGTTTTCTTAACATTATAATAATAATAAACATAATAATAATAATAATAATAATAATAAATTTTTTCGAAGCAGTTTCTGGCTATGTGTATGTTATTTGATAGCGCCATCACATTATATAGACGTGGATGCACTGAGGAATAGGCGGCCAATCTGTTCTTAACATTCGTAGGCGATGATCCCGCGTTCAACCGTCCCCGTGGCAATATCAGACACTATGAACTTGACTTTAATTGTACAAGGTATTAAATATAGATTTTGGATGTTTTTAATCCTGCAGAAGTGATTTGTTTATAAACTGTTATACTTCGAAACCTTGAGTCTCTGGGGCCTGTCTTTTCAATTACTTTTCATCTGGACGAGCTATGGACCAGGCGGATATACTGAATGCTCTACGAGAAGTAAGACTTTTGCGATAACCAAGTGATGACTGTGAATCTACAACAAAGCGATTGAGAGAACAGCAAGTTAAAAGAGGTGAGGTCAAACAAAAACACTGCAGGAATCCAAAGAAGATTTATAAACCAACTCAGAACTGGTCTCGTGAGCCGCTACACGCTGCGGGATTTACTGAGGAGGGGATCCGAACACTAATGGACTGATTTGTTCGATATGCAATGAGGATGGTCTGTCGACTAACTAACTAACTAACTAACTAACTAACTAACTAACTAATTAATTACCTTTCATCATCAGCATGTCATCATCATCATCAAGTGCCGTGCCGGCTGGCGTAGGCGTTCATGGCTCTCCATAGATCTCGGTCTTTGGTTTTCTGGATCAACTCTGGTGCTGATATTCCTCCATGCCACTGTCTCAATCCATCCAGCATCACTTCTCTTGATCTACCTCTGCCTCTCTTCCCCTCGATCTTTCCAGTTGTTACGATGCTCTCCAATGCCTCTCTTCTCATCACGTGACCGAAGAAAGATGTTTGTCTCTGTCTTATTGTTGTATATAATGTTCTAGTTTCATCAGCATGTGCCCTGCTGATAAGCATGGATGGTTATGACTCGCTACCTGAAACAATCACCACAGCCTTTGATCAGTTCTCCTTTCCTGTCACTGTTATGCTATGTGGCCAAACCAGTCACGCGTGTATCTCTCTTCCCCTTGCTATCTTCCCATCATGCTTGGCAGTTAGCACTAAGTTTTTCATATTTATTTCTCCGCATAACGTGCCGAAAAAATCGTCACTCACTACGTCAAATGTCTCTAACTAATCGTCACTCACTATGTCATATGTCTCTAATTAACCGTCACTCACTACGTCAAATCTCTCTAATTAATCGTCACTCACTAGTCAAATGTCTCTAATTAATCATTGTGAGGTGGTAAATATAATAAATTAGAATAAGGACAAGTTTCGCTAGGGGTATTCAGTATGAATGGGGTCTAAAACCCAAACAAGCCCTCTATAGGAATTAATATATTGGCTCGTAACCCCCAAGTATTGAACAAGGCAGAAAAGGGTGCAAGTTCAACACTAACATAAAAGAAATGTTTCCCATAGAAGGCTGGGAGATCCGGGAAGTTCTACCACAGACACCCGAGTACTAATCACTCTACCCAGAGGGTGTGTCTATGTGTAAGTGCCCCGCCCCACATTTAATCTCCCACATATATATAAACAATGACAAGTATCCACTGTCATGCACATCCACAGTATTATACAACAGAGGGACAACAACCAATGTTAGACGCAACAACTGGATTACATTGACAGAGGAAAAACAGCCACTGTTAGACAAAAACAGTACAATGACTCACTGTATCACATAACAGTAACAATAACTCACTGTATCACATAACAGTAACAATAACTGGACTATAAACATAAATTTTGGAACAACAGGTTAACAATGAAGTAACTGCAAGGCTTGGTTAAACCAAACAAAAAAACAATTGTATTGTGGAAAACATTTGGGTTCTGGAAAACCCTGTTGGCTACAATATGACATATACATGAAAGAAATTATTCATATTCAGGCAATGCACACAAAGTATACACCCAAACCAGAAGTCCCAAAAAATATTTCCCCAAAAAAGGTTCACATCAAATACATGTGTCAAACACAAAACAAAGTAAATAATCCATACAAAGAAATAGATAAAGAAAATCTATCTAATCTGTCTCTAGAACTATCTTATGGGTCTGATGATGACTTCCTCTCCTTCATTATCCACTAGAAAAAGTCTGGCCATAATCACACTCTCTATAATCCAGGAAAACAGCTGCTTTGCATATATCCACCTATTTAGAAAATTGGGGATTGCACACACACACACACACAGAACTTTCACTTCTGGATCATATATCCATCGCGAAAAACATGTAGGAGTAATCCATATGAATCCAATGTGGATATACTGTAATCTCTCAAGTCACAGTTGCTAAGTTACTGGGCTAGGAGCGTTCCAGGGTGATATAACAGACAGGTATAAATAAGTCTGAAGCATTCTGGCGTGGCGTGACACACAGGAGTCCATGTGATTGATTCGATCAGGATCAGGCACAAACACTTTCAGTATCTCTTTGGATGAGGAGTGACATCACATAATCCATTAGAATTTCCTGACAGAACTAACTTGAATGGGGCATGAATATTCCAGCCCCTTTCTCTGGGTTAAGATGTAGGTTATTCTTTCTTCAGCTGAATATACGACTTGATTGACGGGAGTTGGTAATGTGCTTGATTATCCATGTCTGGGATATGATGGATGAGAAGATTCAAAGGAAGCTGGGAGTTCACACAATCAGTTGGTAAATCCATACTGGTAAATGATGGTGAATTCCAGACTTATCCATGAGCCTCTGGAATATGACAGTTGAGCGTGGAATCAGGCGGTGACTTTTAGAAGAGGTTATACTCTGTATCCATCTAGGCCAGGCATGCCTCATGTCTTTGCAGACATTGAAAAGATTTACACCGTCTGTAAGTTCCCAGAGGTAGGGAATCCACTTCCGCATATTCAAAATCCGTTACGTATCCAGGCATTGACATTCAGGTTCAGGGTGAGTAGCAGTAACCAGCACTCTTTGTAGAATATTAGAGGAGGCTGATATCCCAGTTTCCTGCCTCTAAATCCAAACAAGTTGACTATAAATCCAGTGCCAAGCATGGTGACTAGTGCCAATACTCCAGCCGGCATCTCTAGCGCCTATGTTGTGAAGAAAAAAACAGGGTCGATATACATTAGTAATACAACCCAAACTTCTGATAACAATGTATCATAATAAAACATACATTTATATGATGAATAACAGTGTATCATAATTAAAAATAGAGGGAACAAGAGGGAAGAAGAAAAAAAAAAGGTGTAGCTAGTTCCCTAGCACTTGTCGCCTACTGTAGAGTTTTGACCCACTCCAAAAGTGAGTAAGGTATCTACTCAATAGGTGCATCTCTTCTTGACTGATACTGGAGCTTCCTGGGAGGTTTTCTTCACCTCCTAAATATGCAAACATCTTTTGATAGTACCGCTGTCACATCATGGAAAAAGTTCCTGAGACAATGTCCTCATGTACACAATTCATAAATCTCCTTTCCATAGTTACAAACAGCATTATGTGACTACCACTGACAAATGGCAAAAAGGCTAGCTACCCATCAGTCATCTCTTCTTGCATCATCCTCACCATCATCATCATCATCATCATGTGTTTGTCCCCAATGGGGGTGAAGTTAAAAGATCTACTTCAGCAGTAACATCATGAATAGAATATACATATGATATATATGATGAATAACAGAAAAACTTGTTAGACTTTTACTAAACATGGTATGAACTCTCTAGTGGGTATTACAACATCTCAAAGTAAAAACACAAGAGCAGGTGTCATTTCCCACTCCCTTGAGATGATATATAGATATATCATACCAAATGACAATCTTATAACATCATTTATTACAGCATCAAGCAGTAACAATCATGAGCATAAAAGGTAAAATACTCATAAAAGAGAAATCATGGGAATCTTTTCCCATACACTTGAGATTATGTATATCATACCACAGGAAAATCCCATAACATCATTTATGAAAATAAAAGACTACAAGACAATCTCTGTGTATTTACAACCAGGTAAACAAAAGATTAACTCCTAAGTGCATGAAAAAGTCAAGCAAGAATATCTCTCTCTATCTAACAAACTATTAAAGTTGTACACAGATGTGAAATAGTAATATTTCTCCCTCATAAGAGCAGAAATACAAAATATGCACTCAGGAAAAAACACTTTAAAACACAGAGACCAGTTGTGAAAAATAAGCATTTAGGAATAAAGTAAGTTCACAAAATCATCTCAGAAGATTGACTCATTGCAAGATTATCTTGTAAGCTTTATGAAGGCTGACTGGACAAAATGGCTATGTCCAGGCTGCGTGACGTAAACCAACATTTCAATGAAAGCGATTCTCCTAATTTTCACACACACAACTTCAATCATGATATTAGTTGCCTCAAAGCATGTATCCTAATACCTAACATGATATGTTGTATATAATATAATGCTCACCTAAAACGCAGAGAATACGTAGCTAATAATTAACCCATTAACAATGGGTCACCCGCTACCATTGGAGAAACATGGCGATTGACCAGACCGCTTTGTCTACCAAGCCTTTGTCTAGATTAAGCCTGTGTTTCCGGGGCGCGGCCAATCATTTAACTTAAAACGAAACGAAATTTCGTTTTGTTAATTTTCCCGTCGAATTTTTAATAGCCTCGTGCCTGCAGGTAGCGCATCCTAGCAACGTCTGCTGGAAAAGACTGCGAGATGATGACATATATGTCACAATCATCACTCACTACGTCAAATGTCCCTAAGTAATTAAGGGTTTGCTTTTGTTCCCTGCAGGGTTTAGTCTTTCGTTTCACTGTCCGTCTATTGTATTCTCATCATTTGTTCTCAGAAACCGTATTCCCATCGTCATTAAGTTTTTTTCTCAGCGTGTTCTTTTATATGAGTGCCGATCAATACCGAAGACTGTGAGAGAAAATCTTGAATACATTATTACCCTTACTATCTGAATGCCTTGATGGTTGTTTGTCAAAGTAGCCTTGTTCCTTCAGTGAGACGATCTAATTCTCCTGAAAGTTCAAATATAAATAAAATGTTAGATAGCTAGTTAATCGGGGTCCTAACTTCACGGCAAAAGTTTCCCCATAATGCTCCATTCTTGTGCCAGTGAATATCACACAAAATGCTCCTCACTGCCCCATTTGAAAAGTGGAGCAGACGTGAGTCTTGAGAAACCAACTGCCCGCACAAGCATACTATGCATAATGCCGCTGCCAGAATGCCAACACAAAAGTCCCCCGTGAAAAATATAATTCATCGCAGTCACTAGAAAACCAGCAGCCACACATTACTACATAAGGCAAAACCAGTTAGTTCAGCAACCGGCGGCCACCATTTTTCTGAACATACAGTTCACGACACAAACAACCGTGGGGACAGATGTAAAACCACTCCATATGAAATCCACAGCCTGACCTGTTCCTGTCGTTTAGTGTATCATTATTTCTATCTGTGTGTCTTCTGTCAATGCCAATCAATACCCATATCATGCTATTTTTGTAGCATGTTATTTGCATACACCACTTAATAATTCTCGCTCTTCAATGGCATAGATTAATGTTATCAAGGTCACAACTGCCTGTAAATTATAACAATTAGTCACACAAGCATAAATAACTATAGAGCGGTTCTCAAAATTGCGATTCCATGAGGCTGATTTAGTCTGTGAAACGTGTATATTCCTGGAACACGCCGTTATCCCCATAAGTACCCGAATCTCTGATCACAGATCACACATCTATTTCTACTTATCCCATTACTCTCATCGCTTTTATCCTTCATGTCTTATTTTTCTTCTGCCCAATTCTTAACCCGTTGAAAATAAAGTGTGTGTGTTCGTTCGTTCGTTCGTTCGTTCGTTCGTTTTTTCGTTCTTCTTCTTCTTCTTCTTCTTCTTCTTCTTCTTCTTCTTCTTCTTCTTCTTCTTCTTCTTCTTCTTCTTCATCCTTGTCTTCTTCTTCTTCTTCTTCTTCTTCTTCTTCTTCTTCTTCTTCTTCTTCTTCTTCTTCTTCTTCTTCTTCTTCTTCTTCTTCTTCTTCTTCTTCTTCTTCTTCTTCTTCTTCTTCTTACTACTACTACTACTACTACTACTACTACTACTACTACTACTACTACTACTACTACTACTACTACTACTGCTGCTGCTGCTGCTGCTGCTGCTGCTGCTGCTACTACTACTGCTACTACTACTACAACTACTACTACTACTACTACTACTACTACTACTACTACTACTACTACTACTACTACTACTACTACTACTACTGTTGCTGCTGTTACTGCTGCTGCTACTACTACTACTACTTCTACTACTACTACTACTACTGCTGCTGCTGCGCTGCTATGCTGTTGCTACTACTACTACTACTACTACTACTACAACAACTACTACTACAACAACAACAACTACTACTACTACTACTACTACTACTACTACTACTACTACTACTGCTGCTGCTGCTGCTGCTGCTGCTACTACTACTACTACTACTACTACTACTACTACTACTACTACTACTACTACTACTACTACTACTACTACTAACTACTACTACTACTACTACTACTACTACTACTACTACTAGTACTACTACTACTACTATTACTACTACTACTTTTTTTCCCGCATATCCTTTACAGGACATCGCTGTCAACATCAGCATCTTTCAGCTGTATGTTGATTTCTTGGCAAGATTACGCCCAGTAGTTTGCCATTGCTTTCTGAGCGGCCGGCTCAGTTATCCCGCAAGTCACCAGCGGGGGACGAACCGCCTCCAGTTCTCGCCCGCTACGAGACTCTGCGTGATAAACGGGATTACGGAGAAAGTGTTGTAACCCCTCGGCCAGAGAGAACGGCACTACTACTACTGCTACTACAAATAAAAGCCCAACACGTTAACAAATCCCGTGTCACCAGAATCGCATGTGCTATAACTATTACATTTTTCATCATGTGCCATGCCCATATGCAATGGTTCATGCGTCATCTCACACAATCACCAGTTGTGAATGAGGTCAGTGCGCTTGTCCAGACTGTGCCATACGACCAAGCCGCCCGGACATGTATGTGTAGGACTTTCCCGTGCTATTTTTCTATTTCTCAGTTGTCACCAAGGTCTCCGGTTTATTTCTGCTCAAAACGTGATAAAAAATCTCGACTGTCTAAATCTAGTTTATCTAATTAGTTTACGATTTGTTTCTTAAAGGACGGTCTCATTCGTGTGAGTGTGTGTGTGTGCGTGCGTGCGTGCGTGCGTGCGTGTGGGTGGTTTTTTGTTTTATTTATTCATAAATAGTCATGAAAGCGGACTATTATGCTCGCTACTCTATTAGATTTCCAATTCTGGAAGGATTTTATACTTGTACAGTTTTTCCTGAACTTATAGCTCAGTCGTATCTGAGATGAATAGGCGTCACATCCACTACCCTAAGAATGGTACGTATAACATTGTAAGATTTCTTATTTAGTCAGCCAGCGAAGAGTCGTACTACTAATCGTTCCCACCGCTTTCTGATTGAATGTTCTCCCGGTCTTCCCTCTTAGTTTTGAGATTAGATATAACACATGAGATTAGATATAACACAATGTATGACATAACAATGGGACACCAAGAATGTGAATCGCAATCTACTATATATATAGAAGAAAATGTTTGTTTATATGTGTGTCCTTTATGCGTTCCCGAACGGTCCATCCGATTGAGATGAAATTTTGTACAGATGTTGTTCTCACTCCCGCGGATCCAATTGAAATAGTTAGTTTAAAATCAACAATTTTTCCTCAAGCACGAAAGAAAAAGGCATTACGAGCTTCAGAAACAGACGAGCAATGGGAAGTAAGACTGGAAACCAATCGAATACGCACTGCTCAAGCACGTTCATCTGGAAACCAATTTAGTACGCACTGTTCAAGCTCTTTCGTCTGAAACAGGCGTACTCTGTGTGCTTAGAGAAATGTATTTGAATGTATAATGACTACTTATATGAATTAAATGAGACGCTCCCCGCCAGGGACTAGACGACGGGCCGGGTCGACAGCTAGTATATGATAAAAGATAAATTTCTCTCAAATGTTCTCGTTCAGAAAACAATGGCAAACGAATGAACATAAATTTGCCAAGAAAATCAGCCTCAGATTGATCACAGCGGCCCACAAACGGCATGCCAGATTTATTTGTTCAAATGTACACTCACTACTTATAGTAGATTTCAAAGCCACCGAACGAGCTCAAATCGTCGACATTATTACCTTTATGATCTGCGTCATCATTATCATTATTATGGCCATCATTATCATCATCATGGCCATCATCATTATCATCATCATCAACGCCATCATAATTATTACGATCATCATCATCATCATCATCATCATCATCATTGCCATCATTATCATCATCAGCATCACCATTCCCTTCATCATCATTATCATCAACATCGCCATCAATATCATTATCATCCTCACCATCATTATCATCGCTATAATCATCATTATCATCATCATCATTATCATCAACATCGCCATCAATATCATTATCATCCTCACCATCACTATCATCAACATTATTATCATCATTATCGCCATCATCATCATTATTATCATCATCGCCAACAGCCTCATCGCCATCATCATCATCATCATCATTATGATCATCATTATCATTAGCATCATTATCATCATCGTCGCTAACATCATCATTATCATCAACATTATTACCGTCGTCATCATCATCATCATCATCATCACCTTCATCTTCATTATTTCATCATCGTCATCATCATTGTTATTATCGCCTTTACCACCGTCATTGACAACAGACAGGCCTCGTCGACGTGTGTCTGTAACGCCAGTCGACCGACGGCCCCTCCCAGATGTCACACCGGAAGCAGAATCTACTTGTCTGACAAGGCCAGCCAGCTTACATTGAACAAGAGACAAGAACCATTCAGCTGTGACCCTTAGCTCAGATGTGACCTTCGACCCCAGATGACGTTTAAAGCTGAGCTGCTTATATTGAATGCTTTAAGTAGCGGCATTTATCTGCATGACGTAGATCTTACCGTACTTTACTGCATAACTGTTCTAGTTGCCTACGAGGGTTTGTAAAATAGCTATTGTTGAAGAATATAATCTTGTGTGCAGCTGAGGCTTGCATTGATATTTTTGGGATTTTATTTCTTGAATAATACATACGTTGAAAACCCTTATTGGACATAAACATTGATTTACCATTTTCGTCTTGAGGACGTAAGTTACAAGTAGCTCAGAAGTCGGAGTCAGTTCTCCTTGTGGCGAGGGACACTGGTAATAGGGAAAGCTGGATCACACACATAAATCAGTCCAGCGTGGAACTAAGCTCGGGTTCAAAGCGAGCGGACAAAAGAAAACCGTGACCAGTAGAAGAACGGTTGTGCTGTTGTGTGTAGCCGAGTTTAGCGTCGTCTGTGTGTTACTGGAGCCCACACAGGAAGCACAGAACAGTACACTGTGACCAAGCATGCATGTCGTAGAAGGCCACCAAGGCGGGTTAGCAGGAAACTGGCCACTTCAGTTCATAAAACTCTTTAGCTGCAAATTCCAACCATTTATGGTAGTCTACAAATGGCTTACAGAGATGTGATTCCTGAGACGAATGTTGTGAATTCCCTGGACTGACAGAGTAACTGACAACGATTGGCTGAAAGAGGCTAATGGAATTAGAACATTATATTCAACAATATGAAAAAAAAACAAAAAACAGCTGTCTTTCGTCATGTGATGAGAAGAGAGAAATTGGAGACCATGGTGACAACTGAAAAGATTAAGAGGAAAAGAGGCAAAGACAGATCAAGAGAAATTGTGTTGGATGGACTGAGACTGGCATGGAAGAAATCATCACCAGGGTAGATCCAGAACACCAAAGACCGCAATCTGTGGAGAGACATTAACGCCTACACCAGCTGACAGGGCAGTTGATACGGATGATAACATAGCACTTGGCGTAAGCTAGTTTAGGCCTTATGCTCCACTAGGAGATGAAAGACGGCCTCAGAATAAGTTTGGCAAGAAAAATGTGTTGTACTGAAACATCTACAATGTTGGTATCCAGATATCCTACTGGCAACCAAAGTCCATCATTAGATATCATTAGATTTTCCATATATGCATGCACATATACATATCCAGATTAATTTGTTTAATTGTTTTCGAATTATACACGGACATTGCCGAGCTATGATAACCCAATAGCCCGCCCACTTACCAAAGGTCATGGTTTTTGCTGTCTTGAACCCTGCCGATGACTACACATTTTTCACGCCACATTTATTGAGGAATCACTGCAACTCCCATAGAAGATAGATGGTGAACGGTTAGCAGCTTTGATTTGCACGGACCGGCTGCACAAATGAGCGTGTCCCGAGTGATGTGACCTCGATTTTTGTTCTGTCCTTGAACTACCCTGACCATCACATTCAGTAACCTCTAGTCTCTGTGTCATTCTCCGCTTCTGCCCTTCCTTCTACAAGCGCCAATCGAAATCTGTTGTACTATCGCATTAGCCCGGGAAAGAAGCCACCGTGATAAAGTGGAACGTGCGCTTACAGTCTTACTCATTACGTGATGAAATCACGGATCCAGTTTGACGCTAGCAGGAAGACATGTAGAAGAAGACGGACTAGGCATAGTTCGTGCAGAGTGGCATGCCTCAATTCAAAAATTAACAAAAATATGGAGCACCCTGTGGATGTTTTCCCCAGAACATACTGGTGTGTCGGGAAACGTGCAGACGGACAAATTGGCTGGGTCTGCATCCCTGGGTAGGGTATTGGCACACGATAAGGCAGATGGGGTCTCGGCATTTGGGATCGCGCGAATAGTATGAAATAACAAATACATTATCATAGCCTGGAGAGAATGGCGCGGCAAAGAGGGATCACGGTATGTCGCCGATACCCAGTACTCTTTGGAAAGGCCAGACGGGAACATAATCAGACTGCAGCTGATACTGCTTGCTTGCTTGCTTGCTTGCTTGCTTGCTTGCTTGCTTGCTTGCTTGCTTGCTTGCTTGCTTGCTTGCATGCGTTCGATGGCTGTGAACTCCAGCGTGAAGTCCTGTATGTCGGATGAAGACATCCTGTTGTCCAACATCAATGTGATGTCATACAGGACTTGAGGTTTGCGTGAGTATCCGTTGTCCCATGTCTGGCTTATTGGTGTGCAGACTGGTGGTTCCTCGCCGTGCAGGCAGATACTCTTCGACTTCGGAAGAATCAGCGATCCTACTACGTTAGCCAGAACCCCGAAGGGACCTGTTGCCCAGGACTCACGACTAGGACGTGTTAGTAGGTTTTGGCCAGTATAGAACCTGGCCCTGGTGCCTTGGAAACACCTCTGCGTCCCGCTGGTACTGTTATTTTCGAGACTCTTCGCTGGTGTAAAAAATGGGGACGAAGGGCTTATGGGGATGTCCTGAGTTGTTCTGGGCTCAGCTCAACTGTCGATAAATTCTACTAGAGACAGAGCACATATGGGCATGTTGTTTGTATCAGGATGGAGTAACTATTCTTAAACATTCTGACACAACAACATAATGGTCTATGTTCAAATCTTAGCTGTGGCATGACAACCTCTAACTCACAGACGCCGACTTGGCTAAAGTTGTCTGTTGATAATGCGTACGGTTTATATCTCATTATTATTAATTATTAAATCGTGTTTGACATCATTTGGTGAACCGCCTTGCACTGTTTTATCAACCGCGAGGCTCAGTAGATCCGACTTCGACAAGCATTTTTGTCCGGTTTACCTCCCCTATTCTTTGCTGTCCACATTCTACTTACAATCGCTTCTCGGCCTTTTGGCTAAGATCAAAGTTTAGATTTATCTGCACTTGATTTGGCGAGACTGGGGAAACGCCATAACTATCCCAATTTGGAAAAACAAAGGCAGCAAAAGAGATTGCACACAATACAGAGGCATTTCACTATTGAGTCATACTGGGAAAATATTTTGCAAAATTCTAGAAAAAAAGATTACGAACTACTTTAGAACCCCAGCTAAGCGAAACACAGCTTGGATTTAGGAAAAACAAAGGATGCACAGATGCCATTTTTGCTCTTAGACAACTTATAGAAAAATCAATCGAATTCAATGAAACACTCTACTTAACCTTTGTCGACCAAGAAAAGGCATTCGATAGAGTAGATAGAAACAAGCTGTGGGAAATCCTTAAACAATATGGAGTGAGTACACATCTAACAAACCTATGTAGAAGTTTATACAACAACAGTGAATGCATAGTGAGAGCAACTAGAGGACAATCAGAACCCTTCACCATAAGATCTGGAGTATGACAAGGTTGTGTCCTGTCCCCTCTCTTGTTCATAACCTGTATAGACAACATATGTAAAGAAACCAGCCAAGCAGAGTGTCGTGACTTCCTTTAAAGTGTCGTCCCTGGAGTGAAGAGAGTCAACACCCACATTATAATTTTTCTTTCCTATCAATATCCTGGAGAATCCACCAGCTTCCGTCCAACACACTCCATCAGCCCGTGGACACCTTTTCCTATCACTCTCTCACTGTCGTACTATGCCCCCTCTCATACTTCCCCAACGCAACATACTCAACAACTCTTGCTTCTAAAAATTAATAAAGATTAATTTATTAAAAGAAAAGTGTAACGTATATGAGACGTGTATGCGAAGAAAATGTGTAATGTGTTCTATAATGTGTGTAGGATCGGACTCTCAGATAATAGCATAGTCAGTTCATTCTTGCAAGGACACACCACAGCACGTTAAGTCAGAACAAGTCCACCTCACCCGGTACTGTATCTCTCCTGCCGGACACCGACTGTCATCTGTAGCTACCTGGTAATCCATCTTCCTGATCATCCGAAATAGATACTGTTTGTAAATTACAGCTGATCATGGACCGGTTGCCCAATGCACATAATTTCCTATCGTTCTTAAAGAATGCACAAATCCTTTGTAGTGAGTATTTAGGTATCACTGTTATTGTTAATATACTTGAACCTAACTAGTGTCTATCTAGGTTCAGGTATCATGTCTTTTGAACTATTTCACTAGAATATATCACACCATGTGACTATTATATTTTAATGTTCTTGTTTAGGTACTAATGTTCTTATGCTGTGTTGCATCAACAATCATCACCCATCTTAGGTGAACCTTAACACGCAGGAATCGGTATATTGGTTGGCTCTTCTGAGTCATGTTATGGTGAACCCTCCTGATTATGAGTCCAGCGTAAACATAATACCATCTTTCTTCTCGGACGTTATTCCTTTTTAGTAAGAAACATTTGAGTGTCCAACTGGTGTTATGTCTAATTGAAGTTGCACTTCATCAAACCCACTGTTGAACTTCCTCGTAACTGGTATGGAACCTTATGCAAACTATCCTCATTCCCGGATGGCTGCTACACTTTGCCATAACGACACATGCTAGTTAATTTTAAATTAATCTAACACTGTAGAGCTCTCCCACAAACACGTCCATCCTAATCCACGGTTTTGGTCAACACTGTTTCTCCCAATCATGGTTTTTCAAACAGCCTAAAATTGGTCACGTGACGGTATTCTTTATGTCCACACAGGTGTTATTTGGGCATATCATCCATTGTCCAGAATCTATCCTCCCTGGCTCAATCAATGTCAGAGTTGTTATCACTTGTTTTGACTCCCACAACAAGCTAGCGAGTTCCTGTATGCTCCCAACAACGGGTTTCCACAACAAACCGCCAATCTTCTGTCGAGTGGTGACAACCACAGCCGTCATTTCGCTTGATGTCTGGAAACTCTCAATGACAGACGGACTGTTTTCTCCCGAGCTGAGTACTTCCGCTTAAATCCGACCTGTTTATGAACTGTAAAAGTGGTGTATAGATTCATCTCACTCACTTCCAAATGTTCCCATTTTGTCGACCCCATGTAAACACGTGCAGCTGCAACTTTTGACCTCCTGGGGATTTTGACATCCAATTTGTTTTTTCTGTTAGTTAAAATAGTTTTGGCTTTGCAGATAGGCCGGTTAATCAGAAAGTCTCTATAGTAATCAACTGGTTAAACGCGGTGTTTTATTTTTGTGACACAGAGATAAGCAAGAATACTGCATGACGAGAACACAGAAGAAGAACCATCTGCAAATCTAACCACTAGAGAACTACTGTTTGCGGATGACCAAGCACTAATAGCAAAATCAGAAGCTGAATTACAAGACCACATGAATAGTCTAAACGAAATATGTAGGGAACATAACATGAAAATTAGCACAAGCAAAACAGAGGCAAGGACTATAACTAAAGAAGAACAAACAACAACAATTCACCTAAACGAACATCCCTTGAAACAAATAAATAGTTTCAAGTACCTAGGAAGTATAATATCATAAAATGGCAGATCAGAAGACGAGATCGATAATAGGTGCAATAAGGCAAATCAACTCATTGGACAAATTGCACCAATACTAAAGAACAAACATGTATCAATAACTACTAAGAAAGCACTTTACAACGCAGTCTTCCTGCCAACTCTATGCTACCAATGCTAAACCTAGACAATGACAGAAAAAGAGAAAAGAAAAATCACAACAACAGAAATGAGGTTCCTGAGAAGAATACTCAACGTATCAAGAAGAGATAAGATCAGAAATGAAGAAATCAGGACTAAAGTGGGGGTTAAAGCAGCACTAGATTTTATCAAAAAACAGCAAGTCAAATGGTTTAGCCATGCAAGTAGGTTACCAGTCAACAGCATACCACAACAAGCAATGATGTACAGACCAGATGGGATCAGAGGAAGAGGCCGACCACGTAAACGTTGGACGGAGGGAATAGCAGAGTTCATGGGAATATCGATATATGAAGCCCATATGCGGGCACTCTCATGAAGTTTATACTTCACCTCGACACCGCAAGGTACAAGAGGAGCTTGATGCGATGAGATGAGATGAGAGATGAGATTTGGCCAGGATGCAGAAGCGGTCATCCAAACTGAAAACTCTAATCTCCAAATACCTGTTCATTGACACTGGCAGACAGGCCTTGGAGGCCCACAGTGGACAGAAAGGCACATATTTCGACTAAAAAGCCTTACTACAAGGCAGCAAGCTTTGTGTTTTCCTTCTCTTTGGTTTCTACTCGTTGACCTGTACGACATGGGAGACCCTGCCATTAGCTGCGCTGCCGTCGGCATAGCTCTTGAGGTCATTTTAACACGCAAGCCCCTGTACCACTGTAATGTGGCGGCACATCAGAGGGGTGGGTGTTTTTGATCTTGACAGGAAAGAAGCGGCGCTATTCATCTGTGCTAAGATGAATACATTTTAACGGTTTACAAATATACATAATATGCACAACATAAGGTGGATATAAAAACGTTGTTTGTATAACTGTTAAACTAATGTAGCTACTTGATGTGTTTTCTTGTCTTCATACATGTTTGATGTATTTTTGTGTCTTCACACATTTAACAGCAGTTCTTAACTCGTTCCACCTTTCTTCTGTTCTTGTGTTTTTGTTCGTGAATAGACGTACATTTGATGTTGAATTCTGACAGTCATGATCTGGTGTGAATACAGTCATGTACCTTCGCTGTGTTGGGGAGAGATGTCCGACTGAAAATGTGCGTTTGAGCTTCATTACTCTAACCTAGAATATGTGACTCCATTGATATATTAGTAAGGCGATATGGTTTAGGGGCACCGAGAGCGTTTCACAATTCCCCGGCGTATAGAGTAGAGGGTTCGAAATCAGCCGTGAACGACTTGGAAGCAGAACGGTTTGCGTTGATTTCGATGGTATGGAGTGTCGGTCGTTCACAAAGCAAGGACAAACTATTGACCGTATAAATTGCCTAGTAAATGACAAATAGTCCCTAATAAATGGTGGGGTTGTAAATGACAGGCAATTATTGTAAAAATCAATTTGGCTGGCTTCACTTTCCAACTGTTATTAAAATGTGATCTTCTGTCTGTCGATATATGTGACACAAGGTGTTGATTCCTCTGTCTGTCTGATAACATAATTTCTTATTCGGTCTGGGATAGTTAAGAGCTGCCAGTTTAATTATCCCAGACCTAATAAGAAATGGCGTTATATAGACAGACAGGGGGATCAACACCTTGTGTTACATGTATTGAAAGACAGAAGATCAAATGGTTT